>OX638139.1:59030544-59630544 GCA_951805005.1 Othius punctulatus | reverse complement strand
ACCTCTAAAGAATAAATTGAGAATTTGTTGATAGGTGTAATGATTTATTTTGTTGATTTTGATTTCTGTAATACTTTATTCTAAATGGTTTTATTATTTGACAGTTTGCATTACAATAGCGACAACACAAAAACATATCACATGCCTACTAAAGTGCACTTGTGACATGCAAAGTTATACCCTGCAGAAATGCGATGAAAAAGTAATCCTCGAAATAATTTAAAAAATACCTGCTATAGGAGTATGGTTGTATTATACTTTTTTGTAGTACATTTTTCTCCCAATCGTGCTATGCGATAAAAAATGGGAGATTGCATTTAAAAAAAATGAATTACAGGATATTTAAGAGGGCACTTAAATATTGACATTTTATGAACACTTATTATCAAAATTGACAGTTTCCAATTACTTTACTCATAGAGGCATCCTCTAGGTACAGTTAGAAATATAACTCATAATTTTATCTTAGTCCTAAGAAAAGTTATAGACAGATTTCAAAACATATTTTTCTTGAAAACTGGAAGAGATAAGTGTGCATACGTTCTTACAAAATATGTTCCAATTTAACCGAGGAATTAAAAAATAGAATAATATATGGGGTGTTTTATTTAAAATAAGAAAGTCGGTACTACTTCCGGTGGAACCGAAAGTGATAGAAAGTTGAAAATATTTCACATGAGGATAACTGATTCAGCCGTGTGACGAGGATTTTTTTGAATTTTTTAGGACAACGGTAACCCCGTAAACTTTTAACGAACGGTTTAGCGTTGACACCCTGTATAGTTCAGCATGTTCACATGTCGTTAACAATTAAATATCAATTTTGAATTTAATGACTTTCTATATTGACTCTAAAAGTATTAGCTAGATTGGGTTAAAAGATGTATAGTTCATCAAGTTTACATGTCACTCAATTATCATGCAACTATGTGACACATGTTCCCACAGCAGAGATAATGGCAGTGTCTGTGTCCACCAATATTATCCGTACATCAGTTGGAAATTTCTAGTAATGTCAATGACTTCACATATTGATCAATTATACGTGCCCGTAAAACTGCTAAATCCATGTCATCACTTCATGAAATATGTCACCGTTTGTGCCATATTGATGAGTATTCTGTTGCGTCCAATGCAACATTCCATTTATTACTTCAGGATATTAACTAGGTGTTGATTGATACAAATTTTGTTAAATACATCCTGTAAATTGTTCGTCCGACTGATATTAATGATTTTGCAATATGATTATTTACAACTCATTAATACTCATTACACAAAACAACCAATAATTTGCCATAGTATTGCGCAGTTAATATTGAAATTATACTTTAATATATTATTCTTATTCCCTGGCAACATTATCGTTTTTAGATTTCAGCTATAAATTTAGAATAAGATTTATTAAAAAAGAACTTTAGATAATTTTATTTATTTCATTTAATAAACCTTAAGTTTTATTTCTGAAATTTTGTAATGTTTCTCACTTTATCTTCATTTGATTCAAATTCATGGAAATTAATTAGTCCTAATTAAATAATGTTTTGCCACTTTATCGAAAAGATATTATTAAGGTTATATTATAATAATTTATACTTATTCCCTGATGAGTATTATCCGCTCTACACTTCATTTTAAATTTATAATAACAGTATTTTATTAAATAGAAAATTCAAATGATTTTATTTATTTCATTTTAATTGATATTTGTATGACTTCTGGTAGCTTGTGAGGGGAATAGTTAATCATATCTACTACGTTAAATATAATTGGAGATAGTAACATTCTCCCGTCTGAATGAGAATGAAACCGGAAAGATGACCTTATCAATCTCCACGACATCGCCCAAAGCGTATGCCAGACATTAATAAAGCTCTCTAAGACCTGCATATACTGTATCGACATTGCTTTTAGCATGGTGCCTACAATATATTGAGATCGGACATGATTTTGGCATCGCAAATTATACATAATTTACGGGGTACCTATTTGTTTTTAATAATTTTTGAAGGGATTCTTTAATCATGTCTACTAAGGTAAACACCATTGGAGATGGTAATATTCTCCGGTCTGAACGAGAATGAAACCGGAAAGATTACTTCATCAACCTCCACGACATCGCTCAAAGCGTATGTCAGAAATTAATAAAGCTCTCTATGACCTGCATATACTGTCTCGACTTCGCTTTTAGCATGGTGCCTACATTGTATAGTGAGATGGAAAATGATTTTAGCAACGCAAATTATAAATAATTTACAGGGTATTTGTTTTTGGTAACTTTGGGAGGAATCCGCTGATTATTTCTACTCAATTTCGAAATAATTAATATTATTTTGAAGACAGTAACTTTTAAATAAATCGGATAATACTCTTTATAATGATATTCGCGTATACTATTGACGAAGATAATAACGGCATGTCGCCTCGCGAATCTGGAACCAATTAATCTTGACGCTTGCAAAACGATTCTATTTATACTAAAATTTCGCCCACTTTGCTATTCTGCTGGATTCCCGCTGGCATTAATTCTCATTCGCGTGATCACACATGTGCCCTATATCAAGGTTACTAATACAGGGTGAGTCAATCGGACGGGCAGGCTCGATTACGCCTACACCGTTAATGATATCGAAATGAACCAAAATATACTGCAAACGGAAGGTCAAAGTGCAGTTTGTAAAATTATTTTGCCATATACAGGGTGTTCCATTTTTGCAGGGCAGCCTTCGATCTAGTTTTTTTAAATGGCACCCCCTATATAAATTTGCATATTTGAATTTGCCCTTTTTTGGGTATAAATCCTTTTAGTTTTTGCAATTCGCTTTAACCGTTCAGAAGTTGTTCACGTTTTTCTAAAAATGAATGCTTTGCAGGCACTTATTAAAAAAATCGCCGGGCACTTGGTTTCTAGGATATCAAGTTGGGAATATGCCTGAGCCTAAACAACTGACTGACGTATCTTCTTTCGGCAAGACCGCCTATCTGCATTGAGGCATCACCTTGCTGTGACACATTAATTTTGGTAAACTTTGAAGTGCCATAACTTGATTTCTTCTTAAATGGCATACCCTATATTTCAGTACTTAGTCCTATTCAGGGTCTCAGTTTACATCTTTTTTGCCCCTTATATTTTTTTCTTGAAAGTTGATAGTTGAGAGATAATTCTGATTTTCTTAACAATTCACACAGATCTCATCAATACAAGCTTTCCGTGCCATGAAAATCACTTAATTCTGTCATGCCAACGTCCAAGTGACATTTATTATACGACACGTTGTATTTTTCTTAGCGCATTTTCTTAATGAATTTTTCTGATAATGAAATGGTAAATATGGTTTATGTATACGGTGACACCGCAAACCGTTGCTGGTGACCAGAATCAATTGAGGCATAACAAATCAATAGCAAAAACATTTGAATTTAACTATAACATTACAACATAACAAAAATAACATTTAACTTTACAATAATTATAACATTATAAACAGTATTCAAAATGACGGCCCTCTTATGCAATACATTCGTCAATTCTTTTTAAAAATGAATCATTCACGGTTTCTAATGTGGCATGATCAATGCTACCGAAAGCATCTCTAATTTTTTCCTGCATATTTTCCCTGGTAGTAACTTCTACTTCGTACACTCGATGATGAACAAATGTCACAATTGATATTCAATGCCTGTTAAGTTTATATCGATGAGATCTGGGTTCATTTTTCAGAAAATCCAAATTATTTCTCAAACTATGATTTTTTAAGAAAAAATATAAGAAGCAAAGCAGATGTAAAATGAGATGCTCAATACGACTAAGTAATGAAATATAGGGTGTGCTATTTAAAAAAATCAAGTTATGGGCCTTCAAATTTTACCAAAATAATGTCCCACAGCAATGTGATGCCACAATGCAAATAGACAATCTTGCCGCCAGAAGATACCCCAGACAGTTGTTTAGAATCTGGCAAAGTCCCAACCCGATATCTTGGAAAACATGTGCCCTGCGATTTTTTAAATAAGTGTCTGGAAATGCATTAAATTTTAGAAAAAACATAAACAACTTCTGAACAGTTAAAGCGAATTGCAAAAACTATAACGGATTTATTAAGCCCAAAAAGGGCCAATTCAAATATGTAAATTTATTCAGGGGTGCTATTTAAAAAAAACAGGTCGAAGGCTGCCCTGCAAAAATGGAACACCCTGTATATGGAAAAATAATTTTACAAACTGCACTTTAGCCTCTAGTTTGCAGTGCCGTTTAGTTCATTTCGATATCATTAACTGTGTAGGTGTAATCGAGCCTGTCCGTCCAATTAACTCACCCTGTATAAAAATACCAAACTGTTATGATAGTCATCCGCCTGGTCGCTCGGGCCTCATCTGTGATTGTTTATATAATTGCGTCACCAAGCATCGACCGCATATTATTTTAATGATTATAAAAGTTCTCGTAATTTCCTTTGCAATCTATTCAAATTGAATCCATTTGCAATCAGATTACTTCGTGTGTTTTCAATGAGTAGTTCAATTGAGTATGAAATTGTTTTAAAATTACTACTAAATGTTTCAATTACTATCAGTTAGTTTTCGTAGTTTTATGTTTAATTAATTTATACAAAATATGGATATTCCGAACCCTTACACATGTAATGGCATAAATGCACAATTCATTAGAAATATTCCAGTTTTTGCGATTTCTTTATTGTTAAAAACTAGACCTCTCTGTGGTTTGTGTTAGATTTAACGGCCTTAACTGGTTGCCTTCACCTACGCGTTAATAATTTTTATTTTACAGTTATACGTAGGAATGTTATGAGTAATAAAGAATTATGTGTATTAAAGAAAAAGAAACCGGTATACATGTGCTCAGGTTTTTACTGATTTCATATATATTTTAATAGATTCTCCAAGATATGATGGTGGAGATAGATTACGATGCCGATGGCACAGTGTCTCTCGAGGAGTGGAAGAGAGGCGGTTTGACGACGATTCCTTTGCTGGTGCTCTTGGGGTTGGACACGAATGTCAAAGAGGACGGGAACCATCTGTGGAGACTGAAGCACTTCAGCAGGCCGGCGTATTGCAACCTGTGCTTGAACATGCTCGTCGGACTGGGGAAGAAGGGGCTGTGCTGCACTTGTAAGTATTTCGGGCTATCTTGGACTGAACCGCCAGTTGTTGGGTTCCAGTCCCGTGGTGATTAAATTGCCCAGTGTGGATGTTTTTATAGAAAAAATATAAATATTCGTTTAGGTGGTAAATGTAAATGAAACTGTTTGAAATCGAGATTTTTGCAGTAATGTCCGTTTTCGAGTCTTCGTGTTCATAAAAAGTGATGTATGTTTTTCGCATTTTTGCAAATATAGTATACGTCAGAATAAATATTACTGAAGTTTAGGCAACCTAGCATATGCATTGCTCCGTGTTCAGTATGGTGCGTATGCTTGATTCCCTAAAGTTCAGAATACTGCATTTCACAAACTACCAGGAGTAGGTGACTGAGAGTAGGTGTCGCAAAGCGCCCCCCAGAACCGATACGATTCCAGCATTTTTTTGTGCTGATGACCACTTGATGAGCTCTGTTATGCTAACAGACGGCTCACCGGTCACAGAGCGCTCAGACGGCAGAGTCTAGCTGTCTGTGCCGTCTGTTAGCATAATCAAGTGACCTAAAATGCAGGACTTTAAATCATAATCGGTTCTCGGGCCTCAGATCACAGATTATATATATATACAGATAGGCCACTCTCTGTAAAAAAACATTTGTCGCGTTTGCGCCCTCTATGCATGATAGGTCCGTACCATTTTCTTAACAAAAGAACACACGAGATGGCGCCACTATAGCTTAATGTAAGCAAAATCCACGAGATGGCGCTATTTCGTCAAATAAAAAGCGGGATTTATAAATAAATATATATATGTAATTATAATATAGCGGGAAATTTAGTCAATTAATTTAATAAGCTAAGTTGTATTGGAGCTATAGATTAATTTGATAGTGGTTTTTAATCGATTATCATCGACGTTTCGCACTTCGATTGAAGGCTTCTTCAGGATGTTTAGATTATATAACACAAATAACTTACTATAATCTTGAATTGTTGTAATAAATAAAAATCTTTATAAATAAATTTTCCAATTCTTTTAAATTTTAGATTATAATTAGTTATTTGTGTTATATAATCTAAACATCCTGAATAACCTCTCAATCGTAGTGCTAAACGTCGATGATAATTGATTTAAAAACACTATAAAATAAATCTATAGCTAACAATGCAACTTAGCTCATTAAATTAATTGATTAAACTTTCCCGCTATATAATAATTGCATAAACAAATAGTAGTTATCTCAAGAAAAACACTAGTATATGCATATATAAACAAATCACTAAATATATTAATAAATGTTTACAATAATAATTATGATACATGAATACATTTGAAATAGTGTGAATAAACAATAAAAAAACGTAGAGAAAAACAATACTTTTCTTTACTTATAATATATAATGTGCTCCCGTGCAAACAATGTCTTCAAGATAATTCTGCAGTCGTTTCGATTGCAGGAGATTTAAATGGATGAAACGTTGGTTCACATATTTTCCTGGGCTATTGTTTGCATTGTAGCATTGTATAACATTATTGTAATTTACATGACACTAGTATATGCACATATAAACAAATCATTAAATATATTAATAAATGTTAATAATAATTATATGATAGATGAATACATTTAAAATAGTGTGAATAAACAATAAAAAATGTAAAGAAAAACAATACTTTTCTTTACTTATAATACAAATAACTATACAATGTGCCACGTCCAATTATTAATAAAATTATGCGCTTGTCAATCCATATGCAAATTGAAGGAAGATATATCCTACAAAACTAAACACTAAAAAAATTATTAAATTTTTTTAGTGTTTTTAGTTTTTTTTTTTAAATTATTGAGAGTTTACAAAAACCTCCAAATATATAATAATGCTTGTACAGATAACCAAATGCAGACATTTAACGAGGAACTAATGTATGACAGTTTTTGATTTTGTAAGGCCTAAATGTCGCGATCTGGTTTTTGATATTTAACTAATGCTAGTTTTTTCACAGGATCATTAATTTTATGAAGTTCTTTTCCTTGCAGTATGTTGTTGATGTTCTGTATCCACACCACAACATAAAATGGGATCAGAAGACTTAAAATTAGGTCAGCCAAATTGTGAATATGACAGTGACAAAAATTTGGAATAATTGTACAAGAAATTTTATGTGTAAAAAATAATACTATATTAAAATGAGTGCAAATCTTAGGTATGTAAAACCGCATAATTTGCAAACATTGATTACCGTATTTGAAGAAGTTAGAGTTTGGTCGCAGCAAATTTCCAAGAGTAAATTGCCTATATTCAATATAGGAGTGAATGGGTTCCAACGTATCGGAAACCAGGTCCTGTTTACATATACTACATCCTTGTAATTTTCTCAACATATTATGGCCCAAATATCTGATATGTACATATTTATATTGTCCGCCAGAAAACTGGGGTTGTTTATAAATATGAACTCATCAGAGACATTTGGGGACACTATCTCAGTTGGCGTAGGAACTTTAATCGTTATTAAGTTTTGCACAGAATTTAGTGCCCCTCTACAATCATCTTCCTCACAATTTGCAAATGGAGAATGGCGAGTCATAAGATTATTTATAATCAAAGCTTTATAAGAAGCTCTGAAGGCAGCAGGTGTTTGATTTATATTCCGAGCAACATAACTTCGGTCACCACCAAAAAAAATTTCAACGGGGTCCTGATTCAAATTTCTCGAACAAAGCTATTTAATTCCCTTAGCGTGTAATTTGTTACAGATGCTTTGCATACCTTTTAATGTGGTTATCCAATTTGCAATTCAGGGTCGGACATATTCGCCTTGTGGTCTAATAAATCTAATTGTCTTCAAAATTTGAATTGCTTCGGAATAAAATTCAACATGCTGGCTTTCTTGGGTTATGGCACATCTTAAAGGTTTATCACCACTTACTGTCGAACCATTTACACTGTCAAATAGTTTGTCAAAAAATAACATAAACTCCGACGTACCAAGCATTGTCTCTGTCGCATATCCCTGCTTATCTAAAAAAAAGTATGAAAATTACTTCAATGTCGTACGAAAAAAATAATTCACTTACCAAGTGTATTAGCTGGGCTGCCAGCTTTCACGCTATAATGCAGCTATGTCGTCTTCTCATTGTGCTTTACTTGATCTGTATTTATCTGTGTCTGTATTATTGACGATTCAAACGGCAAACTGATTCAAAAGATACATACAATCTGTCTGTATGCTACCGGCCGTTATTCACAAACAATGGAAATTATGATGAATGTGGATCACTGGATTATTCAGCACATATAATGTGTCAATAATGGCGGACAGAGTTCTTTAAAAAGTTACAGCGATCCTGTAAGCGACTATAGATTTTGGCGCCATCTATTTTGTATAGGTCCGTACCCACACGAAACCTGGTCAATTTAAATCGTATAGAGTGCGCAGGGTATGCTTCAGATAGCCCAGAGACAGCTCAGAGCTGAGCATAAAGTATTGAACCAAACGTTCTCAATATGTTTTCATTGAACTTTTGTGGATCGACTACAATTGATCAATTAAACTTGATTCTACTTACCTGCTACTACAAGGTCAAGATACCCTACACTCAGGAGGTGGATGGTTATTTTTTCAAGAGGACTTATTTATGACAGAAAAGTTATTATTTGTCTTTAGTTATGTAAATTAAATATGTTTGTGTCATTTTTAACATAAGTCACAGATCCATGACACGGGTAATGGTTCGACATTTTCATCTTATAGTGCTCACCGTCACGGATCCGTGGTGAGAATATTTTTGTTTTTAGGCACAGAATTTGGTATCAAATCCAGAAAACGACCTTATAAAACATATTTTCTGATAACAAACTACAAAAAAGCAAAGTGCACTTAAATAAATTATCATTACACAAAATAAAGAGTAGTATAAAATCCTAAAACTAGCAACAACAAAAATTATGAAGAGGTAAAATTTTAAGTAGTAATTGTTATGAAAAAATCATGCTATATAAGCCTTTTTGGGTTTTTAAATGTAATTTCACCTTTTTTGCATCAGACGGACCCGCCCCACTCGTGTCCATTCTAAAACATGTAGGAAAAAAAATCGAAACAATCGAAAATTTTAGACACCCGAGTACATTGGCTACATGCTACTCCACGTACGTAGCCCCATGTGCCTTGCAAACTTTGTATTGGTCCAAGAAATACAAATCTGGTCTTCTAAAGTACTGGAGAATTAGAGAAATGCCTTCGGGTCTCTAGTTCGAGGAAAGACAAAACCCCTATCTGCACCTCCACGTGGTAGAAGACGGTAACGCCAGCATGGCGGCTGACGCAGAGGGGGGCGGGTTATTGTCGGGATAAGCATACAACTTCTTCCTCGGATGAAGCAGGGCACTCTCTTGCCCTGGGGGTGAGAAACCACCCCCGAAGACGGACGAATCACAATCGGTTGATCAACGTCATGGGAATGCAGAAGGCAACGGAAACGACTGCATTACAGATCTGAAAGGATATCCATAGTAAAAATATATCATGGCTCAATTCAAAGCGAAATATTCCGGACCAAATAGTTCCCCAATCGAATGTCCGGGGGGTGGGGGGTTTGAAGAAAGCAAATAGAAGAGAAATCTCCCGACTGCCTTTAAAGATAGCAACATGGAATGTTAGAAGCCTGTTTTCACCAGGAAAACTAGACAATACAGTGCTGGAGATGGAAAGAATGAACGTAAACATACTAGGAATAAGTGATGTTCAATGGCTGGGGTCGGGCAAACATATAACAACCAATGGGTGTATGTACTTCTCTGGGGAAAATGACCCAAGATATCGATACGGCGTAGGTGTCCTTGTCGACAAAGTAACAAACAGATCCGTACTGGATTTCACACCAATTTCGGAACGCGTCATGATGCTAAGACTACAATCAGACAATGCCCCCATCAACATTATCCAAGTTTACGCTCCCACTGCAGACAAGAGTGATGACGAAGCTGAACTGTTTTATGAACAACTTACTTCGGCTCTCAGAGCAACCAAAAACCATGAAATAGCAATTATTTTAAGAGACTTTAACGCCAAAGTCGGATAACGAGCAACTACGTCATGTGTGGGGGAATATGGATTGGGTGTACGCAACGAGAGAGGCGACAGACTCGTTCAATTCTGCCAGAATGAAGAATTTACCATCATGAATACCATGTACAAGTTGCCAAAACGAAGACTGTACACATGGAAATCTACTGCGGATGGGGTAAATGGTGTAGTGACAAATCAAATAGGCTACATCCTCATTAGAGACAAACAATTCTATCAAATCTGTCAAGACATACCCGGGAGCCGACATCTGCTAAGACAACAATCCTGTGGTAGCAATACTGAAAACTAAATTTAAGAAACTGATCCCCAAAAGAAAGCAACCCGAAATTGACATCAGCAGATTAAAAGACACGTGCATCTATCAAAAAGCAAAGGAAAAAATCAACCACAACATCCGAAATATTGATAACATAGGTACTACAGATGTAGATAATAACTGGAAATCATCCACGAAGCCCTATTAAGTGCTGGCAAGGAGACCTTAAGGCCAGCAGGAACACTCAAACAAAGATGGATGACGGATGAAATTTTAGATCTCATGAAAGAAAGGAGATTATTTAAGAGCAAAAATACGACAAAATACAAAACGGTAAACCGTGACATCAAAAATAAAATTAAACAGGCTATGGCTTCAGGAATGGAGTGTACACTAGAGAAGCATTATTTGATACAAATGTTCTGATGCAGCGATGCCGAGATATGAATCAAAACGTATATGCGTGTTTTATTGATTTTGAAAAAAGCATTTGACAAGGTTCAACTCGCAAAGCTAATAGACATCTTGAAGAAGAAAAACTTCGACAGCCAAGATATTAGAATTATAAGCAATCTCTATTGGACCCAAAAGATCAGGGTTAAAGTTGGCGATGAACTAACGGAGGAAATAGACATTCTCCGTGGAGTTCGCCAAGGCTGCGTTTTATCACCTATACTGTTTAACGTTTATAGTGGGGCTATTTTTCAAGAATGCATGGAAAACGTCTCAAAAGGCATTGTGATAAACGGCGAAGTTGTCAATAACCTCAGATTTGCGGACGATACAGTAATATTTACAGATAGCGTACCAGATCTTCAAACCGTAGTAGAAAACCTCAATACTGCGTGCAACAACTACGGTCTAAAAATGAATCTAACAAAAACAAAATTCATGATCATGTAACGAAAATCTGTACACAGGGTGAGTTTTTCCGGATGTTTAGTATGGGGATGGGGATGGGGATGGTTGAAAAGAGGCCTTTTTTTATAAAGTCATGGCCGACTATGGTTTCCTTTAGAAAAAAACACAAACATAATTTCCTATAACTTTTTCCTTTACACATTTTTTCTAAAGTCAATAATAACAGAGCAATATGCTCCGAACAAAATAACAAAAAATATATTTTTTCGAGATATCTAGTTAGCCATGCAATTTTTCCAAAAAACAAAAAGCTCATGAAATTGAACGCGTAAAACTGCAATTATTTCCCCATTTAGTCGTCCCTCTATCTCCGCTAGTTTCCGAGATCACCATTCTAAACATCCGAAAAAACTCACCCTGTATATCTGAAAAACGAGTGGAAAAGGTAACGCAGCATAAGTACCTTGGAAAGCTGGTCACCCAAAAGGCAGAACAAGGTAAAGAAGTAAAAGCTCGTATAGAAATTGCTAGAGCTGCATATATTAAAATGAAGAAGCTATTTCGCAGCCGTCACATCAAATCAGAACTAAGGCTGCGAATGCTACGTTGCTACATATTTTCTACCTTGTTATACGGAGCGGAGGCCTAACAGACAGATACGAACAAATTAGTAGCATTCGAAAGATGGTGTTACAGAAGAATTCTAAAGATATCGTGGGTGGACCGAGTTATAAATATCGAGACCCTACAAAGACTCGATAAAGAAGAGGAACTTATAAATACCATTAAAAAGCGTAAACTGCAATATCTCGGTCATATAATGAGGGGGAAACGTTACAGGTTGCTGCGACTCATTATGGAAGGAAAAATAAAGGGGAAAAGAACCACAGGAAGAAGGATTTCCTGGCTCAGAAATTTAAGAGAATGGTTCGGATTAACATCAAGCCAACTATTTTAAACAGTTGTTAATAAAGTTAGGATTGCCATGATGATTTCCAACCTCTGATAGGAGATGGGACTTTAAGAAGAAGAATACAAATCTGCATGAGTCACGGATCCGTGTCAGACGCACTATGATTATAACTTTTGCGTCACGCATGGGAGCCTTGGGAAGCGACCGTGTTAAGGCAGTATCTCATCAGGACCAAAAAGGCGGGAATCGTAATCGGTTCTCGGGCCGGCTTTGTTTTACCTACTACAATCAGTAGTAGTAGTAGACAATCTTTATTAGGCTTCGACCTATGTGGTCTTTCCGCCTATAAACAAAGCACAAGACTACAAAAATACGTCAAATTTCGTTCGTATGCTTTCGTTATTTAACTTTTTGAGCACTCGTTGTTATTCTTTGTTGTTGAGTACGATCAGCTGATGATCGACTAAGGCCCAGTTGTATGAACGGAGATCAGCTTGATCGTTCAGTCACCTAGGATACAATTGTGTCAATAATGGTATCCTAGGTAACTGAACCATAGTCAAACTGATCTACGTTCATACAACTGGGCATACGGCTCAGTTGTATGATCGTGGATCACCTTGACCATGGTTCAATTACCTAGGATACAATTGTAAATACAATGGTATTCTGAGAAACTGAACCACGATCAGAGATAATCTTCGCTTGTGGATCACCTTGATCATGGTTCAATTACCTACTATACAATTGTTAATACAATGGTATCCTAGGCAAGTGAACCATGGTCAAGAATGATCCATGATCGTACAACTGGGCTTAAATGTAGCTACATTGTGTAAAATTTGGAAGACGTGGGAATTCGTCGAGATAATTTTCTTCTGTTTTAGTTTGCAAATTCACCGTGCACGAGAGGTGCGTCCAGAGGGCACCGGCAAGCTGCATAGCCACTTACGTGAAGAGCAAAAAGTCGCAGCAGACGCTGCAGCACCACTGGGTCGAGGGGAACTGCCATGGCAAGTGCGCCAGGTGTCGGAAGCCGGTCAAGGCGGGGATCACGGGGCTGCACTGCCGATGGTGTCAGATAACGGTGAGTCCCACGTTTATTAAACGTGACAGTGACGGTTTCATTCCTACAACGCACAACACGTACACGGGATAAAAATAGACACACAGACGGGATTATCGGCGGAAATGTGTGCAAACAGTTACAGTGGATTCGTCGGAACAAATACACAGAGAGACGTGGGAATTGTGCGGACGAAACGGTGTCAGGGTGGATATAACAAACTTAGCGAGTATTAAAAGATAAATGCAATAGAGCGCTTTTATGATTATTACAATTACAGAGAAACTTGATCATATCGCTACCCACCTTCAATAAATCAAGAGGGACCCGATATAGATAGGTACAGAGCATTCCACCAAGAAAGTGGTGTCAACTTTTCCGACAGTTCCAACGACATAATAACAAATAATGACATTTGAAAATATCTATACTCTATTTAAAAACTAGGAGAAGCGATTCAAATTTGGCGCGCGAATGCCTACACCTGTGATTGGCTGAAAGCACGCTTATTTCACAAGGCACCAAATCACTGTTTTTAACGCATATAACCTCAATTCGAAGCGTCAGCGAGTTGCAACTGTCAGTCTTATTTTATATTATCCCGTGAAATTTTGCAAGTAAACAAAATTAGCTCATTTCAGAAGTTATGTTCGCAGTCTTAATAGTTAGTTTTGCATTTATTATTGCGATGCATTCTGAACCCAGTGCAAGCTCAGCTATGTTAAGAAATAAAAATGACTCGGCCCGGAGGGATAATTTAAAATTGCCGCCAACAGTATCTGGTGATTTTTCTGGTAACATTTTACAGTATAAATTGGGTTTTGGTGCTTACTTCTCCTAGCTATAAAATAGAGTATAGTTAAATTATTTGTATGTATCATTCGAAACATTTCAGCAAAGTTGCAAAACATATTTATTAGTATCCAGCGTAAAAGTTTGACACCACTTTCTTGAACACTCTGTAGATATGTCGAACGACGTACTGGTGATCAAGGCGGCAGAAATATATCGGATTATAGAGTGTGACCTGCCTGCTTGCTAATGGGCTTGGAAAAAATGAAAAAATATATTAAAAAAATACAATTAATTATTGAACTTCATTGGTTTAAACCGAATGGTCGTTATTTCATTTAAATTAGGTAAGAATTTATGGAGTTATAAGGGTTTGAAATAAGACTTTGGCACCTCCATCCGCGCTAGTCAGTCTAGTAGGATTGGGCCGTTGATGACGTCAACGTTGCCCGTTGCACGCGGATCATGCGTCCCTTGCGATAGCTCAATGCTTATTCAAATTTGATCGCCAGAGTTAGTGCGTTACAGTCAATTGTTTTGTGTGTAATATGGATAAGGGATTTGTTCGGGGTCAATCAGACAACTTGCCTAAGATTGACGCAGTTACATGTGCTAGTTTTTTTGCTACGAATAGTAATTTCATCAGCTCTGAGATTCGCGGATCGAAAGCATCTAGGTATGCAATAATGTATTACTTACGCTTAAAACAATGTTTTATTGTAAAATTGTATAATGAATTTTATTGTTATAAACAAACAACTGTAAGATGTTTCATACTATACTATACGACCATTCATAGTATTATTGAACCGATGTTTTATATCCTCCTTATAACTCAATTAACAGTGTTTATTGATTCACTTGTAAAGGAGAAATTAATGATTTTTGCATATTTGTGCGAGTGTAAACTGACACACGTATTGTTTTAAGTAAAGGCCCATTCCGAGTCACATAATATAACATAAGAAGCCATTGAGCGCATTTCTTATATGGAGCAGGAAAACGTCAAATGCGCGTGCACAACGTCTCCTTATGTTATGTGACTCTGAATAGGCCTTAAGAACAAAAAAATAAAAATAAAACACTCAGAAGTATAAATTGTTACAATAAATGTTCAAAATTATTGTATAAGTCAATAGAATTGAAATTAAATGAAAAATTGCATTGTTAAAAAACATTAAAAGAACATTAAAAGAAAAAAACCATTTAAAGAACAAATTCTTATTTTTTATTAACAATACAATTTTATTAGAAAAATATATAATTATTTGAAAAAACAGAGTTGGCATTCAAATGACCTTGAAACTAATTAAAAATATATATATAGTAGGTACTTTATTTACTCCCTCGAAATAAAAAAAACTTTTATTTTAAACATTTTCGCCTTAAATAATAACTTCTTGAATTATTAACGATTATCTAGTTAAATTCCGCACCATGTATCGTATAGTAGACTCGAAACTAGGTCAAATTAAAAACTTACTTTTATGCACCTATAAAGTGGACACGATTTAGTGGACTTAAATTTTGTTAGCAATTGTTAATTTGAAACAAAATCTAATATATTCGTTAAAAGAGCATATTCATAGCTATTTTAAATTATTATTTGTTATTTTAAGTACTTTCTGGTATCTATCTTCTGGTATTTATTTATTTATGTTTCCTACTAGTTTCGGTTTAACATTCAGCCATCATCAGGGGTTTTTGTAAATAAAATTATATTTTTGAAGATTATATTTGACTATTTGTGTCGTATCAGTTTAAAAACCCCTGATATTGGCTGAATTTTAAACCGAAACTAGTAGGAAAATAAATAAATAAATACTAGAAGATACCAGAAAGTACTTAAAATAACAAATAAAAAAAAATCACAAATATCTGGTAACAAGGATAAAATACTATCAAAAATATTTTAAAATATGTTCGTTTCTCAGCAGTAGCTATTCGTTTCTCGCCTCTCGCCCGACTTGAGTTGGCAAACTCGAATAATCATTCGTATTCATTTTTTAAGGGTCGCGTTTCATAGACATTTACGAATATTTTGTTTGGGGTAGAAATAGTAGTATTTGTACATCAAGGTATAATTCAATATTTATAACGCGTTTTCTCTTTAGACATGATAAATCCAGAAGTGCGAACTGGTTCAACGTAGGTTCCAGTATACTGCTGGGCGTGTGAGCAACCGTGACGTCACACACGCCGAGCGTCCTGAAAGGAAAAATTCACGCGTGGTCAATTTTACCCGACTTCAATAATTAATTGTGAAGCCATTTGAAGTGCTAGATCAAAAATTTCAAGGACATTATTTAAGTTTCACGGTGTATATTCAAATGCAAATTTTAAAAAAAAGCGTTTCCAGACCCATTGCGAGTTGCGACGACCCGTCGACGCCATCCACCATAATGAGGGCAGGTTCACATGGGCGTTAAATCCAACGCGCGTCAAATTTACTTTGCGACGTCCGTTGTTGAACTACATTGTATTCAATTACGGAGTACACACTAGCGTTGAGCATCAAATTTGACGCACTTTTCTTTCCACCGGACACACGGGCGCTAAATTTAACGCACGTCAAATTGTACGCCACACACGTTAAATTAACGCACCGCATTTACAGGTGCATACAGGCGTTGAAATCGACGCCCGTCCTGTTGAATTTTCAAAATATGGCAAAAGATGCTTCTTTGAAATTACGTTAATTATGGTTAAAATCCAATTTTTTATACAACATAAGAACATAAATTTACATTATTGGAGCAAAAATAAAATATACCCTTCAAACGTTGGTGAAATCATTAACAGGTGAAAATTGTGATAAATATTAACCTACTGGGCAGTGTCTAAGTCTCGTCCAGCATATTGTTGATTTAGATTTTTGTTAGCACTAAATTTTGTAGAAGTAGTTGTAGAAGTTGTTGTAGAAGTAGTTGCGTAACTTTAACACGAAATTGAAGATTTTCATCTGTTCCGAACTTTTTAACGAAATATAGTAAGACCCCAAACAAACCTTGAATCTTCATCGTGCTCGTTATATTTTTGTCTTTTGCTGCTACTATCCTTAAAACTGATTATTTTACTTCACTTTCAATATCCAATTTCTTTTGCATACAAGCTTAAATTATCTTATTCCTGCTTTTATATAAAATAATCACAAATGACTGGACGTCTTTGGATCTTGTCAGATAAAATATCAACGTACATTGTATGAGTCTTGGTCTCTTCCAGAACAAGTATACGCGCGTCGAAATCAACGGTCGTGTGCATGCACTGATATGTACTAATGAACTTCTGCAATGCACGTTGAACTTTCTCAACGTCCGTTGTAGAGAAACCGAGCGTACACATTTTCTAACGTGCGTTCAACGCGCGTCGAATTTGACGCTCAGCGCTTGTGTGTACTCCCTAATTGAATGCAATGTAGTTAACAACGGACGTCGCAATGTACAATTTGACGCGCGTTGGATTTAACGCCCGTGTGTCCCTTAGGTAGATTTCATTTTAATCTCCCCTCGTAATTTCTGGAACTGAAATATTGAACAAATCATGAAATACACATACAGAGAGCGCATAAAGTATTAAGACCTGGCTTTATTTTTCCCCTGTATAAATTTTTGAAAAATGCTTCAACAGGTCAAAATGATGTTTTTTCAAACAAATATTTTGAGACGATTTTCATTTTTCCATCTCTCTCCGTTTTGAAGTTATGACGTCAGAGCCATTTTTTTTTTAAATGACAACCTATATTTTTTATTATTGATTTTGATATTATTTTTATTATGTTTTCAACAACATGACTGATTTTCATGATTTTCAATATGTATCATTTGAAGAAAAAAAAGAAAAGTGCGTTAAAGTAAAACTATTAAATTATTATTTCAATGTGCAGAATGCATCTAGCTACCATTCAAAACAACGTCAGTTAAAACAATATTAGGAAAACAGGCTTGGATTTTAAATATTGGAATAAAACAAAATTGATTAACCCAAAAAACAATCTAATACAATTATGTAAAACAAATTATTACCTACACACAGTCAGATTGACGTTTCGTTCGATTCATCGTGTCACAAGTTAATTTCAAAATGGTTCGACGATTTTCGGAAGCACAAAGAATTGAAATTCTTATGATTAGTGGTTGTGGTGATAGAATACGTACCTATGAAGAAGTGTGCATTTATTTTTATAATAAATATCCGCTTCAAGAACCTCTTCTTAAGACGTCTGTTAGTGCAGTCATAAGAAAGTATGAGCAGTTGGGGCATATTAGAGATCGCCCGAAAAGTGCACGACCGTCAGTTCCAGAAGATGTTAAGCTAAACGTGCTGTTAGAGTTGCAAGAAAACCCTCATATTCCCTCCAGTGTGGTTGCGGCAAATAGTGAGCTTTCACAAACATCTGTTTTGAAAATTATGAAAAGGGCAGAAATGGCATCCTTACTAAAGTAAAGTAAATAAGACTAAAGTAAATTTAGTCCACGAACTGATCGAAGATGATTTTGACCGTTGGGTTCAGTTTTGCGAACAAATGATGAATCTCTGTAACGTCGATGAAGGGTTTGCTACCAGAATTTTATTTAGTGATGAAGCAACTTTTTATTTGAATGGAACGGTGAATAAACAAAATTGTCGCTATTGGTCCGAGCGCAACCCGGGCAGTGGATGATGGAAGCCCATACGCAATTTCCGAAAAAAATAAACGTTTGTGCAGGAATAGTAGGTGATATTATTATTGGGCCCTTCTTCATTGATGGCTCGTTGACAGGCCAAACATAATTGGAGCTATTGAGAGATTACCTGATTCCAACTTTGGCGGTTCTATTCCCAAATCAACACGATCCCGACATTCCAAATGAAGATTTATGGTTCCAACAAGATGGGGCTCCACCTCGTTATAGCCGAATGGTACGCGACTATCCCAATGAAATCTTCCGACGCAGATGGATTAGTAGGGGGTTTTGTTGAATGCCAAGCGCGTTCCGCTGATCTGACCCTTTTAGATTTTTTCTTATGGGATTACATCAAAACTAAAGTATACTTTAATCGGCCAACCACAATTGAACAATTGAAAGAACGGATCCAAGTCGAAATGAGACAAATACAGCCAGAAGTTCTCCTCAATGTCAGTGCGGCCTTTCGACATCGATTGACACACTGTCAAGAAAAAATGGTCAACAATTTGAACATCTAATTTGATTTTTTTCCCTAACCAATATTTTTTCGTTATTTTAATTATTTTTGGGACTTCATATTATTTTAAAACGTATCTTAAAACAAGTCATTGGTATTTTTTTCAAATGTTCCATATTGAAAATCTCATGTTGTTGAAAACATAATAAAAAGTACTCTCAAAATCAATATTAAAAAATATTGGTTGTCATCTAACAAAAATGGCTCTGACGTCATAACTTCAAAAGGGAGAGAGATGGAAAATTGAAAATCGTCTCTAAATATTTGTTTGAAAAAAAAAATTTTGACATGTTGAAGCGTTTTTCGAAAATTTATACAGGGGAAAAAATAAAGCCAGGTCTTAATACTTTATGCGCTCTGTATATAAAACTATAAAAAAAAAATTTATTAAGAAATTAATAATAAATGAATAATAGTACATTATGTAACTAGAAGTTGAATGAATCCATTCATTATTGTATTTAAATCAGGTGTACTAGCGAAATACAATAATGCATTCAACTCAAAGTTGCTCATACTATTTTTTCTATTATATTGTCAGTTAGACAATTTTAAGAACTGTTTTCTAAGTAAGCTGTAAGTTTTGTATACCAACTCATTTAATTTAATTCCGTGATTCAAATTCATCTCAGCTTTATGCATGGAGTAGTGAGTCCATAGCGTGGAATTCCTTTTATTTTCTGTTTCACTTAGGTACACATAATTGGCGAAGGTCACATTTTCAGTGTTTCTTCCTGCTTTATTCTTCATTGTCCATGAAATAATTTAATATAGGTCCTTTCGTATATATTTTATGATTTTTCTGTAATCATGGATTGAATTGCCTTATCTGCCAACTCTTGCAGCTCTGGTGGAGTACTTTGCATATTTTCGATGTCATCCATATTCTTCTTCCCCTTATATATTTTAAGTTCGAGTTATTGAAAGTTTATTAAATAACGTATGGTCCTAAAGTTTTTGGAAAAATTTTAAATGCTAATAAATTTTTCCAAACTCATTTAATTTGAAAAACAAATGTTACAACAATTGACGACACTAATAACAAAAGATAATTAGTAATTACATTATAGATAGTGGCCTATTATCCTCAATAAGTCGTAATTTTCTTCGGACTTGTCCCATCTTCCTTTGGACAAGTTCAGGTTCTATTTCTCTAATCTTTTGGAAGATGCCACGCGCAATTGATCATCATTTGTAGCTTCCCTTCCTTTATCGTACACTTTCCTCGATAGTATTTACCATAATTCTTCTGTTAGTCTAGCCTGAGGCACATTGTGAGGATTGTCCAACTTAGGTACAAAGTCTATGTTATTTTCATTTAACCACTGTCTGGTAACTCCAGTATAATGGCATGAAGCTAGATCAGGCCAAAAGTTTATATTATCGTTGACATGATGTGTATTTAAAAAAATAAGTAAATTAGTGAGACATCTTTGAATATAACGGTCTGAGTTTAAGGATTCTCCCTGAATACGACCAACATATAGCTGATGGATAAATCCTGTCTCAGAAATGGCACACCACACTAAAATTTTATTCTCAATTTTCGATGTATCTTTAAATTTAACATTGTCTGGCGTATTTTCTAAGTAGTCGGTGTAAAACCCATCGTTTCCTTTAATCGTGTATGGGATAAGGTAAAATATTTTTCATCATCCATTACAATTAATTTATTATCAAAGTGTATGCGCCTCAATGCGCGACAACGCGGAATTCTTTCTAACTGGGCTGCGGTATATTTTGGTGCCTTTCTTCTCTTTCTAAACACTAAGTTTGTGCAATCAATTGTTCTTAATACAGTGGTCTTGGAAATACCAAATCTCAGGGCTAATTTTCTCTGAGAAACTCCAACTTTGTCTTTCGCTGCTTCTATCAGTCTTCTTTCTCTTATTCCACTGACAATTCTTGGTCTACCGCTTTTGGGTAAATTAATGCATGGTATACCCTCTTCAGAATTCCTTATAGTGTTGTAAATGGTTGACTTTCCTACATTTTGCTCTCGGTAGAGTGCAATAATATCACGCTTAGGTATTCGTCCAACTAGATTGAAAATACCTTTACAGATATCAATTTGTAAGACATTTTGCTAGGATCGATTTGCAAAACTAAACTGTCATAATCAAACTTGATTACTTGTGACTATTTAGTTTCCATGGTAACTTAATTAAACAGCATTGGGTATAAAAACGAATCATTTAACATTTTTCTAAAAACTTTAGGACCATACGTTATTATTGGAAATGACACTGACATTTATACAAATCAGTACTCTTTGATACATTATGTCCTAGGAGTTTTTACTAGTTGTTTGAGAATTAAGGGAGGTAAGTATTGTTTACCAGTCGAGGTCGAGTTTACGCCCGAGCGGCAGTGAGGGCTAGCAATAAAGTCCGAGACTGGTCAAAACTTACCTCTCGAATTGTTTATAATTGGTTTTCCACTCCTGAAGTTGGTTTAATTGTTTATGTTTCATTAATTTATTTTCGCAACTTGAACAAAATGTCAGTACGGCTTTGGTTGCTAGGACTATTTTTCAAACCAAATGTGAATGTCAGAAATTGCATTCGTTCAGTTGTAAAATGAATTCCAATGAAAATAAACAAGAAATGGCAATTGAAGAGGCTGCAAATGCTGCTTGTTCCTTCCTACTGCCGGAGAAGTCGAAGGGGCGTTTTAAAAATGCGTACAACTGTTTTAAAGAGTGGTGCCAGAGAAAGACGCTATTGCAATTATTTTACTTACCTCCCCGAGGGATGTAATTTTTTACTTACTTCCTGTAGTGCATAGTAACCACAGCTTTATCGGTAAGTGTACTTCAATAGTACTTCAATATAGGCCCCACGATTAAATAATTTGTCAATTATACAGGGTGAGTCAATAGGACGGTCAGGCTCGATTACACCTACACAGTTAATGATATCGAAATGAACTAAAATACACTGCAAACGGGATGCCAAAGTGCAGTTTGTAAAATTATTTTGTCATATACAGGGTGTTCCATTTTTGCAGGGCACCCTTCGACCTAGTTTTTTTAAATAGCACCCCCTATATAAATTTACACATTTGAATTTGCCCTTTTTTGGGCTTTATAAATCCGTTTAGTTTTTGCAATTCCCTTTAACCGTTCTGAAGTTGTTCACGATTTTCTAAAAATTAATGCGTTTGCAGGTACTTACTAAAAAAATCGCAGGGCACTTAGTTTCTGGGATATCAAGTTGGGACTTTGCCTGAGCCTAAACAACTAACTGAGGTATCTTCTGGCGGCAACACCGCCTATCTGCATTGTGGCATCACCTTGCTGTGACACATTAATTTTGGTAAACTTTGAAGGGTCATAACTTGATTTTTTTAAATGGCACACCCTTTATTTCAGTACTTAGTCATATTCAGGGTCTCAGTTTACATCTTTTTGCCCCATATATTTTTTCTTAAAAGTTGATAGTTGAGAGATAATTCTGATTTTCTTAAAAATCTACACAGATCTCATCGATATAAACTTAGCGAGCCATGAAAATCACTTAATTCTATCATGCCAATGTCAAAGTAACATTTATTGTACGATACGATTTATTTTTCTTAGCGAATTTTCTTAATGCATTTTTCTCATGATGAAATTGTTGATATGGTTTATGTACACGCTGACAGCGCAAAACCGTTGCTGGTGACCAGATTCTCTTGAGGCATAACAAATCAATAGCAAACATTTGAATTAAACTATTTCATCATGCGAAAATTTCATGTTCACGACAAAAATTACAACGTGTCGTACAATAAATGTCACTTTGACGTTGACATGACAGGAAAAATTGATATTCAATGCACGTTAAGTTTATATCGATGAAATCTGGGTTCATTTTTCAGAAAATCCAAATGATTTCTCACACTATGAACTTTTAAGAAAAAATATAAGGGGCAAAACAGATGTAAAATAAAGTGCTCTATACGACTAAGTAATGAAATATAGGGTGTGCCATTTGAAAATATAAAGTTATGGCCCTTCAAAGTTTACCAAAATTAATGTCCCACAGAAAGTTGATGCCACAATGGAAATCAACGATCTTGCCGCCAGAAGATACCCCAGACAGATGTTTAGAATCTGGCAAAGTCCCAACCCGATATCCTAGAAAACAAGTGCCCTGCGATTTTTTTAATAAGTGCTTGTAAATGCACAAATTGTATAAAACCTAATCAACTTCTGCACGGTTAAAGCGAATTGCAAAAACTAAACGGATTTATAAAGCCCATAAAATAGCAAATTCAAATATGTAAATTTATACAGGGGGTGACATTTAAAAAGACTAGGTCCAAAGCTGCCTTGCAAAAATGGAACACCCTGTATATGGCAAAAGAAATTTAAAAACTGCACTTTGGCTTCTAGTTCGCAGTGCCGTTTGGTTCATTTCGATATCAATAACGGTGTAGGTGTAATGGAGCCTGCCCGTCCTATTGACTCACCCTGTATATATTTCTGTTTTCATATCTGAACTTTTCCTGTACCTGCTTTATTGTAAATAAGTGATCGTTTATACTCCTTCCCCCTCTAAATCCACTTTGTGTTTCCATTAGCGTGCTTTCTGTGCTTTGTTTCAATCTTTCATTTATTATTTGTTCGTATATTGTCATCGCTGCTGATAATATATTTATCCCTCGGTAATTGCTGCATTTTTTTTGCGTCCCCGTTTTTAAATACTGGTAATATAAGTCCTGTTTGTCAGTCCTTGGGATATTTTTCTTCTTTCCATGCTCTATTGTAGATTCGTAGCAGCTCCTATCTACCTTTCTGTTGCAGCTATTTCAACATTTCCGGTGATACTTTGTCAATTCCCGCCGCCTTTCCGTTTTTTTGTGCTTTGATCACTTTCTCTAGTTCAGCCATTGTTATTTCATCTTCGTCTTCTGCTTTGTTCTTCTATTCAATATTACCCTCATCATTCGCCTTTGTTTTCTTGTCTTCATTCAGTAGTTCGTTAAAATATTCTCTCCACCGTTCTATTTTTTCATCCTCTTCCGTTAGTATTTTTCCCTGCTTATTCATTATGTGTCTTACTCTCCCCACCGTCTTTTTTTACTCTTTTTGACCATACTGTATAATAGTTTGACATTTTCCTTACTGCTTTTATCTATCTTCTCCCCGAATTCTCTCCATTCTTTTTCTTTTGTTTGTTCATACTCGCTATAACTTTTAACTGTCTGGTTCTGCAGATATTTTTTCCATGCCATCTTATTTCTCTTGATCTCTTCTTTTATTTCTTCAGTCCACCATCCTGTTTGCTTTCTTTAGTTGGTTTTTATGAAGCTACCGCATATCCTCTCCGCCGCTTTCAATATTGTTGTTTTTAGTTGCTCCCACATTTCCTCTAAGTTTTCATTTTCTTCATTCTCCTTCACTTTTTTTCCACTTCATTTTCTACTACTTCCCTATATTTGGTGCTGTACTCTACCTCCAGTAATTTGTATGCTCTTATTACCTTGAATTATGTTCCCCTTACTTCCTTTATGCTCTCTAATACATTCACTCCTCTGACTTTAACTGCAACCATATAGTGATCGCTGCCTATTTCTGGCCCTCTTCTAACTTTGGTGTCAAATATGTCTTTCCTCTGCTCTCTTTTTACTACTAGAAGTCTATTATTGATTTTTCATTCCTACTCTTTTCTTCTCTTGTATATTTGTGGCAGTTTTTATGTGTAAAGAACGTATTCATTACCACCATGTTATTCAACTGGCAGAAGTCTGGCATCCTCTTCCCATTCCTATTTCTTATTGTCTCTCCGTTGTTACCTATTGCCTTTTTATACAATCCATCCCTTACTCTAATTCTGCTGTTAAAGTCAACTGCTATGTAGACTTTTCCCTTCACGTCTTTTACTATCTCCGTTATTTGTTCCCGAAATTCCTGCTTGTTCTTCACCGTGTCATCTTCATTAGGTCCGTACACCACGATAATTGTTTTTGTTGTCTCTGCCGTCTCTCCTCTTATTGAGATTGTCATTATTCTCTCATTTATTGCACTCCACTCCTTTATTTCCTTTTCTAGTTTCATATGCACTAAACACCCTACTCCTGCTGCTGATCTCCTGCTTTCTTCTACTCCACTGTGTATTAGTATGTGTCCTTTCCTTGTTTTCAACATCCCCTTTCCTTTCTTTTTTGTCTCCGTTATTGCTAATATGTGTAGTCTTGTGCTCTCAAATTCTCCTTCCAATTCCCTTTCTTTTCATTTTATACTACTAATGTTCCAAGTACCCAGCTTCCAGTTAGTTTCATGTTGTTTCTTACTCTTTGTTTTATTTATTCCTTTTACTTTACTTTTTTTGTTTTTTGTTTTTTCGTTTTCCTCTTCCTTGCCAGTTTCGTTTGTTCCTATTTTCTTTCCGTGTCTTGTTATACATATTACTTAGTTTTTTTGTTGTCATTTTAATCAATCCCTTCTGTCTCTTGTTCCATCTGTACTCTTTTCAGTTTACCATCAGTTTCTGGTACCCAATTTTAACAGTTTTCCCTTTTCCACCTTCTCCTCTTGCAATGCTCCTTATTTGTCTTTGTATTTCTCTTTCACATTGAGTTAAATCACTATCTATATATACTGTGCTTCGTTTGATCTTGTTCTTTGCCTTCAGGATTTCCAGTTTTTTTTCTAGACTTTCTAGTTCCGCCATTACTATTTCATTCTTCCCTTCATTATTTAATCTTATTTTGTATGCTGTCATTATTTTCGTATTTGCTTGCATTTTTGTACATATGTACTCCTCTATCTCTTCTTTTATGTTATTTCCTTTTAATTTAAATCCTTTAATTACTGTTCTTTTTCCGCTTTTCCTTCTCAGTCTTTTCCGTCATTTTCTCTAGGTGTTCATCTTGTCCATCATTACTTGCTTTTATTCCTCCCATTTTTCTTCTTTTACTTTGTTCTCGTTTCTCAATTCCCTTAACTCTTGTTTTATTTCTTCATTGCTCTCCATTATGTTACTCATCATTTCCTTTAATTCGTCCATTACTGACTCTTCTGGTCCTGTTTGTTTCTTATTCTCACTTTGTTTCCTCCTTTCTTCTTCTATTTGTCTTTGTTGCGGCGATCTTAGCGGGGTTTTTTTTCGAGTCTTGGAAGGCTACTATAAAAAACTTTTTTTTTTATTAAATGCAAATTATTGATAAAATATTCTTATGATTATTGTTCTTCTTTACTTCGTTTTTGAAGCGAACGGTGATTGTTTTTCACCGTTTTACTTCACGTGTTGAAACGACTTCTGCCATGTTACAACATGGTACCATCAGTTCGATTTCGATAAAAATTAACTCTTATCGTTCCTTCCAATAGCCCTTCTAACGGGTCAATGTTTACGTGGATTATGTGGAGATGTAAGGAAAATGTAATTTTTTGAGGGATGTATTGAATGTTTTCGTTAAATGCACGACTTGTTTAATTTGCCAACTGTACCTTTAATATCAGACTCTCCTCGTATAATGGTATACGGGGAAATTGACATATACTCAAAGCGAGCGTGGCACTTGAAGAGAAACCGCATAAGCGCGAAATTCGTTTAATCGGCAATGTGCTTTGCAACAAAATATCTTACAATTTCAAAAGTGAACTGTCTGAGCGCCCAATTTAAGCCGTTGTAATTAACTTATGCTAAATGTTGGGAGATGGGGGCACGGACCGTAATCCTCCTTCAATCCCGATCTCAATTAAATGAGCAAATGGGAGGTCATTAGGGATGCGCGGGAACGCTCGCCGTTATAATCCGTCGGCCCTTAATTTATATTTATCTCAGCTGTTGCTCCGCCGCTTAATAACCATCCGTTGCAGTTGCACAACAAATGCGTCTCCTCCGTGAGGGCGGAGTGCGGACTCGGGGAGCACGCGGTCCACATCCTCCCACCGGTGGCGATCTGCCCCGTCGTCTTGGACAGGCAGAAGTCGCTCCAGAAGCGGGGATCCAAGTACGGACACGATAATGTAAGTATTTGCAGTCTGATCGGGAAGCTTTTTCAAGCAACATACAACGTAGGTGCAAACATTACAGGAGGCCAATGTCCAGTAGTAGTAGTAGTCGCAACAATTTAAGGCCTATGGTGATCGTGGGAAGTTTTGCACAAACAGTAAGATCGCCTTTCGTGCAAAATTGTTTAAAATTTGTATAGAATACTGCAAAGCCCTAAGTCAAAGAGGAAAGGGCGAGGGGTGGAAGGTGTAGCAACCCCCTTAACCTGGGAAGACCGAATCCTACTAAAATGTTAGGTACATATTTCTACATGTTTGTTTGTTTTTTGGAAAAAAAAAATCAGTAGTCAAGATCTTTTTTAGGGCCTGAATCTGTCTGAATGTTTTTTTTTTCGTCTCAGGGACACACCACCAAGCAGCCGGCCATGTCCTTCCAGCTCTCGCCGGTACCGAACTCCTGCCCGCTCCTGGTCTTCATAAATCCCAAGTCCGGGGGCAGGCAGGGAGGGCGCATCCTTAGGAAGTTCCAGTACATCCTGAACCCCAGGCAGGTGCACAACCTGGCGACCGGCGGGCCGATGCAGGGCCTAAGCATGTTCAAGGACGTGCCGAACTTCAAGGTCATCTGTTGCGGCGGCGACGGCACGGTCGGGTGGGTGCTGGAGACGATGGGTACGGATGCGCCTGGGTGGTGTGCTCGTGGCGGTGGTGTCATGAATCGTTTTTGTTTTCAGACAGGGTCGAGCTGGAGTGCCAGCCGGCTGTCGGTGTGATACCCCTTGGCACCGGCAACGATCTGGCCAGGTGCTTGAGGTGGGGCGGCGGCTACGAGGGCGAGTCCGTCCACAAGCTGCTGCACAAGATCGCGAGGGCCAGCTGTGTGATGCTGGACAGATGGTTGATCGAGCTTTCGGACACGTCGCCCCCGGAGCCTTGTATGACCCAGGCGGACACTCGCATTCCTTACAATATAATCAACAACTACTTCTCCGTTGGTGTGGTAAGTATTACTATGCCAAGCAACTACCAAATATCTGATTGTTATTGTGTTTATTTAAATAAATTTGTATTAAAATAACCACAGTATCAAACAACTACCAAATGAAACCTGCATTTTTCTTATACAAATTTGTATTCTGTTTCATGATTTTGATCTCTTGATCTTGATCTTAATGTCTTAGGCCCTGTTGTACGATCTTGGATCATCATTGACTATGGTTCAGTTACCTAGGATACAATTGTTAACACAATGGTATCCTTAGGCCCAGTTGTACGATCATGGATCATTCTTAACCATGGTTCAGTTACCTAGGATACAATTGTTTATACAATGGTATCCATATAAACTGAACCACGATCAACCATGATCCACGATCGTACAACTGGGCCTTAGAAACTGAACCACGATCAAAGATAATCCACGATCGTACAACTGGACCTTAATCTAGATCTCTTGTTATCTTGATCTTGAACACGTGATCTTGATCTAAATTACTTAACAATGACTCAAATTTGTTTCCCGTCGATAATCTAGGACGCCGCAATTTGCGTCAAGTTCCACCTGGAGAGGGAGAAGAATCCGGAGAAGTTCAACAGCAGGATGAAGAATAAGCTGTGGTACTTCGAGTACGCCACTTCGGAGCAGTTTGCTGCGTCCTGCAAGAACCTCCACGAAGATATAGAAATCATCGTAAGTTTATATACGTGTATAACAAGTAACATAAAAATCGACGGTGACCGAGAGTATGGGCCACTTGTCTACGTCGCCGTCACACAGTGTGTAGTTTATACTTATTGTAGTTGGACAAAATTATTTTATTATTTAGCTGGCACACTTTTGCTTAACTAGTACTTCTACGAGCAAAATAATTGAAATTGAAGGTCGGGAAATATACAGGGTAACAAACAACGACTTTTATAGAAAAGTTCATATTCAGGGTCCGGCAGCCCATTCTGACGGGTTTGAGTGGGCGTGGAGGTTGGTATGGGCGGTTCGAGGGGCGAGGGTTAGTCTCATCGACTTCTCGAGATGTGGAAGTTTAGTTACAATGGAGCGGTTTACCCATGAGCTTCGTACGGCGTCGAAACGTTTTTTAGAAATAACGATTCCGTGATAAGAATACAGCGTCAATTTCATTTACATTTCAATGTTCCTGCTCCGGGGCCAATTCCATCTCGGAACACCATACTTTTGTAAATTCGAAAATATCCAACCACAGTTTTCGGAACAACAAGGACCAGAGAGGAGGGCCTCCCAAGACGGCGAGGACACCTGCAAACATCGAGGCGGCTGTCCGATGTCCGACAGGAGTATTCAATCGACAGATTCTTCATGAAGACTTAAACTTTCACCCACCCGTACAAGTTTGTTGTTGTTCAAGATTTACAGGAATAACATTTGGCAAGTAGGTTGGCTTTTGCAGAAGCCAGGGATGAATGATCTACGAATTTACTTGTTGACCACAGACGAAGCCCATTTCCACCCCGACGCACTATGGTTTCTGGAGCCGAATTACGTGGTTAAAAGTAATATAATGTGTTTTATTAGAAACTAATGGTCTTAACTAGTTCTAAGGTAATAAATAAGAAAATCAAACAATTTTGTATTAGTATCACATACAGTTTACCCCAGAATTGACTTCACGATAGATATAATTAACTGATTTTTTAGTACATATTTTTTTAATCTTTACTGAAAGTCTACCCGCTTCACACTGTATGCAATAACATATAATAAATAATTTTCTACAGATGAAATGTTATATTTGACTATCTAATTCTAATTCAAAGATGTCTAATTCAGCGGTAGGCATGATTTCTTCTAAAAGTATAGTTTCCAAATCATTTGTTTTTACATTTCCTTCATCTTCATCTGTTTGCTTAAATCCGGCTTGGTTTGCATTCGGTTCTAGGAGTAATCTGATAACTTCAGAAAGAAGGGGCAATTTCTTATGACGACGTACACGATCTTCTAGTGCAGGGGTCGGCAACCTTTTAGTTGTGGTGTGCCAAGCCACTCTACCAATATGATTCAGGGTGCCGCCTTAATTCTAAATTATATAATGGGGTTCTAGAGGAGAAGAATTTTATACCAAATTTATCTTTTAAACATATTTATTAAAAAAATAACATAAAATTGTAACATAAATTAAAAATTTTTAATGCGAACCTTGTCCCTGCACATTTTTGCTTAATATTTCAATATCAGGGGTATAATTTGTGACTTTTAATTTCACACAAGATTCTGAATGTTCAGTTGTTAAACGACTTCTTTGTGGACTCAAAATATGTTTCATGTGAGAAAAAATTTGTTCACAGAGATATGTGGAACCAAAAGCGGAAAGGAGAGCACATGCAATTTTCTTTAAACAGTTAAATCTTTCCGGCAATGACATCCAACAATTTAATATAGCAGTCGATTTTTCCATAGAGTCATCTTCCAGATTTTTTCGTAATTCCTTAAATTTTGTTTTCCATAATTCTGAAGATATTAGTTCGATAAATTCCATTTCAAAATTATCAACATTCATCCACTCAAAAATTGAAAAATCAAACGGTATTATTAATGGATCTATTAAATCTGGTTTTATGAGGAAGGAAATTATAGGCACATAACTTTCAAAGTCTTTGCATCTTCTGGAAAATTCATCTTTAAGTGCTTCAACGTAGGTTTTAAGTTCATCTTTGTCTATGGTCGATTTATTTGCAAGCGCTTTAACATTTGGGAAGTATTTGTAGGTACTAGTATTAATATCACATAAAAATATATTTAATTTTGTAGCAAATCCTGTCCAATATTCAAAAAGTTCGAGCACAGTTTAGCGCTTTCCTTGCAATCTTAAGTTTAGTTCATTGAGATGTTTAGTTATATCAGTCAGAAACATCAATTTGCATAACCATTCTTTATCGTTCAATTCGGGGAAATGTTGTTCCTTTTCATTAAGAAAAACTTTAATGTGTTCCAGACATGACACAAACTTATTCAAGACATTGCCTCGACTAAGCCAACGAACATGGCTGTATAAGGGGAGGTCAACATATTCACTTTCCATTTCTTCTAAAAGAGATTTAAATTGCCTGTGTGTCAATGAAGAGCGAGACACTATGAAATTAACTATTTTAACACTAGTGTTCATTACAGGAATTAAGCGCTGTGACGAAATTTTGGCAACTAAACTTTCCTGGTGTATTATACAATGGAAGTTCAATATTTTTATGTCCAATATGATTTTCAAGAAGTTTGACAAATCCTCTATCCTTGCCAATCATTGCAGGTGCGCCGTCAGTAGTATATTTTTTTGATATTAATGTTCTTGCTGTCAAAATAATTTATGAATGAAGCAAGAATATCCTGTCCCTTAGTTGTCCCAGACAGAGGAATCAAATTGCACAATTCTTCATAAACTTGACCTTTATCACAATACCGTGCAAATACTGCAAGCCGCGCAATATCATTTACATCGGTACTTTCATCAACAGCGACGCTAAATGAAACAGCTTCTTGTAATCCAGAATTCTGTTTTGTTGTTACATTGTCTGCCATTTCAGTTATTCTTCTTTCAATTGTTCGCGCAGAAGCCGGTATTTCTCGAATTCGGGATAATATGGTTTGTTGGTTAGGTAAATCGCTAAACAACTTTTCAGCACTTTTTATAAAGATTTCCTTTATATATTCCCCATCTGTAAAGGGTTTGCCTTTGGCAGCTATGCAATGAGCAATTGCGAAGCTGCATTCTGTCGCTTTAGCCTTCGTTCCAGTTATTCCACAAAAAAAAAGTTACTTGTTTCTTATAACCAGAAACAGCTCTCTCTTTATAGTTTCACATTTCTCATCGTTGCTATTAAATGTGGACTGATGTTTGGTTTGGAAATGTCTTTGTACACTTGACGTGCGGCATACTACACTTTCGCGGCATATCGCACATACAGCACGATCCTTTTGTTGTATAAATCCATATTCATTCGTCCAATAGTCTTGAAAACCGCGAACATTTAGTTTTTGTTTCTTACCCTCCATTTGATTAAATATGGATGAATTATAACAAATATTAAACCAATAAGATACAAGTCTTCACAAAAAAGTTAGAACGGAAAGTAACGACCAGTATTAAACGAAATGCAAGTTTAACTGGTATTACAGGCAAATGGTGCGCAGTAGCAAAACGATAAAGAGAGGGGCGAATGTCATTCCAGCTTGAACATTCGTGAAGTCCGCTTCGATAACTAGTCGGCGCTGCGCATGTTTCATCCCTTTTACTCCGAATGCGCTCTCACTCACCCTTCGCGCAGATTTCCGTGACATTAGCGAGCCACGTTAGATAAATAATTATAATTAAACATTTTCTCTTATTTAAAAATCACTTCGTCTCGATATTTTCGCGATTTCCCTGATTACTTTGTAGAGTGCCATTCAGAACCCCATCGCGTGCCAAGCCTGGCACGCGTGCCATAGGTTGCCGACGCCTGTTCTAGTGTATGGAAGATATCAAAGGATCTGATGTGTCCATTGCTCGGCAAAACATGTCTTGCAAATTGTTTTTTCTACTTGTTTTTCTGGCATGGGATCGAATATCAGATTTATAAATTTTGTTTCTTCCTTCCGACCCTACCTCTCCAAAGTAACCCAAAGGCAATACGGTATTTTCAATAATTTGTCTGCCATGAATTAAAATTTTGTGGACAGTTGGTAGCATGGCGTACCAAGAATATTTGTACATAAATAATCTTGCAGTTTCGTGGCAATATGTCTCAAATTTTATAGGGTCAATTTGTAAACTACAAGATAAACAAATTAAAATTATTTTAGACCTTTGAATTAATTCTTCACTAACATCTGTAATTTCGGAAAACAATTTTGAATTGCTAAACGCTCGACCACTGGTATTTCCGTCGTTGGTACTGCCAAACCCGTTGGATTTGGGTTTATCGACAACTAGATGCAGCCTTTCCACAAATCGTTGTTGAACAAGTTTCTTTCTCTCTTTTAAAATTTCCTTATTTTAATCCCCTTGAACTTCCCACTCACACAAATCATATCTATACTGTAGTAATTCGGGTAATAATAATTCGACACTCTTAAACCACGTTATTTATTTATAAGACACTGTGCATTTGCATACAGCGTGGCTCGGACTGGTGCACATTCCTGCGTACACTGCCAGCTGACCACACAAAAACATTACACATAAAAACCCAAATACTTCTTAAATACTAACATCCCAACACCCTTCCCCTTAGACTAAACATAAATGTTAAACATTAATCAAGTAATCTAAAATTCAATTCCAAATAACCTCAAACCGAACTACTTCTTTTCACGATTACGAAGGTAATATCGTGGCGCATCTTGAATGCCCGCACTAACATCTTCACTTATCGCACTATCGTCTGCGCCTCCAGCTCCGCTCACAACTGCGTTATCTAATTCGCTCATTTCACTTGTTGCTATTTCGCTCGCTGGCTCTGTTTCATTTTCATGTGAACTTTCAACTGGTATTGAAAACCGTTTCGGTTTTAAAGATCGCATCTGATTGGAATGCCGCTTTAGAATATTTTCATTTCCAACTGTGACATCATACATTACACTACCATCTCTACTCTCTACCTTTCCTTCCTGCCAAGCCGGAGCTGCCGGATTTTCAAAACTTCTAACTAAAACTTTTTCGCCCACATCGAATTCTCGTAACTGTCTCTTATTGCTAATTAATGTTTCGTCCTTTGCTTCAAATTTATTCGTTGGTAACAAGAAGTCGAACCTTGTGCGCAATTCGCGACCAAACATTAATTTAGCCGGACTTTCACCTGTGGTACAATGTTTTACTATTCGATAATCGAACAGAAATTGGGCTAATGCCAAGTCCAAATTCTTATTATTAAAATGTGATTTTTTAAGGAATGTTTTAATCGTTTTAACATTTATTTCGGCGGCTCCGTTGCTCGCAGGGTGGTAAGGAGGGCTATATTTATGAATTATACAGTTTCTACTTAAAAACAATTCAAATTCGGAAGAAGTAAAAGGTGGACCGTTGTCGGAAACTAGAGTTTCAATTAGGCCAAATCTCGAAAATAAGGAACGTAAACATTTAATTGTAACTTCTGCCGTCGTTTTTTGTAATTTAAAAACCTCTAGCCATTTAGTGTAAGTATCAGTAACAATTAAATATTTATATCCAAACAATGGTCCCAGAAAATCTACATGTACACGAGTCCATGGTTTATCAGGTTTAGGCCAGCTTTGTGCTGGAGATTTAATTGGGTCAGGCCTGAAATTGTTACAAACTTTGCAATTTTTACACAGTAACTCTACATCGTTATCCAACCCAGGCCACCATAAATACGATCTAGCAATGGATTTCATTTTATTGACCCCTAGATGGGTATTATGTAATTCTGACAATATTTTTTTTCTGAGAATGGAAGGAATGATTATTCTATATCCCCACAAAATTGCACCATATTCAAGGTGTAATTGCTCCCTTTTTAAAAAATATGGCTTTATTTCAGGATCACAATTATCCTCCCTCGCTGTCCATCCGTGCAAACAGTATCCATAAATTTTTTGTAATGTTAAATCTTTCCTAGTTTCTTTCACAATTTGTTTAAAATTAATTGGGGTAAATTCATTTAAATAATAAACGTGTCCACAATCGGTTGATCTATTTTTGTTCTCAGATTGCGGCAACCTTGAAAGGCAATCCGCATTTGCATTTTTTTCTGACTTAATATATCTAATATCAAATTGATAAGCGGCCAATAAAATAGCCCATCTCTGCAGGCGACTAGCTGCCATTGCAGGGATTCCCTGTTTACTACCGAATATTGATAAAAGGGGTTTATGATCTGTAAACAAAGTAAAATTTCTGCCGTACAGATATTGATGGAACTTTTTTATACCATATATGATGGCTAATGCCTCTTTATCAATTTGAGAATAGCCAAGCTCACTTTTGGAAAGTGTGCGCGATGCGTACGCAATTGGCTTACATTCTCCATTCGGAAAAATGTGAGAAATTACCGCACCCAATCCGTACGAACTCGCATCGCATGCTAATGTCAATGGCAGTTCTGGATCATAATGTACTAATACTTTTGGGGATGTTAACTCTGTTTTTACCGCATCAAACACCATTTGACATTTTTCGTCCCAATTCCACTCGACTTCTTTTTTTAATAATTTGTGCAAAACGTGCAGTTTTGTACTCAAACACGGGATAAATTTTCCATAATAATTAATTAATCCTAGGAATGCTTTAAGTTCCGTAATATTTGAAGGTGTTTTAGCATTCATTATTGCTTCAACTTTATCTTTATTAGTATTTAACCCGTGTTGGTTAATAGTGTAACCCAAATAACTGATCGCTTTTTGAAAAAAACTGCATTTTTCCATTCGGATTCTCAACCCGAATGTTCTTAATTTATTAAAAACAAGGCGTAAACTCTCCAAATGTTCCTGTTCATTATTTCCCGTCACCAGGATGTCATCCAAAAATACTGCTATACCTTGCATTCCTGCAAAGACTTGATCAATGACTTGCTGAAAAATTCCTGGAGCGGATGCAACGCCATAAGGTAGGCGATTGTACTGAAAAAGTCCCCGGTGTGTGTTTATGGTTGCAATTTTTTTTGAGTCATTATCCAACATAATTTGTGCGTACGCCTGTGAGAGATCTATTTTACTAAATAATTTTCCGCCACGCAAGTTTGAATATATTTCGTCAATTTTGGGTATTGGGTATTTATTTATGTGCAATTTCGGATTAATTGTGACTTTGAAATCACCACAAAGCCTAATTGAACCATCTTTTTTTATGACGGGTACAATCGGGGTAGCCCAATCGCTATAATCAACCGGGGATAATATTCCTTCCTTCACTAATCTTGTAACCTCTAAATCTACTTTTTCTTTTAAGGCGAATGGGAGCGATCTAGCCCTGCAAAATACCGGTGCCGCGCCCTGCTTTAAAATTAATTTTGCTTCGAAATTTTTTAAAGTACCTAATTCGACCTTAAATACATCCGGAAATTCTTTAATTATTGTATCTTTGATGCCTACTCTATGTTCCACTACATTACATATTTTTAATTCGCTATTAATTGTAATTCCTAATTTTTTAAACCATTGCCTGCCTAACAAGGGAGGGCCGCCGTTGGGTACTATATATAGTTTTAAGTTGTTAAAATATCGACCCCTATACTCCCCCGTCACTCTGATAAAACCATTTGTTTGTATTTTACTTCCGGTATATGATTTTAATTTTAAACCATTTCTAGTAATTGCGTTTTTATAGAAATATTTTCGGTACAACTCTTCCGCAATTACAGAAATTCCCGATCCTGTGTCCACCTCCATTTCCAAATTTACATTTTCGATTTTCATTTGAATTTTTAATGGGTCCGAGAAATCCTTAAGATTATATAAACATTCTTCTTCTGAATTTGCTTCACTGTCTTGTACATAATAAGTCGAGTTCATTTTAGTATTTAATTTACAAATTGTTTTTATATGTCCTATCTTACCGCAGTTGTGACATTCCGCGTTTTTGAAATAACATTCGTTACTGCCGTGATTTCTGCGTCCGCAACTCTTGCAATTCGCGCATGTGCTGAAAGACGGACCTGCGCTCCTCCAGTTCCTCGATGACGGATTCGTTGGTGGCGCCCTCCTTGATGCCGTTCTTCCTGCGTCGCTTCTGCTTCTGATTCCGGTTACTCCGCCATATTGGACACGATGTATGGAATGTGACTTATCCAACATCAGGACCTCCTTTTCAGCTCTTTCCATGTTCATAGCTAATGAAACCGCTTGGGAGTACTCTAATTTAACTTCTGCAAATAGCCTTTGCTTAATCACGTCACTGTTGAGACCATACACAAACTGATCCCGTAAATTCTCTTCCAGCGTGGTTTTAAACATACATGTTTTTGCTAATGATTTAAGCGCTATAATATAATTTGCTATACTTTCGTTTTCTTCTTGTTTCCTCAGCCTGAATTTATAACGTTCAGCGATTTCTGAAGGTGTCGGCTCCAAGTGTTTTGTAATTATTTCTACTAGTTGGTCGTAACTTTTTTCTGCAGGTTTCTTGGGATCACTTAAATTTACCATGAGTTCATAGGTTTCATCGCCCACGACTGTTAATAAAATTGGCACCTTACTCGTATCTGTGGTCTCGTTAGCAATGAAGTATTGTTCCAACCGCGCAATGTAGGTGCTCCAGCTTTTTACCCCGATTTCAAACTCCGAAACCTTGCCTATGTTCGCCATAATCCTCGTCGCCAATGTAGTAATTCGGGTAATAATAATTCGACACTCTTAAACCACGTTATTTATTTATAAGACACTGTGCATTTGCATACAGCGTGGCTCGGACTGGTGCACATTCCTGCGTACACTGCCAGCTGACCACACAAAAACATTACACATAAAAACCCAAATACTTCTTAAATACTAACATCCCAACATATACGATATATGAACTATGCACTAAAAGAATCTAATCCATGCATGTAAAGGGCTTGCTCCAAACTGCAAAGTAATTGCTTTTGGCTCAAATATTTTTGTCGTTTCAAAATGTTCTATTTCCAGCATCAGTCTTGGAGTAGCACCACATATGGGACAAGCTCGACTTGACTTTGTTCCGGTCAATGTATTTAATATTTTACCGTCAATTAAAGTCATATATAATTAATATTTTATTTTTATGACTTTGTCTTTTATCAAACATATTGTTAATACTTCAAGCGTCTCAATTTCGTTATCAATATTTTGCTTCTCCTTTAAAATGTGCTCCTATATTTCTTTTACGTACTCTAGTTTAAGTCGTCTTCAAAAACGTACCAATTGTGGAGTGCGATTGTTCCATAAAATTGTTTCATTGAAGCAAGCTTCAAGTTTGCAAGCGAAGAGGAATGCTTGTTGTTGCAAACAAAGAGTTGTCAGAATGAGTACCAGGACTTTCAAATTTTTGTTTATAATTTGATTGCCACTACTTCCATGGAAGCCATAACTGAAAATTATTTCTGCGTCTATTTCTGTAACCTTAAGCATTTCCATATGAGTCACAATAACCTTTCTTTACAATTCAACTATACGTCTACTTGTTTGCTCTAAAACATAATCAAGTGGAACTTCTGCCTTAATATCGATAACATTTATGCCAGATGGTCTACGTTTTGATTTACAAAGCCACACTTGTTTGTAATCAGGATAAATGTCGCATCACTTTGAAAGAGCACCCTGTCTGACGTCCAAATATTGCTGTTTACTTAAATTACTGTTAATAACAAGCTCCAAGGCTTCTTTGGCGGTATATGTTGAAATCTCTTTTTTGGGAGTAGAAATAATTTTCCGAATTTTGGATGGCCGAGATGGACTTGTGTTTCCTTCCTTTAAAACGGCCGCTAAATCATCTTTGCCTTGATATCGTGCTGCCGAGGATGCAGCTTGTACCAATAAAGCGCATTCATGATTTTTTTCCTAGGGTAATTGTGAAGCTTCTCTCCTTTGTGATCGGCTTGTTTTTACAGAAATCGGAAGAGTGGGTCGGCCAAAAGATGTCGAGAGGATGGGTTTGTCTACTACAACAATAAAGTTTTCATCCAGCCAAGCAACATTTGTCCTCTTAAAATATTCTACTCGTCGGCAAGCTCGATTGTACCTTTCTTCAAAACTTCGGGACAAACGGTGAATTTTCGCAAAAAGTTCTCCTCCATTTGAGGGCATCAAGGGTTCTCCAATAAGTGTTTTAATATAATCTACAATTTTTCGGAACTTCTCCTCTTTATTAGTGCCTTTTAGCCAAATTTCGAATAGGTTTATCTTTTTGAACACATGCATTGCTAGAAAAAACAACAATTTGTCATGCTTATAGCAGAAAATAGCGCGTAAGTTTTATATTTTGAACTTCTTAAAATGAGGCTTAAACCGTGTATGCAAAAATAAATCCCGACAAACCCCGCCATTTTTTTATGAGTCAAATGAAACTTTAAAAATGATATATTATTAAACCACAAACATCGATATTGATTAAAATTAATTTGAACCATTAACAATCAACGAACGGGGTTAAGATGTTACATACTGAATAAACATACCTGAGAGAATAATATAAAAATTACTGCACAAAGTTTTATTGAAACACACGGTCACAGCACTCACTCTGCTAAACGTGTCGTGTGTGACTAATGACATCAAATTAAAATGCCAACTTGCAGTTATTTTCATCTGTAACTGGATCAGTTAAAGGGACTGTGCACGTGATTACATTGTAGTTTGGAATGTTTAGCATCTGTTATCATGTCCAAAAATACGCTTTCTTACATTCGAAAAAATGACTTTAGGCCAAGTAATCGGGCTCTAGAAACCATAGTGCGACGTTGTGTTAATAAACAAAATTTCCATTATTGGACCCCAGCTAAGCCATAGGAGCTTCATCAATGGCCTCTGCACGGCTGCGCTCTGTAAGCCAGCTGTACTATTTTTGTGAGGAAACCGGCAGTACTATGAGGTTACTTCCGAGCGGTACATATCGATAATCTGTGAATTCCATCTCTTAGAGTTAGCCCTTATCACGGTCCCAAATGGACAACGAATTTGTACTGTCGCAGGCCGACAGTGTGCACTAGCGATATCAGTAAATTCTATTTTTAAAACGCGATATGCAGACCATCTGGGAGCGCACGCGGTCAGGTGACTTCAATTTCATTGTGGTTCTCCGCACAGCACTCACGAGGGGCTTCCGTTCATTTAGTATTCAGCCGATAGATTCGGGATATTTGTGGATGCGATGAGACCATTGTCTCAACCCTTCGTTTTATCATCTCAATTTCACACCATATTTTATTCGACACGCACCTCACGGATATGTTAGTAAATAAATTATCATATTGTGACGTGCCTGAAGGGCTATCAGCGCGTTAGGCCGCGGAGCTAGTGGAGGGTCCCTTAGAAGCAGCGACGAGGGCCAGGCTCTCGGTGTCGGAGAGTGAGGGGGTTAAAAAAAGGCTCCACGTAATTTTAACCTCGCCACTACTTCGTCGCAAAGGGGGGTCCACCCTACCTGCGTGGGTTGACGGCAGACAGTCAGCGAAGTTCAGAAATTACGAACTGTCGCAACGGCTGACCATCTAGCGCCCACACCACCAGATTTAAATCACGCAATGAGAATAGGAAGTTAAACTGAAAAGAATGCCCGATTGAGAAAACGTGGGGGAACAAAAAATAACAGGTGTGAATTTTGTGGTGTAAAATATCTGCGTTTATTCACACAAAAGACCGTGCCTAAGCTTCCTGAAAGAAATCCCTCCGTCCGCAACCCTGTCACGCTGGGTCCACTAGATTCGGCCAAATCCCGCGAACACGTAATCGCGCGATGCGAAGGGCCGTCGGAGCCACCTCCTCCTTACAAAAACGCAAAACATGTACGGCACGAAACACGCAACGCAAATTTACACAAAAGAAAAAAACGATATATCAAATGAAATTAAGGTAATAAATGAGAACAAGAAAAAAAAAGTATGAATCTGGCCTGTGTTCCTCGTGGCGACTCCGCTCTCGATTCTGGGCTCGGTTCTTGGACGTGCGGCGGCCGGCAATCGTCGGGAACGCCGTCGCTAAATTCCAATTCTCGGAACAACTCTGGCTGGATGTTCGTTGCCCTTAGCCAAGAAACTGGCTGGCTGAGTTACTTCAGCCCTTACCCAAAAAACGCCTGTAAAGTACATGGTCTTATTAACAATGGCCGGACACGTGTCTTTACGAAAAAAAGATGTCGGGTTTAATCACTTACTCTGATGTTTTGAGCGTGTAGAGTTGAGTCGTACAGTACCCTCCCTTGCCTTGTGCCTGATGCCGTCAATCCTTCTTAGGGTGGTTAAAGGAGGACACGTTTTAAATCCCGGAAACCGGTTGCTGATATACCAAAGAAAAACTGTGACCTCGTGACACGTCTGCACTCTAGGGAAGGTGCTAGGGATGAGCTTCTACCTCATGGCATCGCCTCGCCGACGATTTTAAAAATCACACGCATAACGGAAACACGTCACGTTTAAAAAAACGTGTGTGTAACGGTTGCCTACGGTGGCGATCCAGGCGCGCATTTAAGAGTCAAGACAGTTTCCGTCGGAGGCAAAACCGGACCGTTACAATATGTACATAATTATTATAAGCGTCCTTGTTGTTTAGGGAGACTTTGCCCTTTCGGAGTTCCCGGCGCATATTATCGGAATGCGGCCGAGTTACGTACAAGTCGATTTACCAATTTTATCCATTTACAGGGCGCTAAATGTGTCAAATCACCTACATAATTTTTGTTTTGTAAATCACCACTTGAGTAAACCTTTACTATCCATTTCCGTAGTTTCGTTCATCGTCCGCCACCGCGTTACTTATTGTATTTGTGGAATCCCTTATTTCGTCCCGGAGTAACGTGCGAGGTTAAATTGCGTGGAGCCCTTTTCACCCACCTCACTATCCGACATCGAGAGCTAGCAGCCCTCGTTATTTTCCAAAGGAGAACTTCGGTTGTTTCCACGGCCCTTTTGTCCTGAATACTCTTTCAGGTACGTCACACCCTGCTGACATTAACAATTCCCTGTAGATTAATTTTGCTCCGGGGTGACATTCCACGGCCAACACGTTCTCCAAATCTGTCAATTTTTATGTGTCAATTTTTTAGGGGCTACCTGAAGGAAAAGGCTTACCTTGATAATCGACGAACTTTTGTCCAACTGGTACCGTGACAACGTATTAGATAACTATTAATTGTTTTTACTTCGAATATTACAAACGTCATTTGCTGTCAAGTAAAGGCTCATTCACGTTTGCGAATTTGAACAATGAATAGTGATTTTATTAGCAGTTTTATTAAATTTGTTCATAATACGGCTCTATAAACCCAGAGGCAAATAAATTAGTCCACTGCAAGTACTTCATTTCTGGCATCGCCCCAATGATTTATTGTCATTTGACTTTTGAAGTAGTAAATCATGACCATTTTGCGCTAGTAAAATAAATGTAGTGAGTTTAATTTGAAATGTAATCTTTTTTTTAATTTGATTTGAAATGATTTTTTTTAATTCAAAGGATACATTTGGACATAAAAATTATGAAGATGAATTTCTCGCCAAAAGGTTTTTTTTTAAATTTTGTACTCATGTTTGAAATGGTATTGAAATTTTTTAAAACCTGTTTCTGCACGATTGGCATCAACTTTCATTTTTATAATGCAACGGTAAATGGCTAAAAATAGCTCGGCGGTATGACTTGAAACACTTGGTGTAACGGGTATTGAAAAAATATGGATACACCAAAGAATCTCGGAACGGTTTCATGCAAAATGTTTCAGATAAAAGTTGTTGGGCTTGAAATAATGTTAAAGGAAATATAATACACTTGGTTGATTTGCACTGAGTTTTATACATTTCTCTGCAATTGTTTCGGCCTTACGACCATTTTAAAGAGTTATACAAAAACTGGCCGAAACAATTGTAGATAAATCTATAAAAATCGTTGAAACTCAACCAAGTGTTTTATATATACACTGGCGAGCAAAAAATAGAGGTCATTTTAAAATTATGACTTATTTTTGGATTTTTGTTTGTTTTAACTTTACGTTTGCAAATTGTAAACAATTGTACTGTATTTTGCAAATTAAATTTTAAAAAAAAGCAATGTTGAATCGTAAAGCATATTTATTGTTTTTATTGCCTATTTTGGAAATATCACAAATTTACAGTTCAGACGAAGTTCGAATTTTTGTTTCTAGGACTAATATAGAAAATAAATCATGAAAAAAAGTTATCACTAATAACGAGTATTACCCCCTCTTGCATTACTGATTGAAGTCGACGAGGAACTCTTTGAATTAAATGAACGATCACATTTTGGTAGATATTATTCCATTCCTGCAATTTTGTAGAATACATTTGTCAGGAAATGTATTATTAAACGCCTACTTTGGTTTGCAATTTGCAAACATAAAGTTAAAACAAAGAAATTCCAAAAAATAAGTCATAATTTTAAAGTGACCTCTATTTTTTGCTCGCCTGTGTATATATAAACAATCTTTATTGGGCTATCGACCCCATGGGGTCTTTTCGCCTTGCCTAACAATACATTACATTCAACGTACATAACATTATACATTACATTACATATTATATTATATAACATTACCTATATGTGATTCATGAGTGATTGTTTTGATAGTGTGAAGAGAGTGTTATGAAGTGTAATGATTCATGAAGCGTTTTTGTCGGATGTAATTTTGTAGTTCGTTTGTCTTGTCTTTTAATACATAATTCGTCGAGTATTGTCCTATTGTCCTGTTTTTGTTGAAATTTATTTCGTAGTTTGTCCAGTTTTTGTTGGATGGGTATGGTTTTGGTGATCTTGTATAAATTTATGTTTGATATATTATGAAGATGATTGTCCTTATGTCTTAATTTGGTGAGAAGTATTAATGTCTTCCGTTCAGTTACGTCCGTAATTCGTTTGCAGGTGTTTCTTAAATTTTTTAGTATGATCTGGCCGTAGTCAATCATGGGCCTGCAGATGGATTTGTAAATTTTTGTTGCGGTACTACAAGTGTTTTAGTTTTCCTTAAATTCAAATATGTTTCTCCAAGGAGTAACCACCAAGAATTTAACTGAAAAAATCTATTTAGTGGTGATATTTTCATACATACATACATAATCCATCCCTCTTTTACCCATTGGGTGTCGAGGTTTTGTCCTGTTATCCTTTCGTACTGTCATTGACCCACTTCCGCCATTCACTTCTGTTCGCACTTTTAGTCTTTGCTTCCTTAAAATCTACACCACTGTTTTTTAAAATTTCACATATTGTTTCATTCCAGTTTTTGCAGCTCTACCTCTCCCTCTTTTTCCAACCGGTCTTGCTTCCTATATTCTCTTTGTAAGTCTTGTTTCCTTCATTCTGTTAAGGTGCCTCAGCCATCTGAGTTTATATCCCTCTGTTTTCTTCTTTATCGGTGCTACCCCTAGGTTCTTCCTGATATCTGTGTTTCTAATTTTGTCCAGCATTGAAATACCCTCCATTTTTCTCAGATACTTCATTTCGGCTGCTTGTAGTCTGCTCTCTTGTCTTTTATTTGTGACCCACGTTTCACTTCCATATGTGAGTGTTGGAATGTATATTCCGTCCAACACCACTATTTTAGTTTTCTTGGATACTTCCTTGTTGTTTAGGAACTTAGTTCTTAGGCTATGGAACACTTTTGCGGCTACTGTTACTCTATTATTAATTTCACCTTCCAAACTACCGCTCTATTCTACAATCGCTCCTTTTTTTAATTTTATTTTTTTATTGTGGCTGGGGGAAGCTCTGCCGGCCTGTGTGTGGAGCTCTCATCCACTAAACCCCTAATCTACTTGACGATTTGTGTCCTACCCCGGAATCGTGATTATCGTCAGGGTAGGTCGTCCGGGTGATTTCTCACCCTTGCTGTTGTCACTGCTTCTTTTTATCCTCCTCGATGGTCTTTATAACTTCTCGAATATAGCTATGGATGGCCTGCCAATTTTTCTCGCTGCTTATCATCTGTCTAATAATATTTTGGGTTGTTAGCCCCATTGCCCCTATTTCATTGCACAGCATCGCCCTTTCCGTGCTCCATCTTTCGCAGTTGAGAACCGCATGCTCTGCAGTCTCTACCTCGTTGCAGTGGGCGCACCTGTCTTCCGTCCGTATTTTAAAGCGTTTAAGGTACGCTTTGAAACAGCCATGCCCGCTGAGGAACTGCGTTAGGCAGTACTCGACATTCCCATGCTTCCTGTTGATCCACTCATCCAGGTCAATGATGAGTGTCTTGGTCCACTCCGCCTTGCCCGTTTTCTTTTCTCAATTCCGCTGCCACTCTGCTAAGATTTCGCTTTGTATTTCTTCGTTTTCGTTATTTGGTTTTTTATATGCTCGTCTCCTTTGTTCGACCATCAGCTGAATCGGGAGGATAGAGGCGATGACATGGATGGCTTCTGTCGAGATAGTGCGGTACCCGCTCGATACCCTCAGTGCCATGGTTCTCTGCTGAGATATTAGTAGGTTTAGGTATTTTTTATACCTTAGAGCTTCTCCCCATATCTGGGCTCCGTAAAGCATGATGGAGTGCGCCACCATGCTTAGAATTTTCCTCTTCGCAGAAGACGGTCCATGCGTTCGCGGCATGATCTTTACTAGTGCCGATACTGCCCTTCCAGATGTTAGCGTTGCTTGCCTGACGTGCTCTCTCATGGTTAAGTTATGGTCACACCATTCTCCGAGATACTTCAGGCACGCTTTCGTCTTGAGGGTTCTTGATCCCAGAGCTAGGGAGACCTCTTTCAGTTTCCTGCCCCCATACAGAATCACAGCCTCAGTCTTGTTCCATTCAATTGCTAACACCAGTTCTTCGATTTTGCTAACCGTTCTCTCAATTGCGTATTTTGCCAGTCGGATTAGCTCGCTCTCGGTTTTAGCCCACGCTACTATGGCCGTATCATCAGCGAAACAAATCACTCTTACCCCTATGGGCATCTTCGTTTGTAGGACCCTGTTATAAAAGATAATCCACAGTAGTGGTCCCAGGACTGACTCTTGTGGTACCCCGCAAGTAAGTATAATTTCCTCAGTTTCACCTATCAGTACATTTCTGTTTTGGAGATAGCTTATGATTATCTTTGTCAACATCCGGCTGATTTTCATAACCTTTATAGCCTTTAGCAGTTCATCCCACTTCACCGAATTGAACGCATTTTTGATATCAAGTGTGATCAGTATGCAGTACCTTCTATTTTTCGTAGCAAAATCTTTGGCTGCGTTGACGGTTTTTTTACTTCTTCCATTGCATCGATGGTCGACTTGCCTTTTCTGAACCCGAACTGGTTTGGGTGTAACTTTTCTTCCATCTCTGCTCGCAGTCTTCCCTCTATTATCTTTTCGAAAATTTATCCCATGGAGTTTAACAAGCAAATGGGTCTATATTTTTCATCCTCGCCCTTTTTCCTCGGTTTCTCGATGAGGACTAGCCGCGTTTCTTTCCACACATCCGGGAAGTTGCCCTTGGCCAATTTTTTGTTAAAAATTTCAAGTACTTTCTTTGGTGCGGCTCTGATCATTTCTTTGGTGACGTTGGTAGGTATAAGATCTGGGCCGGGAGCTTTGTTGTCTTTGCACCTTTTGAGGGCATTTTCTAGTTCTTCCAATGTGAGTGGATCTACTTCCTCGATGTTAACGGTTTCCCATATTGTAGGTTTGTGTAAAGGGAACAGTTCCAGCGCAATTTCCTTTTGTCGCTCGTCGTTTAGTGTGGCTCTTTGTGCTAGATTTAGCTTTTGTGTTACGATCTTATAACCTAGGCCCCATGTGTCGTTCTCCACGTCATCGCATACCCTCTTCCAAGCTAGCTCTTTGGCTTTCAGTATCGCTTTTTTAAGTTTAGACCTTTCCTCAGCATATTTTTCACCCAGCTCTTTTTTGGTTCATGGGTCTACGTTTCCTTTGCCGTTTGCTCTTAGCGACTCCCTCCTTGCCAGACAGCACTTTTTTTTTGCTGTATCCAGTTGCGTGCTCCACCAGTAAACTGTGTTGTGCTTTCTTGTTTTGCCTTTTTTGGAGAAGGTTTTGTTCATTACTGTTTTTATGATTCGCATGAGTTCTTCCGCAGTTGGTTCTTCTATGGCTTCAATTTTATTGGCGAACCTCTCCTTGAGTAGTGGTACTCGCTCTAGTTTTATTTTCCAGCCTTTCTTTTTTGTTTTTAAGTTCTCCTTTTTTGGTTCCCTCAGGTCAAAGTATATGTTCTGGTGCAGACTGAGGTTTTCTTCTTCATCCACTTTCCAGTTTTGTATATTTTCTGTTAGGTTAGTTGAGCACATTGTAAGATCGATATAAGACTTTGAATTACCCCTGACAAATGTGGGTTTGTCCCCGTCATTAACAATTGTTACGTTTAGTTCGGCCATGAACTCCTGGAGAAGCAATCCCTGTTTTGCGTCCCGTGAGTTTCCCCAGAGCCTCGCTCTAGAGTTAAAATCCCCTGCTATTATAAACGGTTTGTTTTGCCGCTTGATGCTTGCGCCGAGTTTACTGAGGTATGTTCCATACGCTGTTAGTGTTTTGTTGGGTGACCAGTAGCATGAATATATAACTACATCCTCCACATCCACCCATACAAAACCTTCCTCTTCTTGGTCCCACTTTGTTGTTGCCTATCGCTTGTTATAGACACGTATTGCTGCATCCTGCTTTTTGTCGGCCAGCCAGGGCCCATTGGTAATCATATTTTTGTTTGGCTCCGAGACAATGCAGATGTCTACCTTGTTTTCAGTAGCCGTTTTATGTAAGAGATTCATGGCCGCTCTACCCCTTCCCATGTTACATTGGAGGACTCTCATCTTGAGCATCTGTTTGGTCTTCCTTGGTGCTCTCTTCCTTATGTCTGCGGCTACCCTTGTTGGTCCTCAGCGCATTCCGGAATGCCAAGCACTTGCCAGCGCCGGCTTGGTGTCCCTTAACCTCACATAGCGGGCATTTTTCTTCGTTGATACACTGGCCTAGTGTGTGACCTTCTTCTCCGCATCTGAAGCATAGGTTTGTTCTGTCTGTTCCTTTGCAGTTCGTTGCATTGTGGTCGTATAACTAGCATTTAAAGCATGTTTTCAGCCTCGTTGTTTTCTCCAGGCTACAGTTGGAATAACCCACCCTTATCAGGCCCGTTTTTAGTAAATTTAAGGCCTCCCCTCTTACCATTGTCAGGGTTGTTGTTTGCGTGCCCCTGTTATTTTCCCTTAATGTCCCTATCTTGACTATGTTACTATGTTACTGACCTTATCAGTATAGATCCTCACCTTAGTTTCTCCACGATTGAATATGCATTCGATCATAGCTCTCAGTGTTGCTATGCTTACCGAGTTTATTTTATGCAATGCGACCAGCCTGTCGTTCATTGTCTCTCTTTTTAGGAGAGTGATCTTGTCCCATAGATCTTTCGGTCGTTCATTAAGAGTTAGTTTGATTATCTTGCTGGTTTTGCTCTCCTGAGATTTGGAGCGAATTTTTGTTGTTAGCTCAATAACTTCGATATTTTCCTTGCATAGTGCAAGTACTGGGTATCTATCTCGGTACATTCCTTGGATGCTTTTCACCTTCTCCATATCCGAGTTTTCTACGAGCACTACCTTTGTCTCCGCCACGTGGTCATCGATTGGGTTCCCAACAACAATCTCGGTGACTTTGAATAGTTCTGCATCCCAGGTATGTGTCGCTGCCTTTTCGAAGTCTTCATATGTTTTGATGCCATCCAGTGTCCGTATTTTCTCGGATCCCTTACTCCACACTTGTGTTTGTGTTCCCTCACTTGCTGTGCATGCGTTGTCGGTCTGGGTGCTCATTTCTCTGGTGCTCTTCACTACTGTGCAGTCTGTTTGTGTAGTATTCCTGTTCTTATCTATAGTGGTTGGTTCCTCGTGGTAAGGTATATGCGTAATCAGTTTTTCTATCAGAGTCGATGCGTTTTCTTCCTAGATTCTTTTTGCAATAGCTCCTAGGTGGAGGGTTGTTTCCTTAATTTCCTTCTTGGTATGGGGGTTTGCAGTCACCAGCGTGGCCAGTTTCGTGATACCCTTTAGCATCTTATCAACTAACTTCTCGGAAGCTTCCAGCTTCGTCCTCGCTGCTTCTAGCTCTCCTCCCGACATCCTCTGTTTAGGCGGGGTATCCTCCCTCTTTCTCTTAATCTTTTGATCGGAGTTTCCCTGGTCTAGGCCCAGGCTTACTGCGATGCTCGTCGCCCTTACTATGCTCGTTGCTACTGATGCGGGTTTAATCCACTCAGGCATCGAGTTTCTTCTCCCATATATAGGCGATCTGCTTAGTTTCCCCTTACGGGCAAATACTTCAGCTTCTTCCCGTTCCCTGTCGGTATTGTTCTCGTGTCCGGTTTCGTTGCGTGTATCGTCATTAAAGGCAAAGTATGGCTACAATCGCTCCTAGGTACTTGTATTGCGATACTTGCTCAATTTATTTGCCTTCGATTTTTATTTTTAAATGTCTTTCCCTCTCTTCTTTTGCAATTCTCATCACTTTCGTTTTCTTTTCATTAATTTTTAGGTTAAAGGGGGCTAGTTGTTTCTCCAGAATATTTATATTGTGTTGTAGATCCCTTTCATTCTCTGCAAATATCACCATGTCGTCTGCAAACGCGCATATGTTAACGCTCACTATCTGCATGTTTTTGTATCCCACACAAAGTTTCCTCATCTCAGGTACTGATTTTTTGATAACTTCATCCAGTGCTGTTATGAAAAGCTTAGTGAGCTTTTCCTGTTTTTGTTCTCTGTATAGCATCTCTCACTTCCTGTTCAGTAATATTTTCCCCATCTTCTAACTCACTGTCCTTGGTTTTGTTGTTGCTGCTTTTTGTCGGTGTCAGATTTTCCCGTTTATTTCCTATATCCCTTTCCACTAATAGTTCTTGGAAATGTTCTTTCCATCTTTCCAAGACATCCTCTTCTTTTACTAAAATTTCCCCTTCTTTATTTCTTAATAGCTGTAACGAGCTTGTCTTTTCCTTCCTGAGACTTTTTATAACCTTGTAGAACAGCTTTTGGTTGTCCCTTTTATTCTTCTTAATGTTTTTAAGTTTCTGCCATTTTTCTTCTAGGTTGTCTGCGGTCTCGGTTTCCTTACTAAATTCTTTACTAAGTATTCCCTGTATTTTTCCAGCACGTCCCGGTTTTGGAGTCTATATTATTTTCCTTTTATATTTTTTCTTGTTCGGGTTTGCTTCTTATTCCATTTTCCCTCTTTGCTTGCGATGCCTTCTTGATTAAATCTACTACTAATAGGTGGTGGTCGCTTCCTATTTCCGCACTTCTTCTCACTCGTACGTTGGTTATTTTGTTTTTGTTTGATTTTTCTGTTAGCGCGTAATCTATTATTGACATTTCATTTCTTGGTGCCATTACCCTCGTGTATTTGTGACTGTCTTTATGTTGGAAAAACGAATTTCTTATAATCAGGCTACTATCCATGCAAAACTCTATTATTCTCTTGCCATTCCCATTAAGATTTTCTTCTCCATGTTTCCCTATGACACCTTCATATCGTTCTTCCCTGTTCCCAACTCTACCATTTAAGTCTCCCAAGATATAGGTCTCTACATCCGATCTTTCATATATGCTTTGCATCTCCTCCCAGAACCAATCTTTTATTTCTAGTTTTTCGTCTTCATTAGGGCCGTATCCTACTTACGCGGTATTTTTGTTTGAAATCATCTTCCATTTCTATTGTCATGATTCTTTGTGAGTGAAATTCATAGTTTCTAAGCTGGTTCTTATACTCACTTGCTATAATGCAGCCTACTCGTGCCTGTTTATTGCATTCTTCCTCCACCCCGCTGTGTAAAAGTATGTGCTCTTCCCCTAAATCTATGCACCCCTTCTCCTTCTTCTTCGTTTCTGTGACTGCAAGTATCTTTATATTTTTAGCTTTCATTTCCTGAACTATTTCAATTTCTTTTCCATTTATACCCCTTATATTCCAGGTTCCCATCCTCCATTTTTCTTTTTGCTTTTCATATGTACCATTGATCCTTTTTTCCTTATTGCTGCTCTCATCTTGTTTGTACATTTCCATTTGCGTGTCCGTATTCTTTCCTTTTGTCTCTCTCGAAGTGCCCTTCTCGATTTTCTCTGTTAGTTTTTTGGCCTCTTGTTTTGTTTCTTAACAACCACACCTTTTCCCTTTTTGTCCCAAACATATACTTTTCCGTTTATTACTATTTTCATATATCCTACCTTTGTGTGATTTCCTTTTCCTCTTTCCTCTCTCACAATGCTACTTATCTCTCTTTGAATTTCCCTCTCTTCTCTGGTCAAATCGTTATCAATGTATATCTTCGTATCTCTCAGTCTACTCTTTGCCTTCATTATTTTTTCTTTATTTTCTCTTGTGATCACTTCTGCTATGACTATTTCCTCTGCATCTCGCTTTTTTATCTTGTACGTAGCTACAATTTTTGTTTCAACTCCTATTTGATTCCTTATGAATTCCTCCACTTCTCTGTTTATATTGTCATCATTTGTTTTCAACCCTGTTATCACTATGTTATTTCTTCTCTTCTCTCTTTCTCCTACCTCTATTTTTCTCTCTAACTTCTCCAGTCTACTGTATGTCTCCATTTTTTCTTGAACTCCTTTCTCCTCCTTTCTGTTAATTTCTTTCCTTACCCCCTTTTATCTCGTGCTTTAGCTTTTCTGTATTCTTCCTCATTTCTTCTATGAAACCTTTAATCATTCTATTCAATTCGTCCATTTCCTTTGGTTCATTTAAATTTCTGTCTTCCTGATTTTTCCTCTGCTCGGGTGACCTCAACACTTTTTTACTCGCTCCAAATATATCCTTTCCCTCTGGACTATCGGGCCCTAGATCCCTGCCCCTCTTGCTCATCTATTGCTGCCTCGCACTTTTCCTTGTCTTTTGATCTCTAATTATCCGCTGGCAGACTGCACTGCTTCGCGCGCGCTGCGTTCCCCTTCTCAAGGTGCCGATTGCAATAACCTCACTTAACTTCTTGTTCTTATATCTCGTTTCCTTTGCCCTTTGCTACCACTTTCCTTACTATTAACGATGTAAATATATTGCCGTCCCGGTACACTCCGTCGCTTTTCCGCAAATATGGCTCTGATCGGTCCACTAATCAGTTCACATGGGTCCACATATTTTCATGACCTTAAATAACCTTGAAATTGCTAGGTGAACTTAGCAGAAATAGTCTGTCGGCAAAAAAATAATTTAGTTTAATTTTTTTATATTTTTCATCGCTACGTTCTTTGCAGTGTGATGACGTCTCTTTGGATCTGGCGAACGGCTCACCTCTGCAGGGGATCGCTTTATTGAACATCCCCTACACCCATGGTGGCTCCAATCTATGGGGCGAGCATTTGTCCGGTTCGCGGAGAAAAAAGAGCACAAAAAAGAAGCGGCCGAAGGAGTTGAGCACGAGCAGCTTCAACTCCGTTGATCTCAGCGTTGCTCTTCAGGGTGAGTGGTAGAAACCTGCACAACGTATTTCCGGTTTGCTTGCTTCCTTGTGGTGCTAATTTCTTAATCGTCCAGATATCGGCGATGGTTTGATAGAAGTAATCGGGCTGGAAAATTGCCTACATATGGGCAGGGTGAGGACCGGCCTGACAGCGAGTGGGAGGAGACTAGCGCAGTGTTCGTCGATTCAGATCAAGACCAAGAAGACGTTCCCTATGCAAATCGATGGCGAGCCATGGATGCAGCCGCCGACCACAGTAAGTGAAGTTCGAAAACCATGTGTATTGAATTTCCATACCATATCAGAGACTTATCAAAACATCATTGCCATTGTCTTTAACGTTGTGCCGTATGCACGCGTCAATGAGAGGAACATAGTCGACGAATAAGTAGCTCCGTGTATAGTCATTCCGACGAGAGCTTACAATGACTTATGCTTTTTCAAGCAAATAATCGCGTTTTCTTTGCTCCTTCGTATGGCTAAGGTAAATGTAATAGAGTGAAACGAAATATGAAACGTATGTCGAATCCGGTAATATGGAGCGATGAGTCATTGGCAGCTCTCTTACTATACTTATGTATCGTAGTCTAGTAAAATGAGGCTTTTTGGCGGAAATAATTTTTTTGACAATTTGATGTACATACTCTTGTAAAAGCAATTTTATAAAAAAAAACGTCTATATAATAATCTCTAAGAAAAAAAAGAAAATATACGTAAGCATTTAAAAAACAAAGTTGGCTATCGCTGAAATGAAAGTGGATTTTGCCAAAAAACAACATTTCGGCCCCTGTGTAGGACATGTATTATCGAAATCGACCAATAACTAAAGGAGTTATGGCTTGAGGCGTGTTTTAGGAGACACTCTGTATATATACAGGGTGTTTCAGACCAATTATACCAGGCCATTTTCTCGGTAATTTTCTCGGTATTTTCTCGGCCATTTCCCTGAACTCGGTAAGTTGAGGGAAAAAATAGCCTAATATAAGCCCTCCTAAGGAATATAATAGAGGTAGTTTCGATTTCCAGAAATTACCGGAAGTAGGCGTAACTGCAATGAACTTACACTTGAAAAATTATCTACTTTTGTAAGAAAAGTTTTTTTGTAAATGTTATGCTTAATAAAAATTAATGTTTCAGACAATCAGGCCCGCCATTTTCTCGGAAGTATGATGTCATAGAGGTGCTGAAACAAAAATAGCATGATAGAAGCCTACCTAAACAATTTGAAGGTGATAGTTTCAATTCTTGGAAATAACAGGAAGTAGGCGTAACTCAGCATTCAAGTATTTTTGTAATTTTTTTTAACTCCATGATTTATTGCAATCTGTCTTACATGACAATAAACAATAGTTTTATATTACAATTACAATTATATTATATTATAATAGTTTTATATTTATATTTTTGTAAATACCATACTTTTTCTCCGTTTACTCTCAAAGTGACTATTTTTAGACGTGTTTACTGCTTGTATTGTCAGATTAATATGTGGTTAAGGCTGGAATAGTATATTAAAATACCAATTGCAGAAGGCAATTCAAGCACGAATTTGAAATTCGGAAACGATCTGCGTAGCAGCGAGTTGAGGAATAACTGAGTGCTTGAAGGACCTTCTGCAACTAGTGTTTTATACTATTTTTTCTATTTTGCCGCATCATACTATTTTATAAATTAAAAAATGCTAATTTTAAATCTAGGGGATTTTGTGGTGGTTGGTGACATTTATGTGGCGTAAATTTAGGCGGCTGTGGAAAAAAAATAATTTGGTGATTTTGGTGAAATTTGAAATGTCAGATTTTATTTTCGCAATTTTACGTTGTTTGAAAATCAATACTGAAGAAAATTTATCACTAACGCCACCGAAAATTAGGCAAATTGCACAAAAAACCTTAGAAAATTTACTGCCTGACAAGTCCAAACTTGACGTGTGTCAGTTGACAGTTCGACGTCAACCGTCAACGTCAACGCTACCACTACCAACATCAATGCAGTAAATTTTACTAGTCTATTCTAGCACACCAACCGCTTATTCTAACACTCAAATAACATCATTTAGGTGCTAGAATCGACTTATTCTAAACGCAAAATAGATAAAGAACATTCCAGTACAATTGAGTTTCATTACCTAGCAACAACTTATTGTACCGGAATTGTATATTTTACAAGCGAAATCACGCATAAAACAGTCACTTTGACAGTAATCGGAGAAAAAGGATAAATACTTAAAAGCTGAGAGCTTAAATTCTTTAGGTAGGCTTATGTCATGCCATTTTTTTGCAGAACCTCTACGACGTCATACTTGGGAGATAATAGGGGGACTGATCGTCTGAAATATTAATTTTTATTTTGTTAAGCTTGTCATTTACATGAAAATGACGTCATTCCAAAAAAAGGGGGACTGATTGTCTGAAACATTAATTTTAATTTCGTTAAGCATATCATTTACATAAAAAATTACGTCATACCTCCAAAAAAAAGGGGGGACTGATTGTCTGAAACATTAATTTTTATTTCGTTAAGCATATCATTTACATAAAAATTACGTCATACTTTTGATAAAATGGCGGGACTGATTGTCTGAAACATTAATTTTTATTTCGTTAAGCATATCATTTACGTAAAAACTTTTCTTACAAAAGTTGTTTTTTTTAAATACCTATCCAACGATGCTACACATGACCTAGGTTCCCATTCAAAATTTTGAAGTTAAGTGCAAATACGCTTACTTCCGGTAACTTCCCGAAACCGAAACCATACTCAAATTTTTCTAAACTGGCGTTCACGTCATCAAACAGCTGTGTGAGGAGGTTTTTTCATACCAACAGGATTGTTTTCGAGAATATGCATAACAATAGTTTAAGAATCGAAATTAATCTGAGGATCATTTGTTACATAACAGTGATCACTGGTGGTTATAAATCGGTAATCGGTGTATTAACCGCGGACGCAATCTTCGTCTGCCAATCATGTAATAAATTATGTTATGTTGGCATTCGTGATATTTTTTCGGCGACGATGCCACATCTTTTTCACTAACACATGCTTATACATGTGTGTATAACCAAACATCTTTGACGTTTAACTTGTTACATTTGATCGATTATTAGAATGCATATTTTGCCATTGTAGATGTTTAACCATAACCACAAGATTGATATCTGTACGAAAAACGGCAGAGAAGTCGACGAATTTGATACGAACCGCGCACTGTCGCACAAGATTGCATGGGCGCAACAGCTGATTTGCAGCCATTTTTAAATACCCAGGACAGCTGGCAACCTTGTAAAATTGTGCCATCATTATTATGATTATTATTTTGATGACGTGAACGCCAGTTTATAAAAATCAGAGTATACCTGTATTATATTCTTCAGGATGGCTTATGTTATGCAAATTTTCCCTGAACCTCTAAGACGTCAAATTACCAAGAAAAAGGCCTGGGACGGGTGGTCTGAAGCATCCTGTATACCTTGTTTCTATACATCTCAAAATATTGGATTTATCTAGCTAACTATTTTATTGCGTAGTTTTTAAAAGATTGCGTTTTTGCAGATACGTATCACGCATAAGAACCAAGTGCCGATGCTGATGGCGCCGCCTCCTGAGAAAGGCAAGAGCCTATTCCGCTTCTTCCGCAGGTAGACCTCCACCAAATGTGTGATCCAGCCGTGTATTACTACTTCATTCTAATCGACAATAAGAGCAAGTGTTGTTATGTTCTCTCAGTATTAATCCCCAGAACACTGGCGCCCCGCGCCCTCTTGCTCATTGCCCACTTAGCATCTTGCAACCCAGCCAAAGCCCAGCCCAGCCAAGCCCCGAAAATTCCCCCCAAGTTGCAAAACCACGAGGCGATGACTTCCGCAGAGTCTACTTAAGTTCATAAATAGGAGGTGTAGGGAAGGAGGAAGAAAGGCGAGAAGGAAGGAGGAAAACTAAACTCAATAGGGACCATTGCTTACAACAAAATCCCGCCAACAAGTACCTATGCATAAACGTCGTAGCTGTAGTTGTGATTTAATGAGTGAATAATTAATAATCCACGTTCCGTTATATATATATTAGGCGTAGGTATACTCTTTTTTATTAATATATATATATATACCTACACATATGGTCGGCATTATTAGAGATACGCCAAGACTCATAGCATTTTAAATTAAATTTCAAAGAGACCAAATGCTTATGTAAAAATATCTATACAATATTTTGCAAAAATTATTCCGTAAAAAAAGTTTTATAGAATGCTTACTCAAGAATATAAACGCTCAAAATCATTCACTGAAAAGTATATTTAAAAAAAAAATATATATATATATACCGGGCTTTTTTTTTCTTATTACACATATGATGGACCATGTATAACTGGTTGCCTGCATCTACCCGCAAGAAATTTCCTATGTGTAATTCTAAAAAAAAAAAAAATCAACTCATTAGCTGTGTCGGTGCAGGCAACCTGTCAAATTTGGCATATGATACACACAGAGTTTATGTTTGTATCAATAAAGGAATCAGAATTATTCCTTTATTAGTACAAACATAACCTAAAAGCGGCGTCGGTGCAGGCAAGTGTCAATTTTGGCATATGTTACACAGAGAGGTTATGTTTGTAACATAATGAGGTTATGACAGTTGCCTGCACCGATGCCGCTAATGAGTTGATTATTTTTTTTTTACAATTACACATAGGAAATTTTGTATGTTATGTTTGTAACATAACCTCATTATGTTACAAACATAACCTCTCTGTGTAACATATGCCAAAATTGACACTTGCCTGCACCGACGCCGCTTTTAGGTTATGTTTGTACTAATAAAGGAATATTTCTGATTCCGTTATTGATACAAACATAACCTCTGTGTGTAACATATGCCAAAATTGACAGGTTGCCTGCACCGACGCAGCTAATGAGTTGATTATATTTTTTTTAGAATTACACATAGGAAATTATCTTGCGGGTAGATGCAGGCAACCAGTTATACATGGTCCATCATATGTGTAATAAGAAAAAAAAAGCCCGGTATATATATATATATATATATATATATATATATATATATATATATATATATATATATATACATATATATATATTGTTTCTATACTAAAATTAATTTCCCTAAAACACTACCAATTAAAGAAAATTATTACTCTAAAAATCTAAAAGTTAAAAGAAAATTCTAAAAGTTTTAAGAAGTTCTAAAAATCTAAAGGTCAAAAAACAATTCTAAAAGTTTTAGGAACAATAAATTTTGGAATTCTAAATATTTAAGGTATAAAATATGAAAGTTTGAACTATATAATTCCAAAAGTTTAAAGTATATATTTGCAAAAGTTTAAAGTTGAGATATTTGAAATGTCTACACTGTTGAATTTTAAAAAAATACAGAAAGTTTCAGAATTACAGAAGTACTGAATTATTTAAAGTACTAAAACTATTAAGTTGAAAGTTCAGAATACTTATAAGTATTTAATGAATAGTTTACCCACACATTCCGAGATTGTATTATGTATTTCTTATGAATGATTCTTAATGTTTCTAAACAAGTTTGCACTTTTAACAGAAGTGCAGAATTCTGATTTTTAATTTTTGTTCATTAATTCTTAACATTTTATGCACAAATTATCTTTGTTACCCATTTGTTTGAAAGTTTCTGGTAGTAATTTCTAAAGGTTGAAAGTATATAAAACGTAAAGTGTATAGTACACAATTATGAAAATTTTAATTTTAGAAGTCTAGAATTTCTACATGTAAATTTGTGCAAAATCTTATAACAAATAAATTATTTGAAATAGATTCAAATAATATTAAAAAAAATGTAACACCCTAAAATTTAAACATTTTTAATTTTAAATTAATATTTTAATTTCAAGCAGTTTCAAGAATAAAATTGAATTTTGCAATTTTAAAGAAATATTGTACAATTTTATTATTTATTGTGATTTGTTCTTATTGTTTTTAGAACACAATTCGGAAAGTTGAAAGTACAGAATTCTGATTTTTTTATGAACTGATCATTTGAAGCACAAATTCCGAAATTTTATTATCGTTTGCGAAATTTTATAACTTTCTTGTAAAAAATTGTAAAAATTGAAAGTACATGATTCTTAAAAGTCTAAGGTAGGTCCAGAATTTTAATATTAGAACTCACGAGTATATAAAATTCTGAATTTTATTAAAAAAAAATTTAAATTTAACAACGTAAAGCAAATGATTGCTTTAATGAAAGTATTGCTCTAAAAATATAAAAGATAAAACTCTTACATTCTAAGAGTTTCAAAAATAAAATGCAACTGTTAGAAGTAGAGATTAGGGCTGTCAATACCCGAAATTTTAGGAACTGGGTACCCGGTTCTTGAAATACCCGAAACCCGGTTACCCCGGATCCGGGTTTCAAAACCCGGATACCAGGAACCGGGTTTTAAAACCCGGATACCCGGTTCCGGGTATCCGAAATTAAATTTATTATAATTTCTTATAATAAGAATAAATAAATAAGAAATGAATCATAAAACACATCTAATTAGGTATTCGTTAGTATTTATAAATCTTAACCTTTATTTTATTAAAAACGCAAATAGTGCATTTTTTTATAGTTGAACTCCGGGTTTTAAAACCGGGTTCCGGGTACCCAGGTTTAGAAACCCGGTTCCGGGTACCCGGGTTTTAAAACCTGGCTTTGGGTATCCGGAACCGGGGTAACCGGTTCTAAATTGTTCGGCTACCCGCTGCTCCCACGACCGGGTGCCCGGTTACCCGGTTGTTTCTGACAGCACTAGTAGAGTTATCTCAAAGTTTAAAATATCGAAAATTAAAGTATTACATATTCAAAATTAAACTCCAGAATTATAAAAGTTTATAGTAAATAATTCCAAAGGGTTTCAGGTATTAAATTCTGAATATAAAAAACTATAGAATTTGTAAGTTCAATTCTGGAAAGTCTTTAAATTCGTAAAGTTTTAAATATTAGTTCAGAGTTTTAGAAGTTTGTTTGTTTTAAAATTTGAATATTGAATTCTGGAAAAATATACCTTACCACGAAAAACCCTGATGAACGACCTATCAAATTACAATATCCCACTCCCCGTAAGAATGATTCATTTACTAGCTTTAAACAATAGAAAATTTTTCCAATCAATCACTACCTTCCTTAGAAATTGCCAAATAAAAATATAAATTTATAATCCTGACATCATTGAACTGGCTGTAGGCTCGTACCTTATGCCAGGGTTGGGAGCTCGCAGCCAAGCCCAATGGTTTGGAGGCGGGACTCCAAGACCCCACAAAAAAAAATGAATTCTGGAAAAGTATGTACAGAAATCTTAATGTTTATAGTACAGGAATATATTTATGATAGTTTAAATATCGAATTCCTCAAAAAAAATTCTGAATAGAATTCTGAACGTTTCACACACAAGTCATGACAATTTTATGTATAGAAAAAAATGTGGAATACAGATGTTTTTAAATTGAATGTACCCATTCGCACAAAATTCTGACAGTTTATACTTTGCGAATTGTTAAGAAGTACTTATTTTACTAATACTAATACCAATAGTAATTGGTTATACTTAGAATAAATATACACTTCTTGACAGTTTTCTACGTTACCCTTGCGTTTGTAATTTAGAATTGTAGAAACTTAAATATAAAATTCTTCAAATTTCCCATAGGATTCGATAATTTCGTCGTTTGCATTAAACATCAATACTCATAACATCACTGGAAAAAACTGTTACAGTACAGTAAAAGTGCAGTATAATAATTGCGCCGCTGTTAATCAGCGAAATGTATTTCAGCTTCGTAAAATGTATCGAACACCAATATTCTAAGATCTTTAGAAGTAAAATATATATTTATATGGAAATATATACAAAAAACTACGTCAATTTGAATTTACTGAAATAGTATCTCCGTCTATATTAGTTACGGTCGTACAGTAGAAATGGCAAGATCACAAACGGAACGCGTCCCATTTAAGTTTTTCACGACACGAAGCTTAAAATAATAAGTTAATACGTTAAAACGGGACGTACGATCACCCGAGGTTAGTTTCCATGGCACAATGGTGCATGAGGAAATTAATAACAAATGAAATCGAGCCTAATTCAAAAATGTCATTAGGGCAGTTATAGAATGTGTAAAAATTATTTGCACAGAAAGTAACAGAATAACTTAAAATGCGAGGTTTCAAAAACTGATATATTTTGAAGGAGTCGGTGATATTCTCTGGTGGTGTCGACTATACAAACATACACACATATTTGTAGGCGTATTGTTTACATACGTACATTTTAGGACTTAATTGTAATATCATCCAAAATTACAAAAGTACGCGCTTTGAGCGATATCAATGTATAAACTATGTTTATTGAGACATACGTGTAATTCTAACTACTACTAAAATAAAAGAAGTAAAACGTAGGGTAACTGTAACTAACACACTTATTGGAGGTGATGAAATATTTTTCGAGGAGTGGAGCTCTATATTGCATATATTTATGATTAATATTTAAAGAGAAAATAAATGTGAACCCGTCTTATTTTTTCATACCACACGTTATCGATGTATATCAGATGAGGGAGTTGGTGAGATTAACCGTAGGGATACTGCCATTTGAGTTTGTTTACGTCTTAAGCGTGGCCACCTGATTGGGCACCGGGTCAGTCAGGGGCCGTACACTTAAAATAAAATTGCTGCATAGCTTTAAAAAAAAAGATATTATATCCTAGTGGAGTAAATAAGTGTAGAATAATTTATCGAGCCTTTCGACTAAGGTCCTTCGTCTGCATTGCGGAGTCGCAATGAAGTCTTTTCTGTGTTGGCGTCAGAGCCTTGTCAAGAACAATTATAATTGTAAATGAAGCTTATGAGAAGTGTCAGTTAACGTCCAAATTAGCCAAAAAAAAGATGTTTATGTACATATACAATTATCGTTGTTGCCAACATACGTGTTTAAAACAAATCTATTGCATTCGTTGATTATTATTATTATTACGGTGATGATAGCGGTTTACGTTCGACTGATCCTTGTTATATAAATATACATATATACCTATGTAATTGGTACAAATGGTTGTTTGGAGTCCACTGTATGTTCCTACTTGTTTAGTATTGAGTCTATCTACCGTTAATGTTTCTGTATATAATCGTGCATTTAATGATGATGGAGGGAGGTAATGTTTAACCGTTTGCTTTAATTTGTGTCTTTCCATGTACCTTGTTTCTACTACAGAATAAAAGAAATCTTTCAAGCATTGAAATCCTGTTTTATTTAACCAACGTTTATTGAGTACGATACTTTCAACGATTGCTAATTTATGAAAGTTTTGTGTACAGACTTCCAAATGTATATTTCCGACATTTCTTTGTATTTACAGATTACTAAGAGAGTGAGGTAAATGCCTCCCTAAAGCATCCCCCATATCCCTACCATGCATATGTGTATATAGTCCAATAATTATAAGTGGTAATCTTGCTATGTCAACTCATTGATCATTTATATTGGGTTGCCTACTGTAATGTTATTTTTTTCGCGTACACACATGATCATGCGGCGGCCTAAAATAACACCCTAACGAAGAATTATTCCGTTCTCCCTCTTCTAGCGTCGCGAACTACTTCGGGACCCGAAAATAGCCTTTCGTGTGCGACGTGAAACGCCAGCCGGTCGCCACTTTTACAAAGGCAAAGATCCGAATAGAGTTTGAGATGAAACGACCGTCATTAAGGGTGTGATATTTGTGGGTCAAGGAATTTCATCGGGACAATCTCAAAGGAACCACGCGGGAGCGACGATAAGCAACTGAATCCCCCCAGCGAGGAGCCAAGGGCATCTGGGTACTGGATAACAGCTAGGGATAATTCTTAATATTGACTTCTTTACTGATTAACGCCTATTTATATTCGCTTTCCTGGATCCACCTTTTACCTTGTATTTAAATTACGTGGAGCCACACCACTACCTAGATAAGGCTGAAGGACCGCACACGCCGTCTTCACTGAGCAAAGCCTGGGCCAAGGTGGTTCTTTTTAAGGGTGGACCCAAGTTCAACAACACCGGAAAGGTATAGTATAGGCGAGAGAGAAAGAGAAAAGGAAGTGTGAGACTACGTCAATATTCTACAAGTATAATTAAATTATTAACTCTCTTCGTTATGTAGGCAAGTGTTTGAAATGCAACAAGAGAACTGATGTAACACTGTATAACTACAGAGAAGCGATTAAGGCTAGTTAGTTTATAATTGCACAAAGGTAACAGGTAGAAAAACCTTTAAATAAATCAGTATAGTGTGCAAAATGCAACTGTCAATGCGCGCAAGTGTTATCGTTAGCAGATAAGGTGTTTACGAATTGTAATGTTAATTTTAAATAAACATGTAATACAAATAAAAAACTGCCCAAACGGTTCCGACCGAAACTGACATTGAACGTCAACAGCACCCAACCTTATTTCAATAGTTTCGCAAAAGTACAGCTATATAAAATAGTTGGTAATTTATAGGTAATTCACAGTGACGCATTTACGTACAAGTAAATCCCTTCCAGTCAACATGTTATGTGTATGTTAAGCTACAGTGTGCGATCCGTATCAAATTTGCCGACTCTGCCGCTTATCGTACATCTTGTGGTTAAGGTTTAACATCAACAATGGCAAAATATAAAAGGGTTGTGGGTACCATATTCTACTCCAACGCTGACAGCAACAAAAATCTCAGCGTCAGTTTCCAACGATTCTCGGCTGCAGGTAAAAGGTGTGCGATTCATATCCAGTTCGTCGATTGATAAGCGCAATACAAAGTAATTGTACTGTAGGATGGAGACTGCAATGGATACGAGGATACACAACTTGGTATTGTAAACAGAAAATTCATACCTTCTCTCACTGGAAATTAGTTTCCAGGAAGAAAATGCTTGGAACAAATGCATGTTTTTTCATGCCGTTCGCCGAAACTGCCAAAACTGCCGTTTCAGCCGTTGCATCAACATGGCTCCTAAACCTACTAAACATTAGCGTTGCGCCGACTCGAATAAATGTATTCGCTCATCTCGAGTTATACATGTATTCGAATAACTCGAGATATTAATAGCGGCAACTCGAGTTGGCTCGTGTTCAATCGTGAGCGGTCGGCGATCCAATGAACCTGACTTGAATATCTTTTAATAGAAGCATAATTTAGTCGACTCAAATTTAAAACGGCATTTGTTAAGTCTAAACAAAATTTATTAGTATTATTCATAACATAATATATTAGACCGCGTTTATGGAAATAATGTAAAAAAATATATAACACAAATACACTGCTCAACAAAATTAGGGGAACACCTATAAAAAAGGGTTAAAAACTGTTAATTTTTGTTATAGTAGGCGGTATAGGTATTGTTTGCTATTGATAATAATTAAAAGATGGATTTGAACGTTACAGGTCCATTTTTTGTAGTACGTAATGCTTATACCACCTTATATTGACTAAAACTTGTTTTCTAATAATAACCAATTGCTTGGATAATGATTGAAAAAATTTAATAACCATAGTAATACAGTATACATATCATTCTAAAATCGATATCAAGCCCATACATCCAAGATGAGGAATTTGAGCGAAAAGGAAGTGTCACAGGTCGTTGCTTTACTCCAAGATAGACGATCAACGCAATATGTTGGAAGAATGTTAAACGTGAGTCCATACGTGGTATGCCGAGTATGGCACAGGCATCAAGGGACTGGATGATATAAGAGAAGGCCATGACAATGGCGAAAACGGGTAACAACAGCTCATCAAGACAGAATGATGGTGACTTCGGCTTTGCGAAATCGCACCTCAACCGCAAGCGATGTTAAAAACGATTTTGGGATAGTAACAGGCATGGTTATTTCGGACCAAACAGTACCAAAAGGCTTGGTGAACGTGGTTTAAAATCCAAACGGCCTGTGAAAAAGCCTCGTCTAACATTAGCTCACAGAATAAACAGACTTGCATTTGCAACACGTTACCGAAACTGGGGAATCCAGCAGTGGTCCTCAATAATGTTTACGGATGAATCAAGATTTCGTGTGCCACGTTGTGACGGACGTGTGAGAGTCTGGGCGTGACTAGGAGAACGATATTTAGACTGCGTTGTTCATTGAATGGACAGATTTGGTACTGGATCAGATATGGTATGGGCAGGTATAACATACGACAATCATACCGACCTTATTCATGTACAGGGAACGATGAATGCTATTCGCTATATTGACGACATCTTTAGCGAACATGTTTTACCTGCTGGTGCTGGAATTGGATCTCAGCTTTGCCTCCAACACGATAATGCTAGACCTCATGTTGCTCTTCAGGTTGCAATGTATTTGCAAGAACATAATATCCTGGTGCTCAATTGGCCAGCTCTTAGTCCAGACCTCAATCCCATCGAGCACTTATGGAATTATCTTGATCGGATGCTCAGAAACCGCCCAGAGCCCCCACTTAACCGTCTACAACTGTTCGACGCTCTTCTTGAAGAATGGGACAACATACCTTAACAATATATCCAAACTCTGATTGCAAGCATGCCTCGAAGATGTGCGACTGTCATTCAAGTGCTGGAGGCCACACCCGTTATTAATTTTTTAAATAACGTTATAGAATTACATTTCAATGTTTTTCATTTTTGTTCATTTTTGGATTTATGGATTTTATTTTGTTTATTTAAAGCACATGGTTTTAAAATACCTCGTTTCTGTTTAAATAAACATGAATTAAGATTAATCAGTATTAATTCATTCCGTATAGTTGTTAAAACTCTATATTAACCCGTTTTTATAGGTGTTCCCCTAATTTTGTTGAGCAGTATATAAAAACTCTATAATAATGAATGGTCTACATATAAGTAAACCAAAATACAATTTCCTATAACATAAAAGTAATAATTAAAAGTTAATAAAAACAATTCAAAATAAATATAACAATAAATAATAATTCTTACTTTTCGCTACTACTATTTAGTAAATAACTGAATTAGAATCACGCAATTGACTATTAAGGAACAATATTTGGTTTCTTCGGGTGAAGTCTATTTCTGTTTTGATTTGTTAATTGTCCGGCTTTTAAGAAAACTCTCTCAGGCGGAACTGAAGTAGCAGGAATGCATAAGTATTTGATAGCCATTTTATATAAATCTGGAAAGAAATTTTGATGCAGTTTCCAAAAATCTAACGGATTATGTTTTCTGTCCAGAAGCGGAAGGTCTAAGTATTGTTTCACGGCTACCACAGATTCCGAAACTGGAGCAGTTGAAGAAACATTGTCACCCATTGCCATATGGAAATTTTCCCATAATTCATCATCGGATTCAACATTTTCAGAATTCGGGGGAGCAGGAGCCAGATTTTTTATCTCACCAATTGGTTCAGTTTCAGTCGTTTAAATTAACTCATCTATAATCGACTGCATGGCCCTTTCTGCGTTACCTTCAATGCTAAATCCCATTTTTTTGAATCACCGATCAAGGAAACAATATTTTGCTACAATACTATTCGTTTCCAAATGTCCTAACCGCCTGTCAAGTACATCAAACAATTTTGATTGTAGACTATTGCCTGTTTGTGTTACTAATATTTTATTTCGTATTGCACTTTTTAAACCTGTAACTAATGGAATGACACGGGACAACGTAGTATATATTTCTCCTGACAGTTCGTTCGTCATTTTTTCCAAAGGTTTTAAAAGACTAATGCAATCTGTTATAATTGTCCACTCCTAAGTTTGGTGGTGGAGATTCTAATAAGCCTAATGTAGCCGATAATGGTGATCGAGTATGCATTAATTTTTGAATCATGATTAATGATTAATGCTTAAGTTCCATCTTGTTGGAACATCTTGCTTCAATTTTAACTGTGGAAGACCCATTTGTTGTTGCATTTAATTTAATTTATAACTGGCTACGTTACTCATTTTAAAATGCATAACTATACTTCTACATGTTTTTAAGAGTTCAGAAAATTCTAACTGCCAAATTCTTGGACTGCCAAATTCAAAGTATGCACTACGCAATAGTGATTTTGTTGGCGTAAATATTCAGCTACTGCTTTTTTAATATTGGCGGCATTGTCAGTAACAATAGGGTCTTCCTGAAAAAAAATAATATAACCTTTTTATGTCTTAATGTAAAGTTTATAACCTGTAATTAAACATCCCACAGAGAAAACGTTTTGTTTTCATTGTAACTTATCAACAAACAACATACAATATCGTAAAACTTACACATTTTGTCACGTGACCGACGAAACGCTGTTATTGGCCGAGCGGCACTGTGACGTCTTTGCGCATGTTGGCGATCGGGACTAGTGCATAAGGGATAGGAATCGTGGATTAATTCGACTTAGAATCCAGTCTGACATAAAATATGTTATGATGGGTTAGTAAAGGGACAGCCAGATAATCTGATAGAAGTTCACGTGTTAATGGTTCCCGACTTTTTCTCAAAAAGTGAATTATTCAACGTAGCCGAAACGCGTGGAGTCGCATATAATTTTCCAAATCCTCTTTCAGCTGTAAGAACAAATAAAATACTGTATAAACTTTGCAATACCTACATCTCAAGCCTACATCTCATACGAATTGGTAATGCTGATTTCAAAATTTGTAATTATTAATCATCTAATCAAATTTCTAAAATCAACAGTTTGCTACAAATATTGTTTCAACATGTTTTTTTAGTTTTAACTAAACGTTTGTGTAAGAACATATTGTACAAAATCTCACAGTACTTTTAAACAGTAATCTTCTTCTTATGTTGCCATCTCTAGTTAGAGGTTGGCGACCAATAATTTGAACTGCTCTCGGTTTTGGGCTGCTCTAAATAGGGATTCTGCGTCTCGGATGCCCGTCCATGCTCTAATGTTGCGGAGCCACGATATCTTCTTCCGCCCGATGCCTCGTTTCCCCTCTATCTTTCCCTGCATTATGAGTCTGAGAAGTTCGTATCTGCGTCCTCTGCACACGTGTCCGAGATATCCGGTTTTGCGCTGCTTTATAATAGCGAGGAGTTCTCGATCTCTTCCCGCTCTTCTGAGAACCTCTTCATTAGTAATGTGGGCCGAGTAGTGTATTCCAAGCATGCGGCGGTAGAGCCACATCTCGAATGCCTCCAAGCGGTTCATGCTTACGATTTTTAGGGTCCAGGACTCCACACCATATAACAGCGTTGACCACACATAACACTTCATCATTCTTATTCGTAGATGAAGTGACAGTTGTTTGTTGCAGAGCATTTTCTGGAGATTGCAGAAGCTGTTTCTTGCAATTTCAATTCGGATTTTAATTTCTCCTTCGGGGTCCCACGATTCGTTGAGTTGACAGCCTAGGTACTTAAATGTGGCCACTTGGTCCACCGCTTGTCCTCCTATGGTTAGTTGTGTGTTATAGTTGTTACCTCGACTGATGACCATATATTTAGTTTTCTTTATATTGATCTTAAGACCATATTCAAGCCCTGCTGTATTGACCAGTTGTAATAGGTGTTGTAGATCTTCTTGGTTATCTGCCAATATTGCTGTGTCATCTGCATAGCGTATTACATTTATAAAGGTTCCGTTTATTTTAATGCCTTTCTCCACCTCATTAAGTGCTTCCTGAAACACGCATTCTGAGTAGACATTGAACAGCAGCGGGGATAAGATACATCCCTGGCGGACACCTTTGAGGATTTGGACTTCGTTTGTTACAACATCGTCTGCTCTGACATTCGCAGTTTGTCCCCAGTAGAGGTTTCTAATGAGACGTATATCTTTGCTATCTAGGCCAATCTCGGTAAGGCGTGTTATTAGTTTCTGGTGTTTCACGCTGTCAAATGCCTTCTCATAGTCGATGAAACATATGTGGACATCTTTCCCTTGGTCTATACATTTTTGCACAAGCACATTTAAGGATAGCAAAGCTTCCCGAGTGCCAAAGCCGCCGCGGAATCCAAATTGTGTTTCACTTACAAATTCTTCACATTTTCTGTATATCCTACTATGAATGATTCGCAGGAGTATCTTTAGCACGTGGCTGATTAAGCTTATTAGTCGGTGGTCACTAGGTTTCGCATTCATCTTCTTTGGTATTGGCAAGAAGGTGGATCTTAACCAGTCTTGAGGTATCGTGCCAGTATCGTAAATGTTGTTGAGTAGGTTTGTAAGGATATCTATATTATCCTCGTTAATGAGCTTTAGGATCTCAGAGCTTATTCCATCCGGGCCGACTGCTTTTCGGTTTTTGGCTGATTTTATCGCCTTCTGGACTTCAGATTTTAAGATTGCAGGGCCGTAGCTACCCAGGTCCCTCTCCAATTCATTGGCCCTATCATCCTGAAACAATTGGGTCACATAGTCCTCCCACACTCTTTTTTTGTCGTTTATGTCAACCGCCAGATTTCCGTCGGCTTTCTTTAGGATAGATGTTAGGTGCCTAGCGCCGTTGCCAAGGTTTAACTTTATTTGTTTGTGTAGGTTAAATTCATCATGATTCCTTTGCAGCAGTTCTATTTCTTCGCAGCAATCTGTCATCCATGCTTCCTTAGCCTCTTTCACTTTTGCTGTTATTCTCCGGTTTATTAGTTTATATTCGGCTTTCCTTCGTTCTTTATATATTCTACGCTGGTTCATCAGATCAATTATTTCCTGAGTCATCCACGGTTTCTTCGCCACTTTCTTATAGTATCCTAAGTGTTGCACGCTGGTATTCAATAAGGTATCACGTAGTTTTGCCCATTTGTCTTCTATGTTATTGCGGTCCATTATATTAGAGTCAGCAATATTCTGGTTTAGTTTTCTCCTGAATTCTTCTTTTGTTGCCTCGTCCTTGAGTTTATCGGTATCGATCTTTTTCTGCGGTGGCTTTCGATTGGTCTTTAACCTTATCTGGATATCTGCTACTACGGGGTTATGATCGGATCCTATATCGGCACCAGGGCATGTTCTTACTTTCTTGACGGCATTTCTGAATCTCTTATTTATCATTATATAATCGATTTGGTTGCGTACTATTTGCTGGGGTGTGTGTTTTGGTGATGTCCAAGTGTATAATCGCCTTGGTGGCATTTTGAACCAAGTATTCATGACTGCTAGGTTGTGTATTTGTGCAAATTCAATGAGCCGGTCTCCTCTGCCGTTTCTAGTACCTAACCCGTATTCCCCGACTATCTCCAACATACGTCCCTCTCCGACTTTTGCATTGAAGTCACCTAAGATGATATTGGTATCATGTTTGTTGGTCAGTTTTAGGGCTTCCTCGATATCATTGTAGAACAGCTCTACCTCCTCATTGGTTTTATCAGCGGTAGGTGCGTACGCTTGGATAACATTGACATTGATTGGGTTGCCATTCAACTTGAGCATAATACATCGTTCGGAGATGGGTACTACAGCCCCGACTGCTCTGTCTAGTCTGTTGTCTATAAGTATGGCGACGCCACCTCGTTTTATGTTATCTGCATTTCCCGAATAGTACATGGTGGTCTCATCATCTATTTGGTGCTTCCCTATTCCCGACCATCTCGTCTCGCACACACCCATGATCGAAATCTTCATGCGTTTCATTTCTAGTGCCGCATTGTGCACTTTGGTGTCCTCAGTTAGTGTGCGGACATTCCAAGTTGCGATTCTCATAGTTGATCGTATACTATCCAATTTGTTCTTTGCTTCTTTAATCAGTAGTCCACTTTCCACAGGGGGCCTGATTCTAACTCTCCTGTGGCCGGTAGTCCACTTCTCACCGATAGGCCCGGTACCTAGTCGGCGCCGAGCGCTAGTCGGGTTGCTTGGCAGACTTCCATCTATTTCCGTACCCGTACAGTCCATATTGGTTTTCTTGGGATGCCTTACAGACCTTTAATGCGGTAGTTTCCCGTGTCTTTCCGCATTTCCATGCCGTTGGCCAGTTTGTCGGCTCATCCGCCTTTGGGAGTGATTTCTCACTCCCGGGGCAAGGAATTGCCCCACTCCTGCCAGCTCCTCCACCCGAGGCTTTGGCTGACAAGAGGGTGCTGCTTATGCCGGCAGCAATTCGGTCGACAGAGCCTCGTTGGTTACCAGCAGGGTGCACCACGTGCAGGTGAGGTTGTCATTTGGGCCGGTATCGCCGTCACCCCTTACACCCCCTAAACAGTAATAATGATATGGAAGGTATTGTTTTAGAATGGAACCCACAAAACTATTTTGAGGTTATGTTATTACTAATGTATATATATAATCGGAAATCCCCTTGAATACCCATTACTAATGATGATAGTTAATTATATATATTTATCGAATTTCGTCGATAATTTATTGAAAATTATGTACTTACATTAAAATGGTCTTCACAAAAATAGTGAGACGTCAAAGTGACACTCGCGGAATCACTTCGGACTTGTTGTAACTCCTTTTTCCGTATATCCCCTGTTGGGACGTTTATAAACAACTTATTTGGTTCGCATTTACTGCTGCTATCCCATCCAGGCACAATGCAATACTTATTCGTCCCTTTTTTCGTAAAACCGACGTTTTCTTTCTCTTGCTCCATTGTAAGCAATGCTACAGCTGAGCGCACCGTGCGTTGTGACGTCACAGCAACATGGCGGGATTTCGGGACCTTTTCAAACGCCGTTAATTTTAAAATCGTGTTTGCTAATTACAACGATTTGTCTCAACACAAAAATTGGTGCCAAGGATGTTTTTAATGTGTCTAGAGTTCAGTTTCAAGGTTTTTGAAATGTCGCGGAAGACCCTATTGTTGGCCCAGTCTGAACGAATGACTAGCTGCGGCCAGCTGCGGCACGCGACTTGGACATCAAGTAAACTAACACAGGTGCTGACTCGGGTTGGCCAACTCGAATAATCATTCGAGTTGGAATATTTACGAGTCGTAATTTCTCGAGTCATAGGATTATTCGACTCGGCACAACGCTACGTAAACATGCATCTGTATGTAGTTGGGTTTCCAATGTTGGGTCGAATATCCTCAGAGTAGGTCATTCCGTTAGACTCTTCTTTATTTCATCAAACGACTTCTTCTGATCTTCTCCCGGTACAAATGAATTTCCTTTCTTCAACATTGGCTTTGCCTTGGCACTAAAACTTACTACAAATCTTCTGAAGAAACCAATCGGTTCGGTGTCGTGAAATCGTGATTGATTTAGGATATGCCTTAATAATCCACTCTCTAACACATCATTCTTACCGACGTTATGTGCAAATGAAGTATCCACATTTGAAATCTCAGTGTCTTGTAAGCTTTGTGGGATATTGTCCCCCGTTTTTTTAGGCTCACAAGATACTGGGATATCAAACCCAGGATGCGTTAAATCTATTGAGTTAAAACAATCATCGTTAAGTGCGTCAAAGAGTTCTTGTTTATTTTTGGTGATTACCCCCACTCCATCCCCACTCTTCCCACTCCTCAAAAGGGAGGTCGAAGCCTCTTTTAAAGGGAAACTCCCACATTCATATTCCTCTTTTTTTCTTCTTTTCCCCTTTTTTTCTCCTTTCCTCTTTTTTCTCCTTTTCCTCTTTTTTCCTTCTTTTCCTCTTTTTCCTCCTTTTCCTCTTTTTTCCTCCTCTTCCTTCCTTTTCTCTCTTCTTTCCCTTCTCTTAACCTAACCTCACATTACCTCACTTAAACGACAAAAAAAAGTAACCTAACCTAACCTAACCTCACTTGAACGACAAAAAAGTAATCTAACCTAACCTCACTTAAACGACAAAAAAGTAACCTAACCTAACCTACACGAAAAAAGGGAATAATCTAACCTAAACGAAAACAAGGAATAAGGAATAAGGTTTGGCATTAATTTCTTATAAATAAAAGCAACAATTATGTATAATTATTCTTTTTTTTTTTCATCTTCACATAGTATACAATCTCTTATGGCCGGAGGGAATCCGTCAATATGATCTCTCCAATCGTCACAGTTGTAATTTTTATAGCACGGCAACATTTCTTGCAAACTCAGGTTTGCACGATAGTTCTCAGGTAGAGTATTCCATGATAGTGTAACATCTATTGGACTTATTCTCTTCAAGATGTAGGACACAGGAAGAAACTTCATATCAGTACAAGAAATTCTTCCTTCGTCTTCACACTTCTGCATCACTTCCCATACTTTGTTAATAATCGTTTGGGATATTGGTAGACTTCTCAACCAATCGTTTATAAAATGCATGTTACAATTTAACTTCACAAAAATATTCTCTTGGTGTATTTTGCTTCGATACTTGTTGGCAACTGAAGAGATATAAATATTCACTGGTCTTATATAAGGTCACTTGTTAAAATTAAAAAATATTCTACATATATTTGTTTATTGACATAATAAAAAATACATTATTATAATATTAAAATTATTAATTACTTATTACTAATTTTATTGGATTTTGCTTTTTATCTTTCATTGCACTGTCTACAGAGGTATATTGGCGTTGGAGGTCCATCCACATGAGTTCTACCTATGTTATAATGGTTGTAGCAGGGCAGTCTCCGTTGGAAACTGATATCGTTCATCTTGTTAGGTGGTAGGAGATGCCAAATCGTTTGAAGGTCCATTCCCTTAATCTTGTTCAGGTATAGGTTTGGCAAGTATCTGAGATGCTCTTCAGTCAACTTTTCATCATTCATGTATTGACTGATCGCGTTATTAACATGAAGTAATTGTTCCATCACAATTTCTTATGTCAGTGTATCTTTCTACAGTTGGTATCTGTATCGTTGTGGCTTTTATACTGACGATGTGCAGAGGATCATGTCGCTTTTTGATCTTTTATTTGACCTTGCTACTATTTACAGTAATTCCTTTACTATCTTTGTCAAGGGCGAATAATAATAAGCCATGTCGTGTAAAATCAAACAGTACGCTGAAGTATTGGCTGGAATTGCAACTTTTGTCGTAAATTCTATTTTAATCTCTACGGCACCTCTACTGGCACCACTACGGCTAGTGGTGCCAGTTCTTTATACTGACTTGGTGAAAATAAAGGTTCACTTTCATGATTGTAATATGATTGTTGAAACTTTAAGTACATGTCGTACAGAACAGCGAAATGATTATTATCAAAGTCAACATTTAAATTGTCATATGGAAAACGAACTCCATTTAAATAAACACTCATATTGGTAGCTTAATGTTGTCAAAACGTGACATGTTTTTAGTCATTACTCATTTTCGATTTATTTGAAAACCAACAATTATGAATCTCGGAGTTTCGACATGCGGGGCCGTTTTAACAGCCCACATGTGTTTTGTCGTCGTCGGTAATGAGGAACATTCGTGCATTTCCCAACTTCTAAAGGGTACATGCAAGTTTAAATTTTTGTCAGTTATCTTCATTAAAACTAATTCTTCTCGTAAGCCCACTGAGACCTGTGGAATTCTCCAACATATTTTATCAATCACCAGTTTAAGTTTCTCGTCTTTGCCGGCTTCAGTTTGCACTATAATGTCAGAATCATCATTATTCCTTATCAATACTATTTCTTGCCTACTATTTAACACTACTTTTGGGAAATCTTCTGCGAATCCCAATCGTGTTCGTAGTGGCACACTCAATCCAAAGTTTCCTAAGGTATCAAGTACATCACACACCCCATCAGTGGGATTCCATCCTGCGTTTTCTAATTTCTTCATTTCATTGTTATTAAATGCAAAATATCCTTTCATACAAGACGTTAAACCTACATTTCTTGTAGAATCGATTTGCACTCCATTCAATATATATCTGATGTCACTAAACATAAATGCGATCGGATTATTTACTAATTTTGCAGTTGCGCTCGCTAATCTAGATACAACTCCGTCTTCTCCAATTTTGCGTAAACTTCCTTCGACGTGCAGGAAACTTTCACAAGGTAAGGTGTAATTATCAATTTCCGGAACACTTATCTTTATTTGATCGTTATTCTCAAAACTCGCAGATCCAAAAGGTTGATGCATGTGATATTCATAGCTTACAATAGAAGTATTTTTTTTCAGTTTCTCAGTAACGTTCAAGATATCCATCACTTCCAAACTATATAACCCAAATTATTTAAATATTTTCGATTGCGACGTGTTAACACTTTCACTATCCCTCGCCGACTGTTCGACATCTTGACATGACCGCTCGGTTTAAATCCATCTCTGAAAGACCATCGCCTATTTGCAAGATTTCTTTTATATATGTTCATTCTTAAGTCAGCTTTCTAAGATGCACAATAAGTATTATTTCCTCGCCTCGAAAGTTTACTAATCTGCCAGATTGATCCAGGACCCGCGCTACCATAGAACTGATTGTTTTTTCAGATACCGGTAAATATATAGGCTCATGCGGTGACTCGATTATTTTAAATCCGCCGGGAACTTTTGGGAAAAAATGATACAATACGTGCACTGCTTCTCCATTGTTATAAGACCCAGTGATCAAATTACAATAAATTTGTATTGCGTTTACCGTGTTAATGTCCACGATATTATCTGATTCGTGAGATCCTGCAGGCAACAGTTTTTTATTAAAACCCAATAATGACCCGATACTTCTCTCTTTTGAGAAGTCGAGGTCTAATGCAGTTTTTAGGCTGACTCTTTGTGTAATATTGTTTCCTTCAATATGTACACGGATATGCGGTTGTTTACCTGTGGGACCTTCAGTCAGATTGTATTCTATGTAGTGAGCTATATCCTCAACGTCATATATTCCCACTGGCAGTTCCAAATGTTTCCAATCACCCATCTTGGTCTTATAATGGAACAGATTATTGGTTTTATCAACGTGGGGTATTGAATTAAAAGATTCAAAATTTAGTAAAGCCATCTCATAGTCTTCATCTGCTTTCAAATAAATTGGTGGATAGAAGTCACATTCCAGCTCGGATTTTTTCCCGGTTAACGTGAATGTATATGAATGACCTGCGCCCTCCATTCTTCTGCTTACAACTGGCTAACGATGATGTATATTCTTCTTATTCATCCGACAAAAACCGAAGACATAATTGGCCGCAGTTTGCTTCATCACTCTTTTGATGTCTCGTGTAATTATAATAAATCACATTATCCTTTCCATCTGATTGTAAATACCTTTCTACTTCTATTGGCGGTTTCATATCCCCAAAACTATCAAAATACGTTATCACTTTACCGTACTTTCTGTACGCAACCCAGTGAGTTCCTTCGCCATCCTTATCATCCAAGTTCACGACACCGCGTTCATTCTTGTGAACTTTCTTAGGCAGTGCATTTCTCATAAAAACTCCTCTAAAATGTGGTATTTTTAGTCGTCTGGAGTAACGTTCTATATCAATGTTAGTTAAGGGATGACGAAGAAACTTCATGTCTAGTTTTTTGAATCATTTGGAAGATATAAGCCGCAACCCTGCTTATAAGGTTTTATATAAAAACCTGAACCAACGGCTCTGGGTTTCATTGCCCTGATGTGCCTCTCTGCTTCTTTCTGTTGCTCTTTTGCGGCCTTTGCTTCATTAACAGCTTTCGCAATTGCTGCGGCACCACCGTCCAGTGAACCTAACGCTCCTAAAGCCGCAAATAACGGTAAGGGAAGGAAAACTCCTCTCTTTGGTATGGGTATTACCCTTTGTCGTGGATGACGGATACCCTTTCTATTCCTTTTCAAAGCACGGTACGCTGCTTTTGTAGACTCAAGTACATTTTGGTTTGGATTTCTATCGACTGCTTTCTTCGCAAGTCGAACTGCCTGGGCAAATGATAATGCAGAAGCGGCTAGTTAAACTTTTGTGGTTTTTTCTGAATGTCTCCGAAGCTCTCAGTTCTACTTATACTTATACTATATTTAGATTTCCTAGTTCCACATCTTCTAGAAGTGGGACATCATTAAAGCCTAGATCAAGGTCTTCATATGCTAACAGGTTTGGTTGCGACATTGTAGCAGCATCATTGACGCACTGCCTTTTATTTTCGTTAGAATTATTATTTCCTCTAACTACTTTTGAATAGTTAGCATCATAAGGTTGCTGACGATTCACTAAGAATATAAACGAGTATATAAGTAAAAACACAATTAGTTTACATAATATTACTACTTACTTACTTGGTTTCGTTCTGTGATGTCAAACGACGACTAAAGTATATTGTCTGTATTCCGCTTATATACACTTTATTTGATGGAGAAGGGGAATTTTAAGAACCTCACGGTTAATATTAATGAAGAAAGGGAATTTCAGGAACCTCATTTGAGAGGAAATTTCAAGGACACGACTATAATTATGGCGGGTAAGGAATTTTAGACACTCACTCACATTATTGAGACCTTGGATTTCAATTTCGACACTTGATGGACACAGATCACAGCGACATCATCATCGAGACCTGGTGAAGAAGTCGTGCCCAGCATTTGTCTATGTGATTGACCTTCACCACATCGACACATAATATATATTGCTAATCGCACATGCTTGATCGTCATAACATCGACACCATCACCGAGACTTTCGAGATCTGGTGGGGACCCAGTGCTCTAGTTTTGTCTATAATGCTAGATGCACTTGAAAATACTTCAGTTACTACCAGACCGTCACAGCGACAACATTGTCCAGAGCTCCAGTAGAGCCGTCGACCTTGACTACATTAACCTTGACCTTGACGCATTAACCTTGACCTTCACCCTCACTAATCTTGTCCTCCCCCTCCCCCTCCCTGACCTTGAGACTTTCAAGGTCATGTGCCGATTCGAAAGATCACCTCACGACCTTGATTCGTGAGGAGGTTCTAGAATCGGCCTATTACCGCTACTTCTACTTAAAAAGAGAACAAATTACAAAACATATATATATATATATATATATATATATATATATATTATGTTTTTGTCGAAAATTGGTTTTATTATTTTAAGGAGTATTTTTACGAACAGTTTTAAGAATACAGGTAATAACGAGATTGGTCTGTAAGAAGAAATTTCATTTGGTGGTTTTCCAGGTTTAGTAATCATTATCACTTCTGCTACTTTCCATATCTTAGGTACCTATTATAATCTTAAAGATACATTAATAAGATACGAGGTGTGGCAATTAAGTTCAGAGACTGTTTTTTTTAACGAACACCTGCGTAGCGAGAAGAATGAAACGGGCGTGGTGTAGATCTGCACATATCCCTTGACCTTAAGTAAAAATTTCAAGCAGCTGCAACAAATAGTCTCGTTATAATCGTCAAATAACGAAGGTGAAAAAACTAATCGCGCCGAAAAAATATTGGATACAAAAATTGAGCAAAGAGTGAATTTAAAGTTTTTGTTAAAACTCGGGAAGTCCGCGACTGAAAGCTATGTAACTTTGCAGAGGGTTTACGGGGATGATTGCCTTTCCCGTGCCAGAGTTTTTGAGTGGTAAAAACGTTTTCAGGAGGGGAGGGAGAATGTTGAAGATGACGAGTGCCTCGGGCAGCCTGTGACTTCAAAAAGTGACTTGAGCATTCAAAAAGTAACCCAGATGGTTCGAAAAGACCGTCGATTAAGTATTAGGGCCATTGCTGAATATGTGGACATTAATAAATAAACTGTGAGACAAATTTTGCACGAGCAACTAAACATGAGGAAAGTGTGTGCTAAACTTGTGCCCAGGATCCTAACGGTGGAACAGAAAATGCATCGTCTAGACATTTGTTCTGACACCCTGGAATGCATTGAAAAGGACTCAGGCTTATTGTCAAGAGTTATAACTTGTAACGAAACATGGCTTTTTCAATATGACCCTGAAACCAAGCGGCAATCCATGCAGTGGAAGACTCCAAACTCTCCGAGAGTCAAAAAAGCTGGGGTTGAGCAAATCCAAATTTTAAGCGATGTTGATTGTTTTCTTCGATATACGTGGTGTAGTTGACATGGATTGGGTACCACAAGGTCAGACAGTAAATCAATATTATTATTTAGATGTTTTACAAAGACTTGGAGAAAAAAATCGCAAAAAGATGCGCGAAATGTGGAAAGAGAACTCCTGGATAATCCGTCAAGACAACGCGTTGGCTCACAACATGCACTCTGTCAAGGACTATTTAGCCAAAAACCAGGTCACAGTCATGGAACACCTACCTTATTCGCCAGATTTAGCACCCTGCGACTTCTACCTAATCCCAAAAATCAAATCTTGCTTAAAATTAACCCGCCACGAGTCATTAGAGGACGTAAAACAAAAATCGGCGCAGCTACTCAAGAGCCTGTCGGAAGATGACCTGCAGTACTGCTTCGCACAGTGGAAGGTTCGCATAAAGAGGTGTAGGGATGCGGAAGGGAATATTGAAGGGGAAAAATAAAAAATTGTAAAAACTTGCGAAATAAAGATGTTATAGCAACAGTCTGGGAACTTAATTGCCACACCTCGTATGTAAGTTTTACGATTGCTTTACGAGGTATTTGTTTGAGAATTTCGCCAGTAATTAAATCAAATCCTGGAGCTTTCTTAATGTTAATGTTTTTTTTTAATTTCCATTGCAATTTCTTGAGAGGTAGAGAGTCTGATGTCACCTTCTTCCTGGGTAATATTTTACAAGTCTAGAATGGCTTCACCCTCATTCGGTTGGAAAGTCCTTTCAAGATATTCGGCAACTCTATTAGCCTTTTGAGAATTGCTTTTTGCATATGTCCCATCTGCAATTCTAATTGGAGAATTCTGCAAGATTGGTCTCTTAAGTCACTTAGTAGCTTTCCAAAGTGAATAATCAGTTTTACTGTCATTTAATAGTCCAATTAAATATTCACTTATAAAATTAAAAATGACTATAAATAGTTCTTTTTATTTTTTTTAATCTCTCTTTTCAGTTGTTGTGTTGCGTTATTTACTCTAGTTTTATCTGCTGGGCATCTAGATTGATGCCATATTTTTCTCCCTTCTCTTCTCTTCTCTTCTCTTCTCTTTTCGGAAATAAGGGTTCGAATTTCTTTGGGGTAATTGTTACGTTTTATTCGTGGGGTAATAATAGGGGAGTTATCCCATGTAGCTTGTTGGATATTATCGAAGAAAAAATCCGCTTCATTGTCTAGCTGGTCTTCGTTTCTTATTGAGGGTGACAAGTTGATAGTGTATCAAGTTGAAGTTTAAAGCTCTGCCAGTCGGTTAATCCGTTAATCAATCTAGCAGATATTTCCTTTTATATACTACTATCGCTTGGGGCTTAGGGTGAGGACAATCGGAGTATGGTCAAAGTTCATATCCCAAGCCTCTTCCACGTACATATAGTTTAATTCCGTTGTGAAAAGTCAAATTTTACATCAATTTCTGTCGTTATGAAACGTTAAATTTTTCACCACTGTCACACACACAGTTTAGTAATGTAGTTATGTAAAAACATTATATAACTGCAGTTCCTACCAAGCTTCAAACTTTTTGTAGGTTACAGCGTATCTATTTCTGGATTTTTCTGGTAGTAAACTATCCATTGCAACATTAGCAGGGTCTTCGACATCATAAGCTAGTTATGAATCGCTATTTGATCACATTTTTGGCATTATTATTAAATTTGTGAATTATTTTAGTTTCTTGACAAATTTGTTTATGCCAGTGCAATCATGTTTACGTAGAAACAATAGGTATAAGGTGATCTTATTCTCTAATGTAGTAAGGAACGTTCTTATTCAAATAGTAAATTAAATAATTCTGACGGAAGTAAATAAAGTTTTGTTCATAACATATTATGAAATATGCGATATTGTTTGGCTCGTGTAATTTGCAAAACTCGCTTCGCTCGTTTTGGCAAATATTACACTCGTCAAGCAATATGGCACTTTTCATAACTGGTTACGTAAATAACTATTACAGACACATTTCGTGTTATAAAAAAATCAATCAAATCTGGAATTTGTATTAAGATCTGTAGGCCAATATGTTGATTTACCGATGCTGCCGATGCTGCTGCTGCCGATGCTGCTGCTGTCGCTGCTGCTGCTGCTGGTGCTGTAGTTGTTTGTTCCATCAGTTTTATAATTGTTTGTATTTTTCTTGAATAGCAGCAATTTGTTGCTTGAAGTCCTCAATTATTTTGGAGTTTTCTTCTCTTTCATGGTGCAAGGTATTATATAGTGCTTGCCCATTTTGGGTATTTGGAATAAATTTCTTGGACATGTTTGCATTATAATTTGTTTATCCCGCTTTATTTATTATGATGTTTAATCATGATTGTAAGACACATTAGTGTATTTAATTTTGAAAAATATATTTTGTTTTTGGAAACGTGCTGACGTAAATATATGTTTGTTATACCTCTAAGTTGTATTTGTTTTAAGCTTTAAAACAAGATATCACAACGTAGTGGTGTAATTAAAAATTTGTAATAAAAGTGAGACTCGCTAGGGGGAGGGGGTAATATTTTATATTTAATTAACATAGTTTTTAACATCTGCCTCGAAAACTGGTTCAACTTGTTTTTTCGTTTACTTTGAAAGGATTTGTTCAATATAAATTGTTTTGGAATTTTTCTTATTTATTTATTTTTTCCAAACCGAATCATCAAAAATCTTGTTTTATTGCGCCACTAGATTAGGTTTCTTTAAGCTTTAAAATGAGGTATCGCAAGGTGGGGGGTGCTATTAGAAATTTCAAAGTGGGGGTGGCTAGAGAGAGGGAGTGACACTTAAAATTTATTTGACGTTGTTTTTAAACATCCCCCTCCAAAAATCAATCGACGTATTTTTTTTATCAAGTTAACTTGCATTTAAAAGTTATTGCGACTGGCTAGTTTTGAAATGTAAACCCGGTATAGCTTTCATTTTAAAATCATTGAAAATTTGAGGCTTAATTGAGTATTATGATCTAGGCAACCCATTTTACCATTGAAGTTACATGTGTCGCCGATACATGGCGTGACAGGCCTCATTCATTTGTTTTTAAAAGCCTAAAGGGGGTAGACATTTAACGGTTTTAGAGACAATAGTAAGTATTTTATCGTTCAATGAAGTGCACGTGCATGAAGGCCGCTCTCCGTTGAATTGCACCTGCAGCGAAGACGAGCCATGAGGAGCACAAATTTCAAGCAGTGTACGAACACCCGCGTACAGGTAATATATAATTAAAAATTAATCACTTACGGATATGACTCGCACACAATCGCACCTCGTGCGTTATCTGAGTAAAAATGCCGCGTCCTTTAGTCATCGAGGGTCCGTTTCACATCAAAATTTGATTAACTATCGCCCAACGAATATAAATGCTATCGTAGTGCATGTTGGTTTCTCCAGTGACTCGACTTTAGTTCTCAGATCAGCTGGCAGGGCGCGAGCGGGCGCCACTTTACGGCTTCAATTGGTAGAATTAATGTGGGCCAATCAAGGGCCAATAACCCGAAAAGCACCAGCTGATCGCGGAGCAAACAATTAAAGTGCATGGCGTGCGTGTGCGATAGCAGTGTTTATTTAATTGCTGGCGATAACGGCGGCCAGAATGGGCCTGGAAGGAGGCTGCGACTCGCCAGTGCACTCAGTCTGGAAGAACGACCGTAAGCAACATAACCTACATAAGATTAGGTGGTCTCGCGTTCTGTGTGTGTGCCGAGCCATGGGCCTGGGGCCCTTCGAGGGTTACCTGATGCCCCACCACTTCCAGTTGTTCCCCGTGACCCTCGAAGTCATCAAACGTAACTTGTGTTCACTTACATTCGCCACTAATGGCTGACCGGGTTCCAAAATCCTTATTTGTAATAAATAACCATTTGGTGTAACAGCTGAATTAAACGATATATTGTGGATAAACAACGGAAGTCGCTGTGGTGAAATCATAGCGATTGTGTTGGTCTTCGGACAATATTTCAATGAATTGGCTGGACACGACTTGGATCTATGTCGGCTTCTTTGCTGTGTGAAAACATCTCACGTCCAAATCGCCACTAATACCAGTTGAATTACTTCCTTATGAGCACATTTTGCTCCCAATTTGTCAACTAAACCATTATTTTAGTAAAATCCTAATAGGCTGTGATATCGTTTTGTTTATTCCATATATCTGACAATTTTTTTTTTATCAACAAATACTTATCAAATTAGATATAAATAAGTGTTTATTACTGCAATTCCCCTTACTTAATTAACAGCAATAAATAATGAATGCACAAATATGGAAATAGATGATATGTATAAACTATTCTATTTTGCACTGATAAACACTACAGTCTGACCATCAGATCTTTGGGTGTACGTTATTGTTTATGATTCTATGAATTAAGTCGAAATTTCTTGGTCGAAAAAGTCGAACTTTTAATAACCATATATTACTTAATCAACAATTCAGAAATATATAGCGGCACTGCTATTTCTTCTGTAATATACATAAAACAACAAAATCTAGAATGTTGAGCTCAAAACACGTATGTGAACAGTAAATTAATGCCTGTTTATGGGCCCAGAGGTGACAGTAAAAATCACTGACAGGTGATTTAGAGAAAATTTTGGTTACAAACTTCAACCTCCATACATCAAACTGTAAACAAATCTTGACGTGTACGGCCGAAGTCAAATTTTAAACTAAATCGGCTAATGAGTGCAAAGCATAAAACCATCACAATGCTCCGTCTTTGTCATACTCGTAACTCTGCAAAATTATCAGTATGTCTACACTTAGAAGACGTTCCTTCTATAGTGCTATCTTTTTCTTACGCATTTGATACATTTTGTCAGATTGAATGCCCTAGTTATTTATTGAAGCGATTATTGATGACGTGCACCCAAAGATCCAGCGGTCTGGCTGTAATTTCTGACTTGACAAGTATTTGCTTCTATAAAAAAATTTGACAGGTATTTGCAATAAACAAAACATCACAGCTGACTATAATAATTCTACATTATAAAATACGGGGTGTGTATAAATTGGCGAAAGAACTACACTTCGCGATGTTGGTCATAAAATCCTGACTCAAAAATCTTATTTCCAAAATATCGTACCAATGCCTTGCCGGGTGTACTTTTTATAAAAATAAGCTAATTATGGAGTGTTAAAATAGCACGAAGTAAAAAGACTGCACACAGAAAAATACATATTCCTAGTACCCAAATTGCAGCGTTTTCTGTAAATTATTAAATGACTTGATGTAAAAACTTTGATTACCTGGTGCAGACTCAGGATGCATGATACAACATTTTGTTATCACAAATTTTGAATTTTATGACTAACATCCAACATCTCCCTGTATTCAGTATAATTTAAAACCAAATGGCACTTTTTTTTATGATACATCACTATAAAGGGAAATTGATTTAGAATAGAGTTCTGTAAAAAAAAAATACAGAATATTAAATTTTAAAAAAAAACGAAATTGAATTTTCCCCGGAAAATATGCATGTTTATTGATTAATTTTTTAATTAAATATTCCACCAGACTAAGCTTAACAATTAAAAATCCCTGAATATGTATAATGTTTTCATATCACTAATTACAATAATTATTTATAACAGTTGATTGTAACATACTTCGTTAGGTTCAGAAAATTTAATTGCATTACACTTTTTTTTTGGGTCGACTCAATTCAGCGGCCACAAGAAATTTAGCTGTTTAAAAGAAATAAATAGTAATCATACTATTAATAGCCACTCTATATTTCTAGTGAAATGTAAAATAGTGGGAAATTTCTTAAATTATCTATATCAGGGCAGTCCAACTGCAAGTGCTCCAAGGGCCGCTTTAAAAAAAAATCGGTTTGGAGGGCCGCATTATAAAATACTTCGTATGCAACTTTATCAGTAATAGGTATGGTATACAAAGAAAAAAAGCATTTGTATTATTTTAATTTATTAAAAAAATATCAAATTACAAATAAATTGGGAAATTTAATGATATTGGTTTTCACTAACTAATGCTTCAATATTAACTTCAATAATTGTTGTTGATAAACGAAGCAACTGAGTAAGTGACTTATCAAAAAGGAACATCTATATTTTGACTATAAATTTCATGTTGGAAAAGCTGCTTTCGCAAAGATACATGCTTCCCAGCATTGAGCCCAGTGTAAGCCCTAAGTTTTGCAAGTTGGGGTATAGTTCTTCTGGCACCAACTTGAAAAAGTCCAATCCAGTTTCAGTTCTTCTTTGGTAAAATGGATCTGATTGCAAATCACATAATTCCAGTTGAAGGTCTGCTTTGCTTACATTCCCAAATAAAATTGTGAGGGGTTGAGTAAAAACTGAAAACTCTTTTAATTTTTTTCAAAGTCGCTAAATCGTTTTTGGAATTTTTCCACAATTGTGTCAATGTATTTTCTGCGAGGTAAATTTGAAACTTCCTCAAAATCCTTCATTTCTTCAAAATGCTCTTTACAACTTGGAAAAAATAAGAATCATTTTTTTCTATTGAAGACTTGAAAAGCTTAATTTTATTCTTAAATCCATTTATGTGTCCAAATAGTTGGAAATATTCTGCTTGTAGTCTGTTTTCCTTGTAGCTTCAAATTAAATTCGTTAAGGTAGTGTTGAAGTTGACTTCATCTTTAAGGAAAATAGGAATCACCTTGCGAAGAGCAAAGAATCATTGCAAACAGTTTCCGCCGCTTAACCAACGAATATCGGTGTAAAGTAACAGTCCCCATATGTAGCATCTACTTCGGCTCAAATATCACTAAACTTTCTGTGAGTCAAAGCACGATTGCCCCCTCTAATAATATTAATTATTTTAACAACCACTTTCATGACATTCATTTGACGTAAGGATTTTCCACATAGCGTCTTGGTGAACAATACAGTGTATCACAGGATAGTTGATGTTGTTTTGTTTCAAGGGTCCTGAAAATCCAATTTCAGTACATATCATAGCTCTGGCTCCATTAGTGACAATACAGGAACATTTATCGAATCCCCCGTAGTCTGACAGCACCTTATTTACAGCTTCAAAAATATCCATATCCTTGGTTGTACCATGGAGAGGAATAAAATCAAGCATCTCCTCTGCTACACTAAAGTCGTGTTGAGTAGTTTGGATAAAAATTACAATCAGGCTAATATCGGACAGATCGGCACTTTCATCCAGGCATAGCGAAAAATATTTAAATTTTTCAACTGTGTCATGCAGTTTTTTGGATACATATTGATTAATATGGTCCACCCGTCTTGCAATTGTTTGATGCGACACTGAGACTGTTTCGAATTTTTGGGCAATTATTGTTTCATTGAATTGTTTTACCATATTGATGGCACTAAAAAGTTTCTTCGCTTTGACAATTTCCAGCGATACTTCGTAAGAAGCGGCAATACTGCACTTGTTATCAGTGTCAAATTTAAAAAAAAAGGTTGTTTGTTTTAGTTTTTTTTTATAATCCGTAATGATAGCTTTTCTTGACCCCTGTATATTGCTGAAACGTTTTCTCGTGTAACGTAGTGTAATGTTGTTTCATATTATATTCTTTGAGAGCCGATAGTACTTGCATACAAACAATGCACTGAACGTTATTATTGTTTTTGTGATTAAATAGTCTCATTCCCAACGGTCATTATAAACTCGATGTTCGTTCGTTATTTTTCTTTTCTGTGAAGACATATTTTACTGAGTATTTCACTTAAAAAGGCTTTAGTATTGATGCGTACAATTATTAACTAAATCTGCCCGTCCCACTTGACTCAACCTTCTGATATACGTGCGCGTGGCTTCTCAAATATTCGAGGGTGATCGAGCAAGATCGGTCCGATTTTCAGTAATTTCGCTGCGACCTTCTATCCGTCGCCAGTGGCATCACACATTATTTGATTTGTATTTTATCGTTAATGTAAGAATTGTGCATATTTCGAATTTGAGGGTAATTTATACATTTAGAGGCCTGCTCCGCGGGCTGCAAGAAGTGAAGTCTATGAATATCTAATAATTTTGTTAGTAGTGTTTCGGAAATAACTTAATTCCCCGATGGAACTTGTCAATCCGGTATATAAAAAACAAAAGTATATCAATGATAACAATGCAGTATTATTTTTGTTCCTATTGCGAATAATATTAGAAAATTTATTGATTATGTCAATCATCGAAAAAATTGTTTTATTTCACGAAATTTTATACAAAAAAATTCATTCCTACCACCATGAATTATTATTTGTACTTAAATGAAACCCTAATACATTTTTTTTTTCTTTTTTCTTAATATGTAGGTTCTATTTTCATTAGATAATTTGTGAATCCTGTCAATTACCGAAAAGTTTTATTTCATGAAATTTTATACAAAGAAAAACAAAAACATCATTGTATATATTTTTTTTATTCTTACAAAAAAACAAATGAATTCCAATGATGGTAGCACTGATTTTTTTTCTTACTGCTATTATAATTTATTAAGAAAATTTGTTCATCATCTCGATCATCAAAAATCGTATATTTTTCACCATGGTTGAGAAGAATACTATTATAGCCGCCATCTGTTGAAGCGCGTGTGTAACGATTCATGATCCAAGGCTATTATAGTATTCACAACCGTGGTGTATATACTATTTTTTGCACTAGTAGAACGATTACAATCATTTAAAATCAAAAATGTATTATATATTTTAAAATAAATGAATACAAGAAACATCTATCAACCTCTGTTCTTGCCAGATAAGGTCGCTAAACTGACAAGATCGTCAGTCGAGAAAGTGGCCAAAAGAATCAGTACTGTATGCGGTTATCTGCGGTCAGCTGTCGGGATTGGGTTGATGCAAACTGTGCACTGCAACTGTGATGGGCCGTGGGATAGGCGTAGACTCGGAATTTTTATTACGTAAGGAGCAAAAGTAAAATTTATAAGCCCTAGTCATAAAAATCAATTTCACAGTGCTTTGATACATGACATAATGATGTTTTTAGTAGTGCAAAAAATGTTTTGTTTCACACAATTTCGATTATTTTTTTGTATTTTTATAGATACATATAAGTATACAGGATGAGTCAATGGTACGGAATCGGTGGATATCTTGTTTAAAATTGAAAATACAAAAAAATGTTTGAAATAAAAGTTTCACCATATCGAAAAGTGCATGTGTTAAAATTAGTTGCAAATATACAGGGTGTTCGATGTACGATAAAATCAATATCATATACTTTTTTTAATGGAACACCCTGTATAATTTCTGATTTTTATATTTTCAAAATTAAACGAGATATCCTTTGATCCCACACTGTTGACTCACCCTAGACATATATTTGCAAAATTGTTACTATTTTTATTCTAACGAAATTTTTAGAAAATCGAAGGATAATAGATATATATTTTTTTCATGATTACTATTATAATTACAAAATTTATTTATGAAGAACATTTGTTTTATTTTGCGGACTTTTTACAACAAAAAAATAGCAAACAAATGATAACAATGATATTTTCTTAGAAAATTTGTTAATTATGTCAGTCAAACAAATTTTTCTGGCTTATTATTTCAATGTTTATCAAGTATTTCCAAAAATGTTGCTCTTTTTATTGTAACAATATTTTTGCAAAAAAATGCATGATGCAATGTTATTTTCATTGTAAGGAGTGTAAAAAAACAAACCATGAATTATTATGTATTTCTTACTATTATATTATGTACGATGATGATAATAATGAATTATTATTTTTTCTTATTACTATTACTATTAGAAAATTGGTTAATAAAGTTAGGATGTTGATGCTGCACAGCTAAGCAATGAATGCTTAAGTGGAGGAAGCTTGGAGCCGCCACAAAGTGGTGAAATTCAGTTCAATCCCATTAAGATCAACGAGCGCAAGGTTGAAATAATTGTGGGAGGTCATTGATAGAACGATTGTCAGGCTGTGGTCTGTGGCGACGCTCTTTAAATTAATTTGACTCCGTGAATCTAATGTCGCTCCCATGTCCACATCAAACCTCAGAGTGACAATGATCTTGTTGAAATATGTTAGGGTACTCGAACCCGCAACCTTTTACTTGGCAGACTATTATAATTTTAGTCGAATGTTAAAATTAATTCTCCACACTGAGATAAAACAAAATCTTCTTATGTGTTGTTGAGCACGAGAATAATCAATTATTTAATGAGAACTCAAGTACCTCTCATCTTCGTATATTAATAATTTGACTGAAATAAAGTGGAGATATCTTCACTAGAATAACTTTATTTCAGTAACTTTGCATTTAATATACAAATGAAGACATCTTGTTTAGTTTAGTTTTTTGTTTTTATCTAAATCTTCATTGTTTACGAACATAATAATATTTGAGAGTGATTACAATTTAATTTATTTTAGAAACTCCATCATTATTTACACAAAAACCACATCAATTACCTTTTAAAACCGTTGCATAAACATTAGATTGCATTAAATTTTATCTGAGGACAGGAAAGCATGTGATGTAATTGTGTGGCGGTGGTTAGTCACACAGGAAATTGGTTCACACATTTTCTAATGATTTCATTAGTTTTAGAGTACACATTTTGCTTAAGCAGTGTTTAAATATACACCCACAAAGTGTTTTAACTGTACTATGGATTTCCGAGAAATGGTAAATTTTAAAGAAATTTAATATTAACGAGCATCTCTCTGTGATGGGTCCAGCCAATTTATTCCATAAGATGTGAACTTACACCTACACCATTGTGGTAGAAGGTGGACTGATATATATATATAAGATGTAAACTGCAGCAGTAGGCGCAGGAGCACACAGTACTATTACAGAATTTTGTGAATTCGATATTTGTTTTGTTCCAGTTTACCGTATGCAGCTGAGTGCTCCTGTGCCGGTACCGATAATATGCGAAACGTGCCCGCCAGACACACCCAACTTCCTAGGCAGAGACTATCATGGCCCCATAACTCACACCCAGGCCAACGAGCTCCTTTGCCGCCAGCCGAACGGTGCCTACCTGGTCAGGAGCAGCCGCTTTTCCAACGGCCTTTTCCACACACTCAGCCTAAAGTAATTAAATAAACAAATAACAACTTATTTGTTGCTAAATGCTTATTCAATATATGTCAGCAAATTGATGTTGAACCCATTCATATTTTCATCTGCTGTCAAGTAAAAACAAAAGGTAAAATTACCTTGAATTTGTATGGGAACTTTTTATTTACCGATTGCTTCTAGTATACCTGAGTAAACAATATCATAAGTGACCACGATAATTATTTATATTATCCTAAGAGGTATTGCACAAGCTACTGTCCGTGCTGACTCCTCTATTGCTTCAAGAACCGTTGCATGAACTTCAAAAGGATTGTTAATATCTAACATAGTAGATCCTCTACTATGTTTTCCTTATAGAATTATTTGTGCTTTTAGGTTCAACGAGAAGATACACCACTACAAGCTGTACCACGAGCCGCAGACGGGGCTGTTTGTCCGGGAGAAGAGGTACGACTGCGTGCGGTCCCTGGTCGCCGATGGCCTGGTGACAATGTACCTGGAGCTGAAGGCGCCACTCACACTGCAACGGCTGCCGACCGTCAACTACCAGGAGAGCCCTTATATGACGCTCAATAAGCGTAAGCTGCGTGTGCTCACCAAGGAATACGCGAGGTGCATTTTAATACATTCTTCTTAAATATTAATCTTAAATATAATACATGTTCAATTGATTTTCACCAAACAATGGACTAATGTCACAGTTTTTTTTTTAATCAAATTTTATCTAAAAGTGAAAAATTTCAAAAAAATTACTTATACAAGTCATAAACTTCACAGTTTTTATATAAAAAGTGAAATTGTTATGTTTGAATATCCACATTTAAGTAGAGAAGTTCATTAATCAACGAAATGTCGTTTATATTTGCTCTTATTTATAAATTGGGGTTTTATGTAATTTACTTATTCTCTTGTTTCTCTACTTTTCAAGGAATAACAACCTGCCGAGCACACAGACGACGTTCGCCGAGCAGATCCTGAACCCTCAGGTGAGCGAGAAGTTTGAGAAGTCGCATGCCTTCAAGCTGAACACCTTCAAGGGTCTGAACTGGTGCGAGCTGTGTGGCAACTTCCTCTGGGGGTTCACTTCACAGGGTGTGAAGTGCGAAGATTGCGGGATGATCGCACACGGTGCGTATAACATAAACCCCTGTGTCATTTATTTACAGGGTGTCCCACGCTCATGGACCATGAAAAGTTGATGGCGTGACTGATAAGATTAAAATTTGAAGAAAAAAAAATGGATTGAATTTTTGAAAAAATTTGGATGATTTTGAAAAATCATTCAAACATGGCTGATTCCGTTCTTCTCAGGTTAAACACTTCCAACCTTCTATCACTTCCGGTTGTAGCTATTAACTTTTGTTTTTTTTAAACGGAACACCCAATATATTATGTTTCTGGCTACCCCGTTTAATTTAAAACATCTTTTGTAGAGATGTGTGTACATCTATCTTTTTTACTTTCTGAGATTAAAGTTAAATTCCAAGATTTTGATTTCAAAAAGACGTTAAGAAAACTGGCTTCAATTTCTCTTACAAATAAGATAAAAACGGAAAATTTATTTCGAATTGTATCTGAAAGGTCATTCAAATATGTCATTAGTTCAGTGCCCACTTAAATTAACCATATTTCAATATTTTTAAATGGAATTACATACTTTTTATCTCGTAGAGCAATTGGCATGACAATTTACTACAAAAAAGTATTTAACAACCATATTCTTAAAATAAGTAGTTTTTGAAATATTTCCCATATTCAAATTTCTGCATTAGGTAATTTTGCCTATGTCGTTTAGACATGCATAATAGTTTGCAAAACGTGCTTATCTTTCGTTATATAATTTATTCAGCCAAAAAGTCTTAATTGACTAAATTTACTGGATAATTTTACTTCCGCCCTCTATACCTTGCGAACTAAAGCTTTTTTGGCAAACAGTGTCATATAACTTTTGTTCAAAATTTTATTTCCATCAACTTACCCGATATACAAAAATTTCGACGGTTTGCCGTTTACGAGATAATTGCGAAAAATAACCCAAGGTTGCCGTTTGGGGGTTGTGTTTTTAATATTAGGGTATGAAGCCCCCACCGGGGGAGGGGAAACTTGAAGATATCGATTCTAGAGTACACAGGGGTATGTGCACCAATTTGGTGTACCCCTATTAAATACCCCTAATTTTAAAACTATATAATTTATTTCCGCCAAAACGGATTTTTGGGGCTAATATGACTGGACTATCAACGATATTAATACATTTAAAGTGAACTTTGTTAACATTGGTTATCATAGTGATGAAAAATAAGCATATTTCGCAAACTATTGTGCATGTTTAAATAGCATATTCGAAATTACATGTGCAGAAATTCGAATTTTCTAAATATTTCAAAAACTACTTATTTTGGGAATATGGTTGTATAATACTATTTTGTAGTAAATTGTCATGCCAATAGCTCTAGAGACAAAACGTTTGTCATTCCATTTAAAAAAAAAATTAAAAACCCTTAATTTAAGTGGGCACTTTACTAATGACATTTTTGAATGACTAATTGTTAAAATTTTCAGCTGCAAAATATAGAGGTACCTTTCAGGTACAATTCGAGATGAATTTTCCGTTTATACACTCAGGTGCAAAGAAACCGGGTCATTGGGTTATTGTTTGCAAAAGAACCATATTTTTTATTTTATTTTGATGTTGGTATAGTCCTTAGAATAATTTTTTTAGTGTTTTACAATCAAAGAGACCGTCAGGATGTAAAAAGAAGCAACATATGGTACTTATTATTTATTTAATGAACATACATACATATTTAATAAGCGAAAACGATAATGTACGTATACACGAAAAAAATGCATTTCTGCAAAATAAACTTAACCAAGAATGATAAATGAAAATGACTGTTAATCGAAAACAAACAAATCTAAACCCAGTAGCCACCTTGATCCTCTATGCATAACGCCGAATGAGTAATAGGTAGTGAAGAACGCATAGCTTTAAATGTTATGTTCGCTTATTAAATGAACTGATAAGTATCATATGTTGTTTTTTTCTACATCCTGATGGTCTCTTTGATTGTAAAACACTAAACGTTTCATTCTAAGGACTATACCAACATTAAAATTTAAAAAGATGGGTTTTTTGCAAACAACGACCCAATGACCCGGTTTCTTTGCACCTGAGTGTATATTATTTATAAGAGAAATTGATGGCATGTTTCTTAACGTATTTTTGAGGTCAAAATCTTGGAATTAAATTTTTATCTCAGAAAGTAAAAAAGATAGGTGTACACATCTCTACAAAAGATGTTTTAAATTAAACGGGTAAGCCAGAAATATAATAACATATAGTGTGTTCCATTCAAAAAACAAAAAAATTATGGCTGATCATTGAATGTATTTAACCTGAGGAGCAATCACAATCAGCCATATTTGGATGATTTTTTTTTAAATCTTAACTTATCGAGAACCCCATAAACTTTTAATGGTCCATGAGCATGGGACACCCTGTATATAACTGTGGAACCAAAAAGCCTCCGGTTCATAAACCATTCGGTCTGGGCTAAGAAAAAGCATAATAAACACATGGCCACTTGTATTAACATTTAGGACTAAAAATAAATCAAATTCTGTCTTCATCTTGGGACATCACTTATTCGATATCTTATTATTTTAGATTTTAATGTGTTTATAATTTATTTCGAAACATACAAATCACAAATTGCACACTTTTCAAATGGCTGCAGCCTCATTACACTTCAGTGCCCACAGAAGAAGATTCTAACTTTAGAGGATCTCAGCAGATGGCGGTGATGTTTACATGATGAACAGGAGGAAAGAAATAATAGGCGATTTACATCAATTCGGCAGCGCCACGGTTGCGTAATTACGTACTTCAGTTGGGTTCCCCAGCCAACTGTTTTCATATATGTTTGCATGCGACAGTGTGTGATTCATATAAAATTCATCAACTTCTGCAGTTTATCTTACGGTTATCAATCTTATGGTTTTAGTTTAACATCAAGAATGGCCAATTCTGAAAAGGTTTGCACCGTCTTCGACTGCAACGCCGTCAGAAAAAAAAACAAAAAAAAGTTAGTTTCCACCGATTCCCGCCTGCAGGTAAAAGGAAGGTTAAATATATGGTTATGGTTTAACATCAACAATGGCAAAATATAAAAGGGTTTGTACCATATTCTACGCTAGTTTCCACCGATACCCGGCTGCAGGTAAAAGGTGTGCGATTCGTATCCAGTTCGTCGATTGATACGCGAATTATAACTGTACAATGAATACTGCTATGTAAACGATGGGTATTCATTGCGATGGGTATACGCAACTTGGTATTTTCAAGAGAAAATTCAGACCTTCTCTCATTCGAAAATAGTTTTCAGGAAGAAAATGCTTGGAATACATATGTAAACACTTTAATGAACACAACTGTACATGCTTTTTCATGCCCATTCTTAATTTGAGCTTCCATGCTCTTTGTATGTCCATCAGCTCGGTGTTTACCAGCTTCGTTACATATTTCACGTTCATTTTTCCTGCAGGCGGGAATCAATGCGAACTGACGTCAAGATTTTTGTTGCTGTCGGCGTTGGAGGAATACGGTGCAAACCTTTTTATATTTTGCCATTGTTGATGTTAAACCATAACCACCAGATTGATAACTGTACGATAAACTGCAGAAGTCGACGAATTTGTTACGAATCGCACACTTTAGCACAACAAACACATAGAAACACATTTAACTGGAAGCGTCAAATTCCCCCCATGGCTAGTACTTAAATGCGCCACCGTGGCGCTGCCGCCTTGATGTAAATCGCCTATTGTTGCAACGTTTGTGTATGAAGGATGACTGAAACTTGAATAGGTTGTAATATTTAATAAATGTCAGTCAAATCTTTTTCGTCAATATGATTGCATTGTGAGAAATAATTGCAATAGTAAAACGTCGACCAATATATTTTATTGTTGTAAAGTCTTGGTCAGATAAATGTAATACAAATTTTGTATAATTAATATATAAAGTCCGTCCTACGAATATACAACTCTCGCTTCAACAACTTCTAGGTAGCTGCTTGAGCTGCGAAGTACCACTCTGCTGAAATATGCACTTCGTCGTTTATCGTTTCCACCATGGCATGGCTTTCAGCGCAGTACCTGCTTCACGTTCAAATTAGTTTTTGCGCGGTTGAGACTTGACTAGAGACCGGCGAAGCTTAAATTTAATCCCTACAAAACTGAGCAGGTGTAAGTTTATTGCGGGTTTTCTCCAACACCCCAAACATTCAAATGCAGGTAGTAATTAGGGTTGCAATTTCAGAAATTTGTACCATTCATTTGAAATCGTCCTTTGTTGGTGAGCCGAGGTGCTCTATTTAATCCGCTCTATTACTTGCTGTAGAGATCATATCTACCAATCGCAGGTGGTAGCCCCATCAAATGTAAGGTTTTGAGTAATCCACTCAAATTTTGTCATATTTTCAATATCAAGCTTGTGTGCAAAATACCTCGTAGCAGTTTAAACGTTGACATGGTGATATTAAATCTGTACGATTATTTTCAATGTGAAAAAAATAATTTAGGCCCGCTCACATCAGTGCTGCAAGTACACAAACGTGTCACAGATGCTCTGAAAATCAGCATATCTAAATTAAAAAGTGTGCTAAAAAGTGAAAACCCAAAAGATCGGAATGCGCCCAACAATTGGTGAAATATAAAAAACGTAAATGTTTAAATACAATAGATATTCCACAATGCCATAAAACAGAAGTGAGAAACATAATATACCACTTGTATAAAGTAAAAGAGTATATTACGTTGAATACTCTTTTACACTGACTGAAAGAAAGACATATTTTAAATGTCAGTCGCACAAGTTTAGCCGTATTGCTGCGTAATATTGGTTTCCGTTTTGTGAAATACGACAATAGGAGAGCGCTGTGCTCTTCTTGAGAAATTAAATAAAGTTCAACAACGAAAATTATCAATTTGTGTTCTTAGATGAAACTCTTGGATGACTGGATTTTTTCTCGAGGCGTGGTAAAAAGATCTTGGCAAGACCAATTCCAGAAAGTCTGTTAAAGATGACGGTGGTGTAGGAACACGGTACATAATATTACATGCAGGGACAAATACTGGATTTGTGGAAGGTGCGTGTTTAATATTTTCTTCAACTTCAAAGAGTGATGACTATCACGACAATATCAACTCGGTTCACATTGTTTCAAAAATCACTTACTACCCAATTTAAGCGAGCCATCTGTTATCGTTTTTGATAATGCCCCCTATCATTCAATGGTGATTAACAAACAACCGACGAGTAATTGGAAGAAAGAGGAAATTGGTTGTGGAGGAAGCAAATCAGTTTTCCAGAAAATTGTTAGAAAAGTGTGTTACTGACTAACTAAATTTCATGAAGAAGAAAAACAATATCTTGTCGACAACATAACTAATGAAAATGGCCACCTAGTGCTGCGTCGACCCCCATACCACTGTCAATTTAACCCAATTGAGTTGGTATGGGTCATCTGTAAAACTTATTGTGACTGACATATTGGTGAAGCTGGATACAATCGCGATCAAGTGCTGAAGGTGTGGCAATATTCGTTAAGTACGTTAAGTAACGAAAGAGATTTGGAATAACAGTGTTAAACGGAGAATATTATTAGGCAATACCGGGATCGAGAACAAGTAATTTATGAAGTTAGACCACTAATTATAAACTAGGCGATGATAGTGAATCTGATTCTGATGACTATTCTGATGTTACTGAATATGCGTACCTTATTATAGCTTTCGTGAATAAGGAGTAATTTAAATTAAATTTAATGTAAATTTTATGACAGGGTACAACTTGGTGAAACATGATAAATTAACGATAAATAACATATTTTGTTAACGTTTCACAAATTTGTAGACAAACTCTTGATAGTGCACTGTAGAGTTTGCAGTCATAAGTGCACATCTCGTCGCTTGCTTATTTGTCGCGTAATTGTTGACATTACTGTTGGTGAACTCTGTTCACTACAATAAACCTATATAACTTTTGTGAATAAACTTTTATTATCTAGTAGTGTCTAGTTGTGAGCCTAAAAATAAATTAATTTCTTTAATTCCTGATATGTATTTCTCTCATTTATAAATCAACCCTAAAGTGCAACCATAAAATCCAAGATGCAACCAAAGGTGCAGATATAAATAAAAGTAAATAAAGTGCTTAATTAAAAATAAACGGTTGGTTAACCTCGATAATAACCTGGTGTCAGAAGTGACTGCCAACTATCTACCCGCCAAATTGGGATGCAAAAACATGCATGAAAGGTTAACCGAAGTAATGGCAAAGTGATTCTGAATTTCATGTTGTAATTTATCGAGTATAACATCAAAGGCAATCGGTTTGCGTTTTAATAGTATTGTTAGGGGGATCGCCATAATCAAACGCAAGACGGCTACCCGGAAATGGAAGATATTTATTATTGCAAAGTGACACAAATTATGCACAATAATACGTAAGCGAATGACGGGGCTTGTCCCGGGAACCTTCGTCGCTCGCGACTCTAAAGAACTCGCCTCTTCGGGCCATTACACTAAGTTTTAACCGATTTACAAACAATGTCAGCCCTTCGACTGACGAGAGATGCGACCAATTTCTCTAGCTCCAAGAATCTATTTATGATGGCAGATTCCAGAGCTATACGTCCCCTGGTCAGGCATATTGGGTGTCGTGAATAATTGTCCATCCTTCGGAAGGGCACGTAACGTTACACTAAAAATATTTACAATAAAAAACTAAATAATATATACCGCATGACTGTACATTTATCAAATTGTATATAAGTACTTGTAAAATGTTTCATTTTAATAATGTAATAAAATAAGATATAATGTACATTTAACTACATTAATATCATTTTAAAGACAATGTAATTTAAATAGTTGATAAATAAACAGAATGATTTGTAAGATCGTGGTGGATTTATTACGAACTGGTAAGCCAGCTTCAAATTTGTATGTATCCGATGATGCTCTGTCTGCATAAAATAAATCGGCTAAAAAGAGATAGCATCACGACCCTCTTAAATATAAACGTGTTTTTGGCGAGTGAACCATTAATTCAGAAGAGGATGCCAGTAGTTTGACATTGCGGTGCTTAACCAGCAGCTCTAACAACGTAAAGTTGTATATTCGTCGGACGGATTTTATGTTGTGGTTTTACCTTTCCAAAAATAGACTTTTCAATAATTCACAGGCTTTTTTACCTTTAACTTATAACATTATACACCTTTAACTTATATTTCATAATTGAGTGGGTTGGCAACATTAAAAAAAGGCATATGTTCCGGCCTCTGATCTAACTCTGATTCCTCTGATTCCGGCCTCTGAGGTTGCTTAAGTTCGTCTTGCAGCAATAGTTGTGTTCTTTAGTCGAATTTGCTTAGCTTACCTCAGTTAATTTCAGATGAGTTGTAAAATGTAGGCGTTATTCTATTTTGCTCTGCTCATTTTTGCTTAGCAAACTCACCTCCCTCCTTCCCGATACGGATCGTTTATGCGGGGGTATCAGTTCAGAAGTGAGCAGAGATGAAGCTGTCAAACGTGTGTTTCAATTACCATTATAAACAGACGTTTACCCTTAACTTACAAAACGGAGCGTCTTGATTGGTCATTCTTTTATTACTCACTCAGATCAGATCTGCTCAGCTATTTAGAGAGGTGAGCCATTCGATACAAGAATACGACTAATAAAATTTTAGTATTTTGACAAAGGACATTTGAGGAGAATAATATCGCTGTTGGTTAATATTATATTAGTTCTACCAGTACAGGGTGCCCCGGGAGAAAGGAAACATCCTGAATATCTACGATTTTTTTTTCATGAAATATTTGATACAAGTACAATCAGATAAAATAGTTGGTATTTTATAGTTACCTAGTACAGTCCAAAATGTTCTTTTGTCTTATGTCACTAGTTTTGTGAATGCACTATAGCCATCTTTCTTCATCTAATTTTATCTATAGTGTCTTAATAGAGACAGTAGCGGCAATTGGACGGAAGTCGCCATGTTAATTTGCCGTAATTGTTTTACTCTTTGTTATTATTTTTTATTACTCTTGTTTTAATAGCTATCATTATATGCTTGTTGAATAAATAACTATTAATGTTTCTAATTTCTTAACGTTGATGTTGACTGCCTTATCGGTTCAGGGAGACCAATGCGAGACTTCTCTACAGTAAACACCAATTCTAACCAACCACGAGGAGCACCATTTTTGTCAACACTGTTGGCTGTATTCACCGAGGTCTGATAAAGCTATTGGACCAATAACATTTATATGTCATGAAGTTTTACTTGACACTGACAGATAAATTGAAATATTGCAATAATATTCTATTCAACTTGACCTTATTTTTTGTTTCATTCTGATTACTGGTGATAGACAGAGATGACACTATTTCGCTGGGGCATTAAAAATTCTCTGTAAAATTTTATTGGTCCAATAGTTATACAGTGCTTAATCCGAATGTATGTAAATATGGCCATGTATCTATTAAGTCACTGTAATTTTACCTTATGCCTAGTGCCATCTGCCCAGATACATCAACAAAGTTACAACATTTTTCTGGAGAGCTACGTATAAAATGAGGAGTCTGCAGAGATTCGTTCAAAGCTACTTAAGTTTTATTGGTTTAATGTTGTAAACTTTTGTAGGAAAATGTTCGGAGAAGTTCCCAAACGACTGCGTACCCGACTTGAAGTATTTGCGGGGCGTGTTCGGGATTGAACTTACAACCCTCCTTGCCGCACACAATGCCATATTGCCTTTCGTGGTTACTAAGTGTGTGGCTGAGGTGGAGGCCCGCGGCCTGACCGTCGAGGGGATATACAGGTTGAGCGGGTTTTCCGATGAGATTGACGCCATTAAGATGGCATTCGATAAAGGTACGTTGATTTAACTTCCATTTTAAAGTACAATCAGATTAATTTGCTTTTAATCTATATTTTAATATATATTTTAATCCAAATATTATACTAATATTTTGCTCTTGTATGAAAATTAAGTTTTATATTGTTAACTTGTACCGAAATTTTATTTAGATGGCGAGAAAGCCGACTTGAGCCAAGAAAAGTATCAAAACATCAACGTTATCACGGGCGCACTGAAGCTGTACCTGAGACTTCTGCCTATTCCGTTGATCACGTTCATCGTCCATCCGCTGCTTATAGACGCTCTGCGTAAGTGCTCAATGGGGGTGGCATGGCGTGGTTAATAATCGGCTCTTTATTTTCGCAGAACACAAAAATGAGGACTTGCGCATATCTTCCATTAGACATGCACTGATCTCACTGCCGAAAGCCCACTTCGATACCCTCAAATACATGATCAACCATTTAAAAAGGTAATTACATTTACATCTGCCATTTTTTCTGGACGTCTCAATAGAGTTGTCCAAAATGTGGTTGAATTTCGCTCACAGAAATATACATATCTAGAACGGGCATAGTACCACTGCGCATGCATTTTCGTGGGAATGCCATGTGTTCTACTCCAAGTGTAGCACGTGATTAAAAACCGACTACATGCTTGCAAACCAAAAGTGTGTATGAGTAAGAAGGCGACCAAATTCATAATTGGTTTGTTGTTATATGCTTCATACGATAGAATTCAAAATGTTCATGACTAAAAGTATTTAAATATAAATTATACGAGTAATTATTAGTTTTTATACACATGCATAAACACATAATGATTTCTGGATTTATGCGTCTAACGGTATGAAGTACTGAAGTGTAGCAATGGCTGCTACCCGTGAGGAACGCTCCCGCAGGTTGTATGCCCCTTCTACTTAATAGTTAAATGATTTCGCTCTATCGGGGCCAAGTTCTACATAATTTGAGGTTATATTAGTGTAACACCATTGAATATAACATACATTTATGACACGTTCTGGATATCTTTATTAAAACTCCGCCAAAGCTTGTAAATGGTAACCATTTTCTGGTATGAAAGATGAACACAAAAATGCAAAAAAAACTTGTACTGCGCTGCTTAGTTTTCTTGTACTGTGAGGTTAGTGTTATCTTCAATAACAAATTGTAAAGAAAACTTAAAGAGAACACATATTTTATCAATAGAAAATGTATTTAACCTTCCAACTACTATCCCTGGGTCCTAGGGACCCTGTGTTATTTTTACATGGTTACATTTCTGCTAGGGTGCGTCATATTTTCTTGTGCTCTTGGGTAATATTTATCGGTGCACATGTTGTTTCTCTAGTCAGTATCACAGGTTTGTAAACACAGGCCAGACAGGGTCCTCAGGACCCAGGGATACCATTTATGTGATTAATATTGTATAGTTTGTGATAGTGTCAATTGAAAACAAGTTTTGTGAAAGTAAGTATAATTAGTTTTAGATCGGATAAGTTGAAGATTGTATTATTATAACCTTTCAGTCATATAAATGGTTAGCTGTTTCTTGTTATTTATAAATAATAGTAGTATATATTTATTGAACTGGAAGCTATAATTATGGATGATTCATTTTGGGTTCTGACGTCAGTTACGAATTAAATCAAACTGGACATGCGAATGTTTCACTAATGCATGCTTCAAGTAAATCAGATAGTGTCAATTGTTTGTTGCATCATGCATCCCAAATTGATGCAGAACCAGAAGGTTATGTGGATTCTAGTGGTGATGAACCAGATAATGAAATATGCAGTGAATATGAAACGTCAACAGACCAAGAAGCTTCAAGTGATGAAGAACAAGAATGCTCTTCGATAGCACAAAATGCATGGTATGGCAATAATAACACAAAATTGTCAAAACTCATGCTATTTGAGGGAGAACACTGGCTCATAACATTGTAACTGCTACGTCCGCTTTACAAGGTACTGCTTTAGCTAATCCTCCATCATCGCCATTAGAAAGCTGGATCCTATTGATTCATAATGAAACGCTGCATGATATTGTGACCTACACCAATAAAAAAAATCCCATATGCAGAATTAGATATTTTAGTTCAAGAAACTAAAAAGCAGTGTTTCCCAGAAGAAGTTCTACCCGAAATTTCTTGGAGATGGCAATTTATGTGAATTAAAAGCTTTCTTGGGGCTCTTATATTTGCAAGGAATTTTCTAGTCAGGCCATAAGATATTCACTCTCTTTGGGCTACAAATGACACAGAAAGACCCATATTTCGTTGTGTAATGCTCCTAGGAAGATTCTTGCTTGTCTAAATTTTGATGATACGAATAGTAGAAAGGAGCAAGTGAAGACTAACAAATTAGCGGCTATATCAGATATTTTTATGGCGTTCGTTTTGAATTCAAATTCATGTTATTCTCCGGGTTTCAATGTAGCTGTTGGTGAAATGCTTGTTCCGTTTAGAGGTTGATGTTCATTTCAGATGTACATACCGAATAAGCCGGCAAAATATGGGTTGAAGGTGCAAATTTTGGCTGATGCAGCAGATCATTATATGATATGTGCTGAAGTGTATGCAGGAGCTGAAGCTAATAAAAAATATAAATCTATCTAATCCTACTACAGTAATATTACGGCTGATTGAATCTATGTCGGGAACTAACAGAAATTTAACTTGTGATAATTGGTATGGTTCTGTGGAACTGTTTGAAGAATTGAAAAAGCAGGGTATAACAGTTGTTCCTCATGTTCCTCAAAAAGGAAAATGTGATATCCTTATTTCCAGGATGCATCATAGCGAAACTATTAACGGAGCCACACAAAAACCTGAAATAATTAATTTTTACAATGAAACAAAATCTGGCGTGGATGCTATAGATGCGAAATGCACATTATACTCAACGTCCAGAAGAACAAGAAGATGGCTTTTGTTGCAAACTTGAATGTTGCTGCTGTCAACAGCCGCGTGCTCTTCAAACTTTCTTGTAATGGCGAAACAAATTAGACGTTTCCAATTTATATGGCAACTTGGATTACAGCTGATAGACGAACATATCGGTTCCTGATGCCGAAGGTCCCAAAGATGTTTCCAAGAGTAAAAGAAAAAGGTGTGCCTTATGTCCGTACAATAAAGACCGGAAGACGAATATACTGCATCAACTGTAAAGTGCCAATATGAAATCAATGTGCCAAAAAAAATTGTTCTAAATGTTTAAACAAATAAATATTTTGTATAATACATTCTTAAACAAATAAGATGTGTGGCTGTTATTTTTTTAAATGGATATATTATTCCATTTAGTCAATATAAATTTTAGAACAAACAGGGTACCATGGACCCAGGGCTAATATATATGTACCAAAAATGGAGGGATAGTAGTGATGGGTTAAAATCAAAAGTATTGACTATCATTTATTTTTCTAGTCATATATGTGAAAATCGCAATTTTTCCAAGGCATACTATACATGAAAGTGATACTTTTTCACTCTAGAGATAATTTTTTTTGTTTCAAACTTAGAGATGATAACAAACATATAAAATTAAATGGAAAGAATGCATTAATTTCTATGGAAACGACTTTACAAACATTCATTTCAGAAATTAGCATTGTGACAGTTCGTTTTGAATTAAAATGAACTTGTAAGTTCTCTAATATCAGAGATTGGAGCGGTAGTCCAGAAAACTACCCTGGTAGCGGTAGCGTTACTTCCCTATAAAAGTACCGCGGTACGGTATTCGGTACATTTGTGAATAAGTTCGCGGTAGCGGTAGCCGGTTACCGCGAAATCGGTGGCGGTAGTTTTCATTCGATTTTTTTGTGATTTCTTTTAATTGATATTTTGTCTCCTAATCTATTTTATCTTAACTATATCATTGGGACGTTTTTAGCAACATTCGATCTTCGTATTAACTTTTTTTTTGTAAGGGTCATGATTTTACTGTAACAAATATCACAATAAATATACATAGGTACCTATACAGGGTGTCCCAGCTATAATTACCCCAACTGTGGTGAAAAACGGTGGAAGAATTTTATGGGAGTACACGTATCGTGACAAGTCCACAATCATTTAAAATTACCCTTTATGCATTATAAAACCATTAAGTTACTACCTGTTCGACGATCTTTGGTTAGCCGGCCGACCGGAATCGACGTAAATGCTACGTATCGCCTCAATGAAGGAATAAAGTAACAAGTAACCATGACGCATTTTCCTTCAAATGGAAAAGATGGGTGCACTACAAAGGTAAAAACGTGCACGGGAACCCTACTTTTGTGTAATTACGGTGGTATTTTAGGTTAATTTACGACCCCTCTAATCGTGTTATTGAAAAATAATCCCAACCCTTATTAAGACATTTATTGCACTTTGGGCTTCTAGGTATCTATCTGCATAAGATGATCACATTGTTTTCCTGAGAAATATCTTCGAAAACGAAAACATTTGGAAAAAAATACCGAACATTTGCGGTAGATTTTGACAGAAAAAGTAGTCGGTACTTTTTTTTAAAAGTACCACGGTACGGTAATCGGTAGTCAAAAAAGTACCGCGGTAGTTCCAATGACTGTCTAATATCTAATATTTTATTTCCTACTCGAGATGAAATATTTTTTTTCGTTGGTGAAAAACTGTCCCACTTACGAAAAAAACGGTTGATTCATCTCTTGTTGCAAAATATACTACTCCTATTAATTATTCGCATTTCGTTTGTGGAATGTTAAAAGATAAGAAATTTGCTACAATTAAACATAACAACAATGCATACTCTTATGTCAGATTTTGACTGTTGTATTTTTAGAGTTCACACACGTTACTGAAGCCTGCTACCTTAAGTTTTAGCGGAGGTTTCGGGACACCCTGTATAATAAACTCAAAGCTACAGCCACAGTATTTGGTTTCTAATAAGTTTCCTGCAAAGTTCCAACTACAAATTGTATTGTATACATAGATTTCGTTTTTTAAATGTTTTCCGTTTTTTTTGTTTAGGGTCAGCCAGCACTCTGCAATCAACAAGATGAATCCACATAACTTGGCGACGGTGTTCGCTCCGACGCTGATCGGTCCACCGGAGACGTCAAACTCAATGCTGCCGGACATGACCACCGACATCCTGCTCATTGAGAACCTCATCCTGCACTGCGACCAGATCATGTCGGAGCCTCGCTCGATCCTCGTGTAGGGCCGCCCCTGTGATCCTCGCGAAAACTAACAAACAGAAAACGTAAATTCCATGCAAAGCAGTGATATTTTTGTACTCTTATTAGTATTATTTTTAAACTCGTGTCGCCCTTACTTTTTAAAAGTACGTTAATACCAAAAGTTACAAATATTGAGTGAGAACTTGTAACACTAATAGCATTTTTGAACATGGTTCATCCTAACCTGATATTATAATGAAGTGACTGACGGTAAATTTGTAAATGGAAGTACATTTGTGGACATAAAAAATGTCGCCGAAATTTATTTATTTTATTTTTTCTACAATCATTATTATGAGCAAAAAGTGACATTATTGCTTTCAAGTGAATAATGTAGCACTTTTCACTCTTAATACATAAATAACTATTATGGTGAAAAATAGATTTCTTTTACACCCAACACGGGTAAAAGAGGAAAACGAGTAAGAAAGAAAGTAAAATATTTTTGCGATCCTTCAAAATAATATATCATACTGGACAAATATTCACTTATTAAAAAAATGTCACTGAATAGTTAGTGCACCTTAGACCTCCAACTTTAAGCAATTTACGTTCACAAAATATTAAATTAAAATGAAAATCGTGAAGCCGCAACATTTTTTATGCCCGCCAGTGTACTTTCATAAAGTAAACTTGTACAGCGGCGTTGCTTTGTTGACCTTAGCACGCTCGGTTCTAATAGTAGAAGCAATTAGGTGACATGAATGATTGTCAACTGCCGAATTGTACTGATTGTACTCCCGAATGGAACCCACTCAATGCCAGCGATCAATTGGTTGTGGAACAAATTATAAGCTTATTTCTTGCCTTGATTTCCTTGCGATTTTTGAAAATGCCGGTGATGCATCAGTCATCGCAGACTCGCACCGCACTCCTAGTTTCTATATATGTGATATAACGTGTGGTTATAGGTATTCTCTTCGGAATAGTATTTTAATGTGTAGTCCGTGTTGTAAACATGGAAATTATTTAATTAGGTGGACAGAGCGACGATGATGAGCGCAGAATTTTCTATGTACTTTTACACTTTTGTAACATAGTTTTTTGTATATATATAATAATTTATGACTTGACCTTTTCTTTCGTTTGTAGATATTGAAGTGGTAATTTGCAACGATGACCAAAACGCTCAAGAATCCTTATAAATCTTCACAATCCTGTCCCACATCGAAACAAAAACCGTTAAGAAATCCTCCAGAACTGTCCAGACACCGGAATCGAATGAGTTATTATGGCAATTTGTTGCTGCATTAATTGTATATCTATGAAGAATTGAGCAATTACGATTTACAATTTGTTAGCATTTTATCATATAGATTTATAATTTGTTGCTGTATTCACTGTTTATTTGTAAACAAGTGAGCAATTTCGGCAATTGTCGTAATTAATTAACTGATACATACTTTTTTTATGCCATTTGTTTATTTATTGTAAGGCGATATTTCTGATGCTATGGCAAATTTCAGTTACATTTGTAATTACACAATAAATTGGCATTTATCAACCTTAGATAGGCCGTTTTATAGAAAAATATATTGATAAATTTATTCAGGCATTTATTATGATGGCTCACAATTTATCAATGACTGCTGTAATGTTTCAATAGAGCTGTCTTACACAGACAATTGGTGTTGGTTAACACCAAACGTAATATCGACTAGAGTTAAATCGGACCACTTCTAAATACTGATTTAAGGTGGGATTTCGTTGCGACGGCCAGCGTTCGCGGGCCGCTTCGACTTTCGACAGTGACGGTCAGCCGTTACGATCGCACGATTTGGTAGAAACGTCTGGCGTTTGGGCAGTCGTTTTTAAAAGTTATGAAATAAAAAGTTCTTACAAAAATGAATCCGGAAACCTTTGCGGGATTCATTTTGATAGTAGCTGAAGCTGATGATGATATTCTGATCCATATGAAAAGAAACCCACAAACTATACAGATCTAGGACCCGAGAAGGATATTACAGATACTTATTGAGACTCATCTTGATGCCTACGATGAAAATTTTCATGGCTTTTTTAGACTCGATGAAGAACAATTTGATTTTATTTTCAATCTCATTCATGTAAATTTGAAAAAGCAATTTACAAATACTTTGCTAGTTTTGCAATCCTTGAAGTCCTTATTTTCATGGTCGTATAAACACGGGAATTCACGAATTGATCAATTAACAGTTTATCATTAATATCAGATCTTTTTTTTAGACGATATTATCTAGGTTAATATTAAACCAAATTACTATGCGCTCACACAATGGAAACTGGCGTTCGCGTCTCGACTTGTTTTTGAGCAGTCGAGACGTAGCCATTGCGTCTTCAAGACGAGCCGCGTTAACAAAATCATTGCAATTGATAAACCATTGTAGCAGTGCTCGACGGCTGGACGCTGCGGCGGGCCGCGAACGCTGGACGTCGCAACGAAATCACACCTTAACTGTAGCAGATTCCTACCCACAGCAATATAATCCTCTCGAATTTAAAAAAGTAGGTTAAAGTTGTTGGTGGTAAACTTGAATCTACCTCAAACATGTTTGATCACATTGTATAAGTTCTGTTGAGGAAAAAATATTAAGCCATATCCATCTTCCATTATACAAGCATTTTGTAGGTTATAAAGTAAAAACTTGTTTATATTAAACTCCTGCAAAATCTTTATTAATCTCCTTAAGAATAACTGAACGCCTGGCACTTCACTCACAGGCCGAACAAATCAACGAAACCAAGGTATTCTCTACTTATTAATAATCAATGCGTATATTAATGGAACCTGGGGGATTGCAGCACTAATGCCCTAACCGTTAATGACTCTCGCCCTTCTTGCCGGCGACCCGCTTGAACTCGCCCATGTTGGTGGTGCTGATGGGTGAGCCAATTATGGCGAAGTGGTCGATCTGCGTCACCTCCCCGCCTGACTGGTTGTCCTTGATGAATATCTGGACGTTCTGCACATTCTGGAACTTGACGTAGCGCAGGTTCACCGGGTTACCTTCCAAATCATCGGGCGTAAACCTAGGAAATAATCAAAGGTTAATTTCTGTGCCCAAGGACTGAGAAAGATTCAACGTAATCACCGACATGGCACCGATAATAGCCAATGTCTCAATAGAGTCAAGAAGATACATTAGTCATTGCTACACAAACAGACTGTGAAAAACAAAACAAACATCACAAGGCATTTTTACATTATTTAAACGTATTTTTACTAGCTACATTTTTAATTTTGTAATCTAATTGGTTCATGGAATTTTAATAATCATTAATGGCAATATTCATACAAAATGATGAATTGTCTAATCGAGAACATTACATTGCAGTTTTGATTCAAATTAGGTGGCCGTGAAAGTTTTCGGGGTTATGTTTTAGTGCTTTCCATACTCACTCGACGTCTTGAATGCTCGTGTAGCTGTCAGCCATATCAAAATCCATCGTTCTTGGCTGATTGATGAAGAGCTTCAGGGTCTTGGGTCCCTTATCGCGTGGCGCTTTGATCTTTAGGCTGTGGATCTTCACAGCTTGGTTGAACGTAATTGAAATTATAAGCTGCAAGTAAAATAAGACATGAAAATAAAGGCGCACAAATTTTAAACTTGCCTGCACTAGAGCGTTCAAACTCGTAGTATATATAGAATATGTTTATTTTAATAATCTACAAGGGTATACATATTATTAAGTACATAATTGATTATGTACGATAGATTTGATTATTAAAAAGGTCTATCGGCCGAAACCTTTCTGCCTATAAACTTTGGTTAACTTGATGAATATGAGAAATGAGTGATAAGTGATAGTGATACGTGTATGAGGTGTATGGGAGGTGTGCAGGTGATTCTATTCACTGTCACTGGCTGTATCTGGTAGTTCTAGTATTTTTTTGTATAGGGTTTTGGAGGGGTGTTTGACCTTAAGGCATTCTGGGTGGTCCCAGGTGGTTGCGTATGGAGAGATGGCTTCTAGGTTGTGGGGCTGAGTTTGGAATTAATGGAATATTTCGTTATGGCGAATGTGTATTGATAGGATGTTGGTGGTGATGTAAAGGGATTCGTTATTGATATTGTGGAGAGGATTATTAGGATTTCTGATTTTGGTAATGGTTCGCAGTGCTGCGTGTTCTGCAACTTCGAGATTTTTAATGGGGGTTTTGCGGCAGAGGGAGAAAAGGATGAAACCATAATCAAGGACGGGTGGACAAATGAATTTATAAATTTGGACAGCACTTTTGGTGGATAATCCTTGTCGTCTATACGTAAGGTTCCTGAATATTTTTGCTCTGGTTTTAGTTTTTGTTTGGTGTTCTTTGTGTGTTGGTTGAAATTTAGTTTGTGGTCAATTGTGATGCCGAGATATTTGTTTGTGTTGTCAATTTGAATGGAGGGAGAAATGGGTAGAATTTTGTAGAAGGGAATTATGAATTGAAATTTGTTGGGATTATTGTGGAGACACCATGTCTTGCACCAGGTTTGAGTTTTATCCATTTGGAGTTGAAGGTTTGCGACAGTCGACGAGATGTTAGCCGGATACTCGTAGTATTTTAGCAAAACAGCTGATAACCACAATACTGTCATGTCAAAATCGCCATAACTGCAATCCTGACAGGTCAAAATTCTGACAAATCAGAATCAAGACGTTAATACTGGAAAAGTTCATATGTTGGGTGTCCAAACATACTCAAATGCATGTGACCTGTGATTTTTTTGCGAGTTCGACTCAAGCTCGCCTAAAGCTATGATCTCTTATATTTCATGATTCTATTTCTCTCATGCACTGATGGGTAGGCATAAACATTTATGAATGTACTACTATTTTTGATTAAAATAAAAATTAAAAAACTCACATTGGCAGAACCATCTTGAAAGATGTTAAATAATTTTATTCAATTCTGACATAATATACCATTTAGCAATCATAAATAGTTGCTTATGTGAAAGGTGATTTTTTTTATTCCACTAGTAAATTAATAGTAGTTTAATGAATTAGTGTATTAATAAAGCGATTGATAATCAAAATTATAAAAATCATTATTAATCGCTAATTGAGTTAGTTACAATACTTTTCTGTGGACTATATAAACATAACTACAAACAAACATACAAATGAACATATATGAATACAAACATAGAAACGAATAAATATATAAACAAACATACGAACAAATATACAAACATACAAATATGCACAAAAAATTGTGACGTAAATCAATAGATTTAAATCACTTCTACCCTGGCAAAAACTGATCAGGAATATAAAATTCCAAATAAATCATGATTTTTATGATTTTTTTTAAGAAAAATCACTGATTTTTGATTTTTTTAATTTAAATCATGTCAGGCTTGTGGCCTACATTTTCTTCTCTAGCTAAAATATCCACTTAACTCAATTGTTATATAAATATCTATTATTCAATTCTGACGTTATATATCTCCTCAAATGTCAAAAATAGTCACCTTTCATAAATAGTTACCATAAATATTCTACCTTTCATATAAACATGAATATTTAGGTAAAATATTATTAATTACCGCCGGTTAATCGGGGCAGCCGCCTATTTGGGCCAAAATCGAGGAACGGAAACCAAACTAATGAACTAACAGTAAATTACATTGTTTAATTGGGACATAACCTATCAGGCGACGTTTTTCCGCATTTTAACCTGTTCTGCGATGCATTTTCGTCATCAGTAGGGAAAGGATTTTCATGTAATAAAAAACCCAAAATATGTACATACATATGTAGTTAAAATAAAACAAATATGTAAATAAAATTAACAAATATGTAAAATAAAATAACAAAACATGTGTTCATTCTTTAAAATTATTCGCGACAACATTCATTTTTAAATTTTCGAATGAAAAATTACGCCGATTTGGCCTTAAAATAGATTTATATCGGCTGAATGATCGTTCCACATCGACCGATGTAACTGGAGCAGTTTTGAATGCCGTAATTTCTCTGGGATTTAATTCCACTTCTAAATTTTCGCAGACTTCTTTGCCATTATGTATGTCAGCAATAAGCTGCACGTCGTTCCAGCCTGGGTTTTTTCCAAAAACGTCCTTCACTTTCTTCTTAATTTTGCTCCCAATATCTCCTGGCGCTTTTTCTAATTTTTGGATGGCGTCTTTGACTACAGTAATATTGTCAACTAATGACACGTCCTGGGATTCTAGCTGCCTTATTGTATCCACCAAAAAAACAGTATTGGCAGAAATGTAAATTAAATTGTGTTTTAAAGTATCTTTTGCCAACAACGTTTTAGCCTGACCAATTGCCGCAGCTGACTCAACATCAAGTTTTGATATAATATCTTTTATTTCATTAAAGTTTTCGCAGTAATATTGAGCAGCTTGCAACCAAGTGCCCCATCTTGTAATTACTGGTTGGGGAGGCAAACTCAGTTGTGGATAATTGTCCTTGAAAATTTTAACTCGGCTTGGAGCTTTCAAAAAATTTTTTCGGCCAAAGAAGACTCATTGAGTCGTTGAAAAATCTTGCTATGGTTGCATGGTTACACGCTTCTAAACTTTCACAATTCAGAAGGAATGGTGTCGAAGATGAATCAGAAGACAGATTTCCAATAATTATATTGGCGATATATCTGCCTTCAACATCCGTCGTCTCATCAATGGATACCCAAATTGTACCAGCTTTAATATTATCGCGGATTTTAACAATAGTTTCCATATAAATATCATGCGTATAGTTTCTCCTTAAGGTGCTTTCATCAGGCATTTTTTTGCCAATATATTTTTCCAAAAAACCCTTGAAAGCGGGATTGTTGATTTTGTGCATAGGGATATCAGCTCTAATTAATGCGCGGCACAAATCCGTGTTAAAAGGTGATTTACCAGTACTTGTCGTGGCAGTGCCAGAAGCTGTTATGAAAGATTGTATAAGGCTTGATTTTATTTGTTTGTTTTGCTTGTGTCTTGCGGTGGCGATATGTTGTGTAACTTGAAATCGTTGTGAAACAGACACCTGCTTATCACAACTTGTACAATACAAAATGTTATCATCACTTTTAAAAGTTTCATTCGGGAACTCACGGAGGTACCTGGATACAAGCTCTTTTGTTGTACTCGCTGTTGTACTCACTGGGCGTGCACCTGACACTACAAAATCTATGCAACTGAGCGTAGGGGACGCCGACGCCACGTGTTGTCAGGTCTTCGCGAAATTAAATGATCGTATTGTTTCGTAAACCTTCGACCATGTTCTGATAGTACCCCGCGCCCAGCGCATCACGCATCGGTGGGACATCATGAATCACACTGCGTAATACGTGAAAATATTGAATTTTTATGAAATATGTAAGAAAATATATGTAAAATAAAATGTAAATATGTAAATATATGTAATTTTACTGAAATATGTAAAAACATATATAATAAAATTGGCTTAAATCAATTCAAAATGCCTCAAACAGTGTAATACTAGTTAGTAAATGATATTATCTAGCTTAGGAAAAAATATGTATTTACATATAAATCCGGTCCATAGTCATCAGTCATTACATTCGTCACATTCCCGACTACACGTAAAATTTCCATGTTAATTTGGTGTACCCTCACTCGGACAAGGTTTAATTGCCGGTGACGTCATATTTTAGATTATGTTGTGCCCAAGAGTGGATGGAAATTCATATCGCTTGACATCACACTGAAGTGATCAAGTTTCGAATTGCTTTACCTGTTCATCGCAGTCTGACTGTAGAAATCCCCCGCCTGCTTGGAAACTGTGGGCCAGAGGATGCTCATCGCTCTCGTTCAAACACTCGCACTGGCCTTTCATGATGAACGGCGTGAGGTCCATCTGCGGATGAAAAGGTACGTTTACAATCACTAAATAAATCGAAGCGTGGTAGTAGTGACACTTCAAACGTCGCTAAGTGCAAGAATCTAATTAGTTATTAAAGGAACAAATCAGCCTACGTTTACAATCTTCGGTCGATTCGTTTGCAGGTGATCAGCGTAATTGGCCAGTGTCGTAGTCTGAAAGTACAGGTATCCCCCAAGTTATGTAAATTCGTAGTTACGTAATAAGAGTTAAGTGCTAGAAATTGCCAGAAAACAGCACTTCGAAAGCGGACTCTTCCACTGGCGTGCCAAAATTGCTGTCACAAGACATGTTTTCAATTGAAAAGTGAGTATTTCAGTTGATTTTTATGTTCTCTTATAAATTTTCTTACGAAGTTGCATTTAGGCAATTGTCAACTTCATCATACATAAAAGTTTACGGAACGAATGAGTTACGTAACACGGGGGATACCTGCAGTCACAAAACGGCACCAACCACTCAGGTGACAGTATTGTATTTAATTACAGCTAAGCCATTGTATTCAGACCGAAGCAAAATTTAATTTGTTCCATTAATATCAAATTGGATCATCATTTTTATCGGTGCTACTAAATGCTGTGTGATTGGCTAGTGTCTTAGAAACACATATACCGGTTATTAGCGCACAAAACTTCAAATTTTCTCCCAAAAATCAACCCCAAACATCGTTGATCGCACTGTATAATGTAGTAACCATGAAAAACACAGAAGCGGGTGGTCAAAACAAATTTTATTCGTGAGAAATGAGCAGATACAATTTAATCATAAGATCGTGCAACAAGTGTTTTTGACGTCGCCTTTTCTTCCGAGCTGGAAAGAAAATAACATTTAAAATTCAGAGGTGAAGAATTAAATGAGACGATTTTAAGAAATTAAATATTTATTAATGCAACTGATTACAGCTACGAATTAAGGAATGAACTTGAAGATAAAAATCCAATTTATGGTAGTTTTTGAAAATTAAGAACATGCAACTGCTCTGCTTCGGAAATGCAACTTGTCTATGAAGGCCTCAAACTGTTGGCAGGAAATTTGACCCAACCACAAGCATTGATATCACACTATTTAATAAAACAAAACAAAATGTCTTGTTTAACGTCTAATACGCTCCGGAAAATCTTTGTTTCGATATCACACTGTATTGATAAGCATTGATATCACACTGTATTTAATAAAACAAAACAAAATGTCTTGTTTAACGTCTAATACGCTCCGGAAAATCTTTGTTTGGAAGAATCTTGCATAAAAAATATTATTACACTAAACCAGAGTTGTACAAACTCCTATAAACTTTAATCCTAGGGTAGTTTCAACGTGTCGATAATTGCATCTAAATAAAGTAATCTCCCTTTAACTTTAACTGTCACTAGGTTTCTATGTGTCAACAACGTCTTCGATTATAGTTATTTGAAGATCATACAAGTCAACCTAAGTATACAGTAAATAGCCTTCGTATGAATGTATTTTTATTTCCTACAAATTTACAAGATAAGATTCAGTTCACGTTCATTTCACATTCTCAGCTCGTTATAAAAGCTCGTAACATTAGAAAAATAGTAGTAAACTTGCTTTATCCACTTATAAAATGCAAACAATTTGTTCATTAGACATCAAAATCACTCCTTTTTCATTAAAGAATAACCAAACTATAAAAAAAGAAAAATAGAAGGAATAACGAATAAATTAAATGAAGATAAATATGAGAGAGACTCATAAGGAATGAGATATTGATATTTTGTGAAATACAGACCCGAGGCTGAACTGGCAGTTATAATTGCAAGTGAGTTTAATTTTCTACATTATATTCTTTCTTACATGATGTGTTATGTGGGCGTTTTATAAAGAGCTACTGCCTCGTAAGACACCCACCTAGGACACTGTTGGAAACTAATATGGTAATATTTCAATATTATGTCTAATCATTAGCTACAGCAAGAGAAACACAATAGATAAAAATGTATTGGACACTATTTGACATCATCAAATAAAAACAATTGAAAAACTATAATAGGTGACAGTTGTCATTGATAAATTGACAGTCAGATACTTACATGTCCCCCAATTCCTTCTCCTTCCGTGCCGTCTCCATCGCCGTAATACTGACGGACTTTGTTTTCCAACGCAGCTGGATCGGCACCCTGCAGCCTGTCAATTTTCGTCTGAAAAGAGTGTAACAATAATCAAGACATAAAATAATTAATCAGTACCATTACAGTACGTTCCAAGCAAGACTAACAACTGCCGAGCATTCTGCACACTCGAAATTTTCAATGCATGGCAAATTCAATTGCATATTGACTAATGAGAATATTCAGACATTGTGGGCGCAGCGGTCCGCAGATAAAAGATATGATGGAAACAGAGACTGCTGGTTGAGAACAGTCTCACAGAACCCAGATTCATGCAAATAAATTCAGTAAGTTGGTGACGATTCTCACCAACGATGACCAATGAATTCGCTTAATTTGCTTAGTATACTACGAAATTTTATTATGTTGTCTTTACTATGCTATTGTGGCTCAATTAAGCTAAGATACAGCACACATATTATAACCTGGCACGAATGGGAGTACATAGTAGGGCAAGTTTTGTATGGGGTACAAGCGTGTCAACCTCAAAACACGTACCGGTGGCACGACAACCCTGAAATTTTAACCGAGCAAGCTGAATTTTGTTTAAAAAATGTCAATCTGTGATGGAAAAGCTTTGCATAGTCAAGCACGCAAAGTTATTTACAATGTTGTATGTAAATATTTGTAACAAATAATCAGTTTTTCATTGTTAACATTGTCATAATTTTTTAAATCTTGATAATTTAACACACCCCTATGGTCTTTTCTCACACCAGGATGCGCGCCCGTATGCCTGCTTATAATATTCTTGCTGTTGGTCCATAGCATTTTACAAGCTGCCTTCTTACTTGGAATGAACGGTAAATATGTTTATTGTTGCATTATCTTGAACTTGTTTCAACCATTTGATACTAACGCCCAGTTGTATGGGCGTACGGGCCCAGTATGTATGATCGTGGATTATCTCTGATCATGGTTCAGTTTCTAAGGCCACCATTAAATTAACAATTGTATCCTATGTAACTGAAGCATGGTCAAGGATGATCCACGATCGTACAACTGGGCCGTAAAGACCGAATGCTGCTATATGCTTGTATATTGTTGATACATTTTAAAGTGTTTGACTTGTGTCATATTTTATTATTATATATTTTTCTACTCCCTCATTATAATTATTATCCTTTATTGTTGGCATTAGTTAATAATAAAGAAAATAAACAATAATACTCCCTCATTAGTAAGCTAAATTAATCACAATGTTAAGTCAATTACAAACAAACTTCATGGCTAGTAAATCAATTATTACGTAACACTGTTATGTAATGAAACAGTTACGGGGGAATTATTTGTTTGCGCATTGGCAACATTTACTTGAAATTGTCAAAATAGTCATATAACGGTCCATCTCATATATTGCCATGAGAATCTGACAGAACAAAAATGTATCAATTTGTACTCGAGTCGCATAGAATCAAAACTCGCAATATCCAAATCGCGAAATTTTGGGAATTAACCAAATACCGCTCTACTCGACAATCTATTTCCCAAAATGTAGCAAATAATTTTTTTACATCTTGTTAGCTCTACAAATTGAGCATTTTAATAATAAAAGCAGTTAAAAATTGGATAATGTTTTGAAACCAATATGTGGATAATGTTTCTAATCTGATTTTGATAATTAGTTCTGATTCCATAATAGTAATAAAATTAATAAAACATCTAATTATGTAGCAATAAAATTTATTTTATTAGAGCAAAACAGACAAAACCATCAAAACTAGGCACAAAAAATAGGTTATAAACGGCAACCTTCGGGTGAGGTTGACAGCCATAAGATGGCTTGTGATTGGTTGAAAATCAGTTGGTGTCAAAAGTAACAATATCCAATGGATAATGTTAGTTTTGGCTCCAAACCTCTACTTCTGATAGCATTTCACCCGGGATATAGTGAGTTTGGATTTGAACCGACACCATATTTGATTTAAGAGCAAAATTTCAAATAAAATACTACTGCCAACACGATTTCGATGATTTTGGATATTGTGAGTTTTGATTCTATACCACTCTTACACTATCTTATTTTTTATTATTACGACTGGGAATAGAAAAAATACACAACTTGGGTTGTAAGGCAATTACCCACTCGAGAAATTACACAACTCGCTGCTTCGCAACTCTTTGCAGAAACTTTCTCTCCGTGCATAATAACATAACCCAGTTATGTAATGTACTATTGTGTTTTTTTTCAAATTTCTTGACATTTGTAATAGTTATTTATATAACAAGTGAGTTAAATGGATGTTTTTCACGAGAATAAAATTTAGGCCACGAGCCCAACAGGGCGATCAAGTCGGTAAAAAGTCAAACATGTATTGTCAAATAAAAATTTTAAAAAGTCGATTGTTGTGTTTTTCTATCAAAAAGGATTCCAAATGACGCCTCAGAAACAGTGGGACAGTTGGTCTACCCGAAATCAAAGGTATTCTATCAAAACGATGTTGTATGTTTTTGATTTTGAGTGAATTAAAAGTTTTAAATTCACTATTGACGTTATTTAACCTACAGATAAACTACTGTATATGACGTCGGCCAAGATGTGTATATTGTCAGTTTAAAACGTCAGAATTGAATAAAATGTATTTGCATTCTGGCATAACAAATAATTCTAATACTATAAGGAGGTATAGATTACCCGGTTGCGGTAGAAAATAAATGTGGGCATCGCAGACACGCCCTGGGAGGCGGCCGTGTCCTGGCACTTGTCCACGTCAATTTTTAGAAACACTGCATTCACATATTTTCTTGACAGCTGCTGGAAGACAGGGGCCATCCGCTGGCACGGTCCGCACCTAAAACAATTATAACATTGAGCGGTCTTAATATTAATTATTAGGGCAATAATGCACTTTGTTGTACAGACAATAAAGCAAGCCAAAACACTTTAAATTTCCTACAACTTCAGGGCAAAACAAAGCAACTTAACTGAGAATATGTATGAGTACTCTCGAAAGAGCATAGTTAACAACAAAAATACATCACAAAATTGGCTTATAACTTCTACAAACATGCCCTCGGACAACTTCTCTTGTGGCTAGAGTAACCTATACACAATAAGCAGAAATGTCTGGCCAAGTAATATTCCAGTGTATCCAACAACTGCTATGGTAAAATGTATAGAGCGGTGTTCTTAGGTCTCTCCGGGGACTAATTAAACATAACGCAGCAATTTCCCTTAATAATTAAATGGAAATAATTCCTAACGACAGATTCCACTTAACACAATTGCTGGCCGAGCAACGGCCAGTACTGAGCCACCAATTGGCCAGACATCTGCGTATCTTGGGGTGAGCCTGTGAAATGCCTAGTCGTCATCGCTCATGACTCAAAGGTAACGTTGAATCAACTCATCTTGGGAAATAAATAAGCGCGACTGCCTTTAACGAACAGCCCCGTTAATTTAACACTTATCTGCGTGGCCACCCCATGTTTTTGTGGCAAGCTTTGGGGCAAGTGAGCAGGCACTTTTGAGGTTATGTTATGAATAGCATATTTACCAGCTCGCCGTGAAGTCCGCGACGACCAAGCGGGCATTCGCCGAGGCCAGCTCTGTCTGGAAGTGATTTTCGTCCTCGATTGCCCGAACAAGAGCCATTTCGACGGTTTTGGGGTGCTTTTTCAGTAATAAGAACCTCAGTCACTATAAGACGAATACGATGAATGACTGGCAAGTTGTGGGCAAGTTTGACAGATGACGCAAAGGGTGAATTTCCTTCTCCAGGCCCAGATGGCGCAAACTGTTCATAGATGTCTGTAATTGGTGTAGAATGAATGATAGAATGTAGATTCCAACAGCTCAACAGCGAGTCCGTGAAAGCACACCCTGCGCACTCTATAGGATTTAAATTGACCAGGTTTTGTGTGAGTACCGGCCCAAAAAAAAATTAGATGGCGCCAAAATCTGGAGTCACTTACTTGTTTTGACGATAGATGGCTTGAACGAACTCCGTTCAAGCCATTATTCCGCCATTATTAACACAGATTATACAGGGTGGAAACCTTAACAGGAATAAATTTGGTATTTATGAAATGAGAATTTCCAGAAAAAATCCTCGCACAGGTCAATTTTTGTTCTTTATTGCGCACTTTTTAGCGTCTTCAAAACAAGTATGACGTCACTAGCCTTTCACGTATGGCGTCATAAGCAATTTTTTAAATGGAAACAATTATTTTTAATTGCACTAAATTTGTAGCCCTTTTCATACTCTTTACAACCATGTAAAAATGTTTTGTGTTTAAAAAAAAATATTTCAAAAATAAATGTAAGAAATGTTTAAAATGAGTACCGTTTCTCTCTTGGTAAATAGCCAATCGGTGATAAAACCCATCCCTTACATTTTGAAACATTTCCGGTGAAATATTTCTCATTTCATTCGATCACGTTCCTTCCGATCCTCAACATTCTCCGGTTTTGTATCATAAACTTTGCTCTTGAGATAACCCACAGAAAAAAATCGAGTGGAGTAAGGTCAGGAGATCTTGCCGGCCACTCAATTGCACCTCTTCTTCCAATCAATCTATCCGGAAAAATGTCATTCAAATATTGACGAACGTTCACAGCATAGTGCGGTGGACTACCGCAGTATTGTTGGAACCAGACCCGTTCATTGGGCAAATCGGGATCTAACTCATTTGGAAATAGTGCGGCTAAAGATGGAACGATATCTTTTCGAATAAAATTAAGACATGCTTCGCCATTAAGATTACCGTTGATGAAAATTGATCCTAGTATGCGATAGCAACTAGCCCACTCCACACAATGGCTTTTTGTGGCCGCTGAGTATGGTTTTCTCTGATCCAACTAGGGTTTTTGTCACTCCAATACCGACAGTTGTGACGATTTACTTCACCATTTAATGTGAATGTACATTCTTCGGAAAAAAGGATAAAATCTTAAAATATTTGATTATTGGCGATAAGGTCCATAATTTGTTCGCAAAATTTAATTCTTCGGTCCGGGTCATCCTCAGCTTATTCCTGCACTATCTTGTAAATATGTATCTTTGCATTTTTAAATATTTTAAGAACAGTAGTGTGACTGATATCGTTGTCACGGGCCACTTGTCGTGCTGAAGTCTGCGGATTATCTTAAATAGACAATAACGCATTCAAATTACTGTTTTCTTCAACAATTGGTTATCGTTGTCTAGGTACAGTCATGCTCACATAAATCTAGTACAAACAATTTAGATCTAGTTACACAATTATCTAAAATTGTTTGTTGTACAACTGGCTTTTAATTAAGTATAAAATTAAAGAAATAAAGGCAGCTAATTCTTTATTGCTCCACCATTTGCGTCAATTACAGCCCTTAATCTTCTCGGTATCGACAATATAAGATTTCGAAAGTAGTCTGGCTGGTCTATTAACGTTTCCCATGTCTCTTCAATTATTCCCCACAGTTCATCTACGTTTCTGATTATGATTTAAGGCATATAGCCTGCTTCCTTTCTTCACACAATTTTTTTTTTAAATTAATTCTTAATTCTTAATCGAATCTTAATTCGCTCTATTTTATTCTTCGATTTGCCGTTTGTCGGGAACATGGAAACTGTGTTTCCAGAACAGTTTTTCTCGCAGATTCGAATGGATGCACTCTCAAATATTCCACTAAATTGTTATCTTGCTCCTGCGTGGTAACTCTTACAAAGCCAGTTCCGCGTTTTCTATCTACACTACCTTCATTTTCCCACCTTTTCTTTACATTCAATACCGTGGATTTATTTATATGTATCTCTTCTGACACGTGCCTGATGGTGTCTCCTTCTTCCAGCTTGGCTATAATGCGCATTTTTTCGATATTATTAAGTTTTCTTGCCATACTACGTATATTTTTGAAATAATTCGAAAATGCTACCTGACGTATTGACAGATGTCAATTTGACTGAATCAGTATGAATCTAAACACCTTGTCTAACAGATTGGTACAAATTACACCAAACAAATATGTCTGTACTAGATTTCTGTGAGCATAACTGTACATCCCTCACATGTGCCAACTCCCGGTATCGTTTCTCTATTTTAGAAATTGTACTTTGACTAATAGGCGGTAAATCTGGAATATATTTCTCTAAATAATAGAGCAACCTCAGTCTGAGTTCAGGAACTTTCACCATATCCGATCATCATCAACAGCTCGATACGAATGGTTTCCGCATTCCGTTAAATAGGGCATCTTTTGAATTAATTTTAATTGTAAGTACACAATTTCACATTTAATAAATTTGACTGTTGCGAGAGAAGTATTTATCAAGTATCAAAACAACGAAACAAAAGACCACGGCCGGCCGCCCCAATGTATTTCTTACATTAAATAAATTTTTATTTTATTTTATTTTTGAAAAAGAACCAAAATATTTTTACATGGTCGTAGAGAGAATGAAATGGGTTAAAAATCAAGTGAAAAAAAATTTGTTTCTATTAAAAAAATTGTCTATGACGTCATACGTGAAAGGCTAGTGACGACATACCTGTTTTCAAGACGCTAAAAAGTGCGCAATAAAAAACAAAAATCGACGACAAAAGAAGAAACTATTTTCGCTCGTTCCCCAGACCTGACAGCACTTGATTTTTTCTTGTGGGGACGTCTTAAAGAGCTAGTGTATCAAGAACAACCAACGACTAGGGACAACATGAAAGATAGGATCCGGAATACCTGCCGCATGATTAGTGGAATTGAGGTATTAAGGGCAGTCAATAATATTCGAATTCTTCTGCAAAAATGTACCAATCAAGGTGGTAGACACTTTGAGCATTTATGAAACTTATTGTTTAAAAGATTTGAGTTTATTTTATTTTAATATTAAGGTTTTCATCAATTTTAAGCTTTTATTGATTAATTCGTTTTATTTACAAAAACTATTCCAATAAAAATCGTTTATTTCTGGTTTCTCTTAAAAAAAAATAGTTTCTTCAAGAATGGAAGTTCCAATTTAAAATTCTGAATTAGAGTACAGTTACGCCTACTTCCGGTAACTTTCGAGAATCGGAACTACCGCCATGTCATGCTATTTTGTTTCGGAACCTCTATGACGTCATACATTCGAGAACATGCCCTGGGCTGGTTGCCCGACACATTCATGTTTATTCCGTTAAGTATGTCATCTATAAAACAACTTTTCTTACAAAATATGTTTATTTTAAAATGCCTACCCAACGATGTCACATACGACCTAAGTTCTCATTTAAAATTCTGAAGTTGAGTGCAGTTGCGCCTACTTCCGGTTACTTCCGGAAATCGAAACAACCTCCATGAAATTCTTCAGGTAGGCTTTTGTTATTGTAATGTTCGACATAATTAAATAAAACTACCACGTGCGAATAGACATGTTCTTTATTTCCACGCCACATGTACACTGGCCGTGCTCATGCCTGCACTCCGCGTTGCCAACTTAATTTTAACATAACATAAGTGATTCCAACTTAAAAGTAATTCTTACAAATATAACAGTTATGATATTTTTCCCCGAACTTCTAAGACGTCACATTACCGAGAAAAAGGCCTGGGACGGGTGGTCTTAATCACCCTGTATATATTACTGAATAATCCGGCAATCCATAGCATATGCAAGGTTTCCTGTTTCCGCTACAAAAAAATGGCCATGATCATGATTTCCATTGTTTATAAATGACGCCCTGTAGAATAATATATTTGTTCGTTGCTTTGAGCAAAGAATATACAGGGTCCTGCAACAGTGCGTCGGGCTTTGCTAGCGCGTTTCCCATAAGAGATAGAAAAAAATGTACCGTACAAAAAGTTATTAGTTTAAATATATTTATGCTGTAAAATTATTTTCAAACATACAGGGTGTCCCAATTTTGCGGAATAACAAAAACAAACATTTGTTTTAAATGGAACACCCTGTATTTATTCAAGGTTTCTGATGACATTTTTCAACCTCTAAATTGTTGTCTATTTTGTTTTGGATTATGTTACAGTGTTGCCAATTTACAATTTTTTTCTCCTAATTTCGTGCATAAGCAAACTCAACTTTAAAAAATCGTAGCGACCTCGTGTTTTGAAGGTAAGAATAAGTTTTAGCAATATTCTTAGTGTGGTTAATAAGCAACATGTTCGTAATGAGCAATTTGAATTTAGTAATACATCTCACATTGATTCTTACTTACATTTTGACAGTAGTTTTATCTCAGCATGACCTATTTCAGTGTAATTGTAAATGTAATTAAACGGTGACTTTTGTGAAAAATATTGAATATCTCAACAACTATGGGGTTCAGATATTAGATATGCACCATCAAATTGAAGAGAAGAAAAAGACCTATCGAATAAAAACATAAAATAGGGGGCATTCCATTAAAAAAAAGGGTTATGCCGCTTTGAAATTTGTAAAATTTGACTTTTTTTATGAACACCCTGTAGTACTAAATTCAAATTATTCATACCAACATGTTGCTTATTAACCACGCTAAGAATATTGCTAAAACTTACTTTTACCTTCAAAAATCGAGGTCGCTACGATTTTTTAAAGTTGAGTTTGCTTATGTATATTAGGAGAAAAAAAAGTAAATTGACAACACTGTAACATAATCGAAAACTAAATAGACAATAGATAGATAGATAGATAGATAGATAGATAGATAGATAGATAGATAGATAGATAGATACTTTATTTCATGTAGGCCACATTGTAGGTGGATATGAGCGTCAATTTTACATATATAAAATGTTAAAATATAAAGTGTTAAATATCAAAATATAACAACAACATACAATATAAATACAATAATCACAATAATAAAATCATAATAAAAGTAAAAGACAGTAATAAAATGACCACTGGGCCAGCAGTCCGTATCCGTCAGTGTCCCATGCCATCTACAAATTCAGCGTATGAGTAGTAGCATCGCTGTATGAGGGTGGCCTTTAGTTCAGCCTTGAACAGATTTAGGCTCTTGGATTCCTTTATGTTTCTTGGTAGTATATTATATACATCGGAGCACGAATACATGGTTGACTTCTCGTACAGGGTAGTGCCGTGTCGCCTCATACAGATTTCATGGCTATTACGGGTATTATAGTCATGGAAGTGCCCGTTTGTTACGACCTTGTCCCTGTTTTGATAAACATATATTCCGCATCTATACACGTAAACGCTGAACAGTGTTAGGACATTATTGTCCCTGAATACCTCTCGACAGCTCTCCATTCTACCCAGATCGAAAATGAGTCTAATGATGCGTTTTTGGGCAATCAACATCAATCAACGTCTTGTAACGTCCATTTTCCCCCATGCTAATATGTTATATGCCAGGTGGGGATAAGCCAATGTATAATACATGACTAGTAGGCAGTCTATTGAGAATTTATTTTTTAACTTGAGGATGGCGTAGTAGGCGCTATTTAGCCTGGAGGAAACATAGTCAGCCTGCTGCTTCCATGTAAGCTTGTTATCTACATAGCTGCCTAAGAATTTCGTACTTAATAAAGAGTCTTCAATAGGGCTTTCAGGTGCCTTTCTATTGAAGAATTGGACAGTGACTGTTTTTTCATTGTTCAGTAGTATGGTATTTTTTATGCACCATGCACTTATTTCCGCATTAGCAGTGCTTATTTTTTCTAGTAGTGCTTGTTGTGTCTCCGCTTTGATTATTATGGCGGTATCGTCCGCAAAGTGGACGACATGCCCCTCGGTGATGAAATCTCTTAAATCATTTATGAATAGGATGAAGAGCAGTGGACCCAGCGTCGAACCCTGTACAACACCCTCCCATAGCTTGTGAAGATCCGATGTCTCGCCGTCACCCTGGACATACAGCTGACCACAGATTATATACCGGGCTTTTTTTTTTCTTATTACACATATGATGGACCATGTATAACTGGTTGCCTGCATCTACCAGCAAGGAATTTCCTATGTGTAATTCTAAAAAAAAAAAAACAACTCATTAGCGGCGTCGGTGCAGGCAAGTGTCAATTTTGGCATATGTTACACAGAGAGGTTATGTTTGTAACATAATGAGGTTATGACAGTTGCCTGCACCGATGCCGCTAATGAGTTGATTATTTTTTTTTACAATTACACATAGGAAATTTTGTATGTTATGTTTGTAACATAACCTCATTATGTTACAAACATTACCTCTCTGTGTAACATATGCCAAAATTGACACTTGCCTGCACCGACGCCGCTTTTAGGTTATGTTTGTACTAATAAAGGAATATTTCTGATTCCTTTATTGATACAAACATAACCTCTGTGTGTAACATATGCCAAAATTGACAGGTTGCCTGCACCGACGCAGCTAATGAGTTGATTTTTTTTTTTTAGAATTACACATAGGAAATTTCTTGCAGTAGATGCAGGCAACCAGTTATACATGGTCCATCATATGTGTAATAAGAAAAAAAAAGCCCGGTATATACAGATAGGCTACTCTCTGTAAAAAACATTTGTCGCGTTTGCGCCCTCTATGCATGATAGGTCCGTACCATTTTCTTAACAAAAGAACACACGAGATGGCGCTATATCGTCAAAAAAAAGCGGGATTTATAAATAAATATATATACACTGTGTATCAGCCAAATGGAATAAATTCGATAATAAATAAATGGGGGCGTGTTCGAAAAAACGCTCGGACACGACGATTGTTATTTTTAGTTGCGCATTTTTTTCAACAAAAACTTTGTATACAGGGTGTGTCATGTGACCGTGGCCAATACCAACTTTCTTATTTTAAATGCAACACCTGGTATATTATTCAATTTTTGGATTCTTCGGAAAATTCTAGACATATTTCATGTACAATGTCCTATACCTATCTTCAACTGTTTCGGAAATATTAAGTGTTTTCAGATTTATTGCAAAAATTAACATTAAAAAAAGAAAATTATTTGATTACAGAAATTCGTTACAACACACTCAAAAACTAATAAGTAATACTGTTTATTTCTTGATAATGTAAAAAAAAAAAAAAAAACAATAAATTTCAATGGAGATGTTCAAAATGCTCGCCGTGAACGTCTTGGCAACATCCTAATCTTAAATAGAAATTTGTTCTAACGTTACTCAACATCTCAGGCGTGACCGATCTAATCGTAAGCATTATTCGTCTTCTTAAGTCAGCTAAGTCGAGGGGTTCAGTTCCGAAACAGTTGAAGATAGGTATAGGACATTGTACATGAAATATGTCTAGAATTTTCTGAAGAATCCAAAAATTGAATAATATACCAGGTGTTGCATTTAAAATAAGAAAGTTGGTATTGGCCACGGTCACATGACACACCCTGTATAAAAAGTTTTTGTTGAAAAAAATGCGCAACTAAAAATAACAATCAACGTGTCCGAGCGTTTTGTCGAACACGCCCCCATTTATTTATTATTGAATTTATTCCATTTGGCTGATACACCCTGTATATGTAATTATAATATAGCGGGAAATTTAGTCAATTAATTTGATAAGCTTAGTTGTATTGGAGCTATAGATTTATTTGATAGTGGTTTTTAATCGATTATCATCGACGTTTCGCACTTCGATTGAAGGCTTCTTCAGGATGTTTAGATTATAAACACAAATAACTTACTATAATCTTGAATTGTTGTAATAAATAAAAATCTTTATAAATAAATTTTCCAATTCTTTTAAATTTCAGATTATAGTTAGTTATTTGTGTTATATAATCTAAACATCATGAAGAACCTTTGAATCGTAGTGCGAAACGTCGATGATAATTGATTTAAAAACACTATAAAATAAATCTACAGCTAACAATGCAACTTAGCTCATTAAATTAATTGATTAAACTTTCCCGCTATACAATAATTACATAAACAAATAGTAGTTATCTCAAGAAAAACACTAGTATATGCATATATAAAGAAATCACTAAATATATTAATAAATGTTTACAATAATAATTATGATACATGAATACATTTGAAATAGTGTGAATAAACAATAAAAAAACGTGAAGAAAAACAATACTTTTCTTTACTTATAATATATAATGTGCTCCCGTGCAAACAATGTCTTCAAGATAATGCTGCAGTCGTTTCGATTGCAGGAGATTTAAATGGATGAAACGTTGGTTCACATATTTTCCTGGGCTATTGTTTGCATTGTAGCATTGTATAACATTATTGTAATTTACATGACACTAGTATATGCACATATAAACAAATCATTAAATATATTAATAAATGTTTATAATAATTATATGATAGATGAATACATTTAAAATAGTGTGAATAAACAATAAAAAATGTAAAGAAAAACAATACTTTTCTTTACTTATAATACAAATAACTATACAATGTGCCATGTCCAATTATTAATAAAATTATGCGCTTGTCAATCCATATGCAAATTGAAGGAAGATATATCCTACAAAACTAAACACTAAAAAAATTATTTACAAGAAACTCCAAATATATAATAATGCCCGCACAGATAACCAAATGCAGACATTTAACTAGGAACTAATGTATGACAGTTTTTGATTTTGTAAGGCCTAAATGTCGCGATCTGGTTTTTTAATATTTAACTAATACTAGTTTTTCCACAGGATCATTAATTTTATGAAGTTCTTTTCCTTGCAGTATATTGTTGATGTTCTGTATCCACACCACAACATCAAATGGGATCAGAAGACTTAAAATTAGGTCAGCCAAATTGTGAATATGACAGTGATAAAAATTTGGAATAATTGTACAAGAAATTTTATGTATAAAAAATGATACTGTATTAAAATGAGTGCAAATCTTCGGTATGTAATACCGCATAATTTGCAAACATTGATTACCGTATTTGAAGAAGTTAGAGTTTGGTCGCAGCAAATTTCCACGTGTAAGTTGCCTACATTCAATATAGGAGTGAATGGGTTCCAACGTATCGGAAACCAGGTCCTGTTTACATATACTACATCCTTGTAATTTTCTCAACAATTGCGGGCCAAATATCCTGATATGTACATATTTATATTGTCCGCCAGAAAACTGGGGTTGTGTATAAATATGAACTCATCAGAGACATTTGGGGACACTATCTCAGTTGGCGTAGGAACTTTAATCGTTATTAAGTTTTGGACAGAATTTAGTGCCCCTCTACAACCATCTTCCTCACAATTTGCAAATGGAGAATGGCGAGTCATAAGATTATTAATAATCAAAGCTTTATAAGAAGCTCTGAAGGCAGCAGGTGTTTGATTTATATTCCGAGCACCATAACATCGGACACCACCAAAAAAATTTTCAACTGGGTCCTGATTCAAATTTCTCGAACAAAGACATTTAATTCCCTTAGCGTGTAATTTGTTCCAGATGCTTTGCATACCTTTTAATGTGGTTATCCAATTTGCAATGCAGGGTCGGACATATTCGCCTTGTGGTCTAATAAATCTAATTGTCTTCAAAATTTGAATTGCTTCGGAATAAAATTCAACATGCTGGCTTTCTTGGGTTATGGCACATCGTAAAGGTTTATCACCACTTACTGTCGAACCATTTACACTGTCAAATAGTTTGTCAAAAAGTAACACAAACTCCGATGTACCAAGCATTGCCTCTGTCGCATATCCCTGCTTATCTAAAAAAAGTATGAAAATAACTTCAATGTCATATGAAAAAAATAATTCACTTATACTCTGATTTTTCTAAACTGGCGTGCACCAAGTGTATTAGCTGGGCTGCCAGCTTTCACGCTCTAATGCAGCAATGTCGTTTTCTCATTGTGCTTTACTTGATCTGTATTTATCTGTGACTGTATTGTTGACGATTCGAACGGCCAACGGATTCAAAAGGTAAATACAATCTGTCTGTATGCTACCGGCCGTTATTCACAAACAATGGAAATTATGATGAATGTGGATCACTGGATTATTCAGCACATATAATGTGTCCATAATGGCGGACAGAGTTCTTTAAAAAATTACAGCGACCTTGTAAACGACTACAGATTTTGGCGCCATCTATTTTGTATAGGTTCGTACCCACACGAAACCTGGTCAATTTCAATCGTATAGAGTGCGCAGGGTATGCAGCTGACGGTCCGTCAGGTATGACGATACTAGATCCAACACCTTACCCCGAATGCCCAGGGCACATAACTTATCGCGTACAAACCTAGTGTCGATTGTGTCAAATGCACGGGAGAAGTCATAGAATACCCCAGCCACACACTGACCCCGGTCTACGCCACTAGCTATCACTTCTACCAGATCCACTGTCGCAGTTTGGGTTGACATACACTTTCGGAAGCCGTGCTGGTTTGGTGAGATTATGTGGTAGCGCTGGAGATAATCCCACATCCTCGTCAATAATACTCTTTCGAATATCTTCGAAAATGGACTCAGTATCGAAATTGGTCTGTAGTTTTCTACTTGGCTCCTGTCCCCTTTCTTGTAGATTGGTAGAATTTTTGCTGTCTTGAGCCTCGTGGGGAATTCCCCAGTAGAAAATGCTAGGTTGATTAGGTACGTCATAGGCTGCACAATCTCATTTGACACTCCTTTAAGTATATTCGTAGGAATATCGTCACTGCCCGCACTTTTGACGTTTTTTAGGGCCATGATGACATTAAATACTTCGACCTCACTTGTAGGTTTTAAGAACATGGTCATACTTTTGGGCCTGGAGGTAGTGCATTCATTTGAAGGCTGGTCACCAAGGCGCGTTTTTATAGTGGTGTCAGTTATTGTCGCAAAGTATTTACCAAATATCTGGGCAACATCGCGGCTATTGCTATTTTCACTGCCTTGCTCATGTCGTAGTATGATTTTCTGCCTTGGGTTACTCGAGCCTAATTCTTCATGCACTAGGTCCCAGATCTTCTTCCTTCTATCGTCCGCATCTCTAAGAAGCCTGTCGTTGTGGAGTCTTTTTGTCTGGATGATGAGTGCCCTGTGCTTCCGTCTTTCATCCTTGTATACGTCCCTCATTTGGTTCGTTTGTAGTAGCCGGTATAATTGGAATTTAGCTTTAAGATTTTTGCTAGAGGCCCTGACCTAGTCGTTAACCTAAGTTTTGGTTGTTGGGGTATTGCAGGTTTTTCTTTTCACTGGGCAGGCCATGTTTATGCAGTAGTTGAATTCCTCCATGAATGTATCGTATGCCGAGTTGATATTCCCAGTACAGATCATATTCCAATTTATTCCTCTTAGGTGTATCGATAGCTCTACAATATTATGGTTGCCTTCTTGCCTTTTGGTCCGAGTAACAGCTCGTGGGCCACGGTTGTTGCGTTTTGGCTGGCAATTGATACAAAGCAGTTGGGCTAGATGGTCCGACAGGTTTAGATTCATATTACAGCAGGTGAAGTCTGATTCTATGTCGGTCACAATGTAGTCGAGCTGGGACTGGGTGTATCCTCGGTCAGTTTTCTGGACTCTGGTTGCTCCCACTAGCTTGTTTGCCATCCCAAAGGATGCGAATATATCTAACAGTAACTTTTTCTCCGGGGTATTACCCATTTGGTCAATGTTTAGGTCCCCGGTTAGTATGGAGCTGCTGTAGAGCTCATACATTTTTGTTAGAATGGCTGTTAGGTTGGTAAGGAAATGCTGAATGTTACCAGTTGGCGGCCGATATATTGTAGCGATGCCTACCATACCAGTATATAATTCTATGGAGCAGACCACGCATTCTATCGTGGACTCAACACAGTATGCATTAAAGATAGTTTGCTCCTTAGAGATCACCTTATCACTTGCCAAGATCATGACTCCACCATGTTCGCGATGTTGCCTACTGAAGTGGGCAATTTGGTTATACCCCTTAAGTTGCAGGAACTTAACATTATTCGCATTACTCCAAGTCTCGGTGAGGCATAGTATCTGGGGATGTTCTTCACTGATTTCGTGCTCAAGTTTGCTGGTCTAATTTGCCGAGTAATAATGTAGAGGTTGAAAAATGTCATCAGAAACCTTGAATAAATACAGGGTGTTCCATTAAAAAAAGTTTGTTTTTGTTATTCCGCAAAATTGGGACACCCTGTATATTTTACAGCATAAAGATTTTTAAACCAATAACTTTTTGTACGAAACTTTTTTTTCTATCTTTCACGGGAAACGCGCTAGGAAAGCCCGACGCACTGTTGCAGGACCCTGTATACCTATTGTGTCTCCCTACATTTGTATTCACACTGTGTTGTGAAAATTTAATCTCTCATATGTTTTAAGACGCCCAGTGAAAAGTTTAGCCTCTAATAGAAAAGTAAGTACGATAAGCATTTAAATGAATTTATAGTCAAATTATTCTTGTGTATTACATACATGCCGTGTACCAGATTGTTGTGTGATGGGCAAGGCGCGGATTTCTAGGTGTTATGCTATACATCAGTTTTAATAGCAGACCAAAATGACCTCGTATCTATACGAATTTCAGCAAATTAAGTAACGTGACAAACTCTGTTTTGTGCTTTTATCCATATTTCAGTTTTTAAGCTTATAATTGCTTTAATGCATTTTTTGTGATATTTCCTTATTTTTTTGTGCATATTTGCTTATTTCTCAATTTTATAGCATATTATTAATGTTAGCTAGGAATATATTTTGTTGCACATTATTGTAATGAAAATTCAGTATTAATATTACTCCGTTACGTCAAGAGTGCTTGGTTATCACAAAATCATCAACAAAGCGAGCGTGCGTACGTGATATTTGGTAAACAAAGCTTGATTATTTCGGGGATTACCCTATTTTTAACGTGCATAGCACGCATCTGGGGCAAGTGTGCTATTACTTCAGTCCACTTTATCTCAATCTTCAGTGCGTTGTGCTTGTGCCTTGTGTGTATTACGTGTTTATAAGTTTTCTTGTAAAAAATGCCGAAAGTAAAACCTTCCATCGATGAATGGATACGTGGACATTCTGAATTAAAATATGAGAACGGCAAATTAATTTGCAGGGTTTGTATCAAACCGGTAAGTTTTATTTTGTGTTGCTATTGGCCTAGGTACAAGCATGTATTATGTTGTAGATTAACTGCGAGAAAAAATTTAACATAACACAACATATCAAAACCACAGTTCACCTGGAAAATTAAAAAAAAACACAAATCTGCAAGCAGTACTACGAGTACCCAGCAAACTATTTCCGAGTCTTTTGCGAGTTTTTCTACACAGAATGAAAAGGAATTTTACTGTGATTTATGCAATACGATGGTATCCTCTAACATTCCGTTAAAAAAAAACTAGTAAATAGTATGTTTAAATCTTTTTTACAAAAATACACCGGTAGACATATTCCTGCCGAATCAACCATTCGCAAAAATTATGTTGAACAAGTATATAAACACACTATCGAGGAAATAAAAAAGATAATTGGCAACAATTACATATGGTTCTGTGTAGATGAAACTACTGATTCATGTGGTCGGTACATCGCCCATTTAATGATTGGAATACTAAACGAAGACTCCAGCAATGCATTTTTAAGTAGTTCCAAGCAGTTAGAAAAAACAAATGGCAATACCGTTGCCAAATTCGTTCACGATGGATTAACACTTTTTTTTTTGCCAAACCCCGTACCAAATGATAAATTATTATTGATGCTTTCTGATGCCGCTGCATATGTGTTGAAGACATATTCTAATTTAAATGTATTTTAAGCAATTAATGCATTGCACCTGTTTGGCACATGGTTTTAATCGAGTTGCTGAAACGATTAGACTGCAATTTCCCCTGGTCAATGATTTGATAAAACCCAGGAAGAAAAGTTTCCTATAAGCTCCACTGAGGGTTGAAATGTTTAGGGAAAGAATGCCAAATGAATCTCTTCCTCCGGCACCGGTTATAACTAGATGGGGTACGTAGCTAGATGCTGCCTGCTATTATGCCGACCATTTCGATTTATTTAAGGAGCTTGTGTTAGAGTTTCCCGAAAATGTGTCAGAGGCAATTAAAGAATGCCACAAAGTTCTGAAAGATATGAGGGTTGTACAAAATTTAGCATTCCTAAAAACCAACTACAGTTTCGTAAGCAAAGCGATTGATAAACTCCAAGCAAAGAACACAACTTTGCTAGATGCGGTTCAAATAGTTGAAGATTTTAGGAACGACGTCTCAAACGTACGGGGATCTATAGGAGAGATTATTAAAAAAAATGTGATGCAGTTTTGTCAAAAAATGAAGGGTTTGGCGAGTTACAAAAAAATATCAACAGTTTTAAAAGGTGATTTCGTGGAAGATTTGCTGATAAATATTACAATTGTTCCCAAATTTAAATATGCACCGATTACAAGTATGGATGTGGAGAGAAGCTTTTCACACTTAAAAAATGTGCTCAGTGATAGGAGAATGGGATTTTCCGTTGAAAATTTAGAAAACATTTAATTATTAGTTCATTTAAAAATGAGCAGTAATCATTATATGTTATTAATTATAATTGTTATTAATATTAATCGCCAAAACCGATGTTATTAAAATATTACTTTTATCTATCTCAAGTGGGTTCTTGTTTATAAAATTATGTTTTGTTTTGTTTTTCTGTACTTTCATAAAAAATAAAATATGCCTTTTCATGCTTTTTCTGCGTTTTTGTGCTTATTCTAATCATTATGCTATTTTATATGCTTATTTTCTAAGATTTTTGTGCATTTTTAAGCGCTTATTTTGTAATTTTTTATGCTTATAAATCCGCACTTTGGTGATGGGCCTGGGTGTGGAAGTGATATTTTTAAGTACCTTTCGGTCAGGCTGCATAATATTCCGAAAGAAGTAGAACGTCAGAAGCAATGGCTAAATTTACTCGGCTTCGTGAATTAATGGTGAAATGTACATCCACAATACAAAATTATCGCGTATGTGATACTCTTTTTGAAAGTTTGCAGTCCTGCACACCCGAGCGTTTAAAATTAAATCTAAATGCAATTCCTTCAATACTTCGGCGCTTGAATCAGCAATACAAGCGGAAGTGAATCAGCCTTCATTATCTGACGATGTTGGCAATGCACAATGTAAGTTTTCATACATATTACTTGCACTTGTGTACTGTACTGATTAATTTTACATGTTAAATTCTTATGTTGGCCCCTTATCCTATACACTCGGTATATTTTTTAATTATCAGGATGGTTTCGACCTTTACTACGTGGTAGTGCATATTAAAAAAAAGAGAAATAATAACAGAGAGAGATAGCGATATACAATATGTTCCCGGATTGAGTTTACAAGAGGGGCATTTTTTTAATTTTTAGTTTTAAGTAAAAATGTTATAGAGATATGTTGATAAAAAAAAAATCAATCTTATTTTGACACTTATTTTATTACTATTTGCCAAAGGAACTTAAAATTACAAATACAGAACATGATACTGACAATTTAAAAAGTCGCCTACGAGAGGTATTTGCATCAATAACTATTGAAGAAACCTAAACAGTCTTCATGAGATCTATACCAGGCTTGAACAGTGTGAAGAAAATGGTGGGGATTGTTTTATTTTATTTTTCAATGATGTCAAAATTAGATTTTTTATTATTATTTAGCCAACACCCTGTATAATAAATCAATGTTTTAATAACTGAAATGGTAGTTTCAGACCAATTTCGCTAAATATTTTGTTGTTTCTATTTCGGTACATATTCTGGGTTAAAATGATGTAATAATTTTTATCTTCGTCGCCATTGAATGAACAGAACAATTCTCATATCACACTAAACAAATAATAAGTGTTGTCCTAAATAGTTCTAATGTTTCAATGTTTAACTATTATTCTAGGTAAATTATTTTGGGTTAAAATTAGAGAATTCTGTTTTCTTCGTCGTCATCATTTCAATGCCTACTACAAGAAAATGTTCGATAAGTATTAACAAACCTTTTTCTAAATAAAACATTAGAAACCATACTGTGATATAAATAGTTGAATTCGTAATAGGAAATGCTATCTCATACAGGGTGGTACATTTTTTACGGGCCATATAAAAAAATTAAGTTGATGATGGTTTCTTCGAAACGAAACCTTGTACTGAAAATTTGTAAACGCTGTCTGTAGAGCTAAAAATGTGGCAATGAGAAAGTGCCTTTGGTTTTCTGATACCTTTTCAAAGAATATTACTGAGCACTAAATTGCGCAACTTTTTTGTGATTTAACCGCCGTTGTAACTTTAACGGTTTCCGAGATCCCCATGCTGTTGATCCTCCTTATCTTGGATACCCTATATTTTTAAACAAAAATATTGGTAATATCAATTAATTATAAACAATATAAAAGTATAAAAAATATTTGAATAATTGAACACATAAATCGATATAATTTTTTTTTTCTATTCTAGCGTTACAGCGGCAAAATCTTTCAAAATATCATCCTTGTCCATTGATCTTGCAATATCGTTTTCTATAGCGAGAATGGCCAAAGAGGGCAGCCTTTCCTGATTCATTGTTGATCATAGATAATTGTTTTAACCTCGAAAACTGCGTGCACCGCTAGCATCGCTAACTGGCAATGTCAATGAGATTTTTAATGAAATATATAAATTTGAGTAAATCGGCACAAGTAACAATTATTGGTTATATATTTTAAAATATCATTTGGTTCATCAGTATCTTTAACAATATTTGAAATGAAAATTAATTCTTCCAAAAGTTGAATTGCGTCAATCTCTTTATTGCACACATCGGTTAAAATTATTTCCAAATCATGGCAGTGTTTCAGGATGTCTTGTTTTTTAAATATTTGTAGATTTGAAATATTGTGTAAAAATCCAAAAATATTATTGTATTGGGATACTTGTTCAAATTTCTTTTGAATTGAATTTCTTGCTACATCCAATATATTGTAATATACATCTACCCTAAATTTTAGAGAAAGATTTTTGATGTGTTCATCTTCTGTTTCCTAATCAAATTGTTTCATTCATTTTCTAAATATTACTTCTTCAAATTAGGGTTCAACTTGAATTATCTGTGCTATTTCTCGGGATTCAATGAAGAGGTTGTCATCACAGATTGCATCATCACTCCTTATTTTTTTTAAATGTTGACTTGATTATAAGACTAATACGATTTACTTCCAGTAAGATGTTGTACCAAATAATCACAGTACAGATGAAATTGTAATTCTTAATTTTTCCTAACAACGATTTGGCATCCAATCTCGATTGGTTTTCGTGTGCACCTCTTAAAGAATTGTCTTCCAAATTTTCTTGTAGAGTGTAGTAAATTAGTTCTATGTGGAATCGTATTGGTCGGATTGCATTAATTTGGCTTTTCCATCTAGTATTACAAATCGGTTTTAATGTTAAATGTGGTAATTTTTCTATTAACTTGGACCATCTATGAGTTGACGCCGCGAAAAAAATATACAATGACTGTACTGTGTTGAAGAAATTGACCATTTATATATTAGATTCTGCAGCATCATTTAAGAGAAGATTTAATGAATGGCAAGAGCATGGAGCATGGAACAAAGGGCACGTGGGTTTAAATTCAAAATTTGTTTTCGCAGACCATTATGCTTGCCTATCATATTGGCCCTATTATCGTACCCTTAGCCCTTGCAATTCTTTAAGTTCAATCCTAAAATTTTTATTTGATGCAAAAATGTTGTTGAAAGTCCAAATCCTGACACTTCCACAAATCCTAAAAAGTGCTCCTCAACTAAATGCATATTATTTGAATCAATATTGACAAAACGAATAACTAATGTCAATTGTTCCGTGTGACTAATATCAGAAGTAGAATCCATAATTATAAAAAAAAAAACAAACGAACACCATTAAAGAAACGGTAAAGCCCGGGAGCGGGAAAATGACGAGACTCATAAAAAAGTTTAACACTTATATTAATTTAAGATTTAACATACAATAATGACCGCGAGTAAATTGAGCAACATAATGAGAATAATGAGCGCCGAATGCGTGCCGAAAATGAGAGCGGTAAATGGCGCGGAGTATGAGCGCGGAGTATGAGAGCGAGTATTATCCAATTACAGATATTTGAGCCGCAATTTAATTTCATAGCGGAAAACATTTTTTTAGTCATCAATTATTGTTCAGGGGATGCGAACGCATGTAAATCCCATGAAATCTGATTTCATTTTAGTTAGCTTAAAACAACATAAACTAATCAGTACTAGTGGCACATAAGCCCGTATCTATAGTCCGTACTTGAGCCTGAGTTCGACTTAAGTCGTATATTTGTGTATATTTGGTTGCGTTTGGTGCATATAATTATGTAACGCGACAACCTGGCCAAGGCCAAGTTGCCAGTAGTTGTTATCAACGCGGAATGGTGACTAAGTAAGATGCTGCGGGACGAAGCATCTAAAACCGCTCGTGGGCACTTCAGCTTTGACCATCATACAGTACTGTTGTGTAGATGTAATATTAATGTAATTTAATAATATAAATAAATAAGTTTACAAAAGTAACAATAACAAAAACATAATTGGCGCTGCGAACAGGATCTCATAACGAATCACAGAGATTCCGGTGATTATTAAATCTTTAATTGAGATCAGTGAACAAAACCATCCAGAATTGAAGTTAAACAAGTTCCACTACTGGACAAGACGAAATTGGACAACACCAACTTCACTGCCGAGTCCTAGGAGCCCACATAGCAACAATTCACCTGAAAACCCGCTAGACATCCCTCCAGCAGAAGATGTTTTTGGCACCCGTATTACTGTAAGTCATTCTCCATTACAACCTTACATCCAAAACAAAACAAACAAACAAAACAAAAATACATACAAAAATCAAATTGTAAAGTCATTGAATTAGATTTTAATTAATGCAACGCGATCGTTCTCCCATTAAATTTAAAGTACCAAATACAGACTCAGATTCAGATTCCAACACAGAATCAGACTCAGACTCAATTAATATGACTGACCCAAGCGAAGTAGACATTCGCATGGCGAGAGACATGCTTCCCCAATTTAGTGGTGATGGCAAAGATTTAACTTATTTTCTTAAACAAGCCGATTCTTACATTTCATTATTGAGAAAAACTCCAGAAAATTGCTTATTCAATGTCCTTTTATTAGAAACTGTAAAAGCTAAAATAATTGGAGCTGCTAGAGACGTATTAATAAGTTCTAATTGCAGTAATTGGACAATGTTGAAAACGGCATTAACTGTTAAATTCGGTGATCCTAGATCCGAGGAATTATTAGTAAATGACTTAACTACTTGTTTTCAAAACGGAAATGAAACTTATCAAACCTATTATGATAAAATTCACAGAAAATTACAAAATCTGCTAGAACACGTTTCCTTGAACCTTCAACAAGGAGATGTTTTCGATAATAAAAAACAAATGTATGAAAACCAAGCCCTAGCTACTTTTAAATCAGGTGTATTAGAACCATATTGCAGTCACTTGCTCAATCTAAATCTTAACTCGCTCGAAGCTTGTTTACACGCATGCAGATGTTACGATAATCAAAAAACACAAATTTCATTTATGTCATTTCTTAGAAATAAATCAAAGCCTCAAAATCAACGGCAAAATTCCATTCACTATCATCAACACAACGGGACAACTTTACCTAAACACAATTTTCAGAATAGTCAAAATTTACCTAATCGACCATTTATCGCAAAATACAATTACCTGCCTCAGCAAAATTATAGTTATAATGCTAATAAACAAACAAAAAAATTTCCTACAGGACCAATTAAAATTAATTCGGTACCCGTAAAACAAAACTATGCTACCACATCAGCATTTGGCAAAAGACAAACGTACAAGCCGATACCAATGAGTGTATCAACCAGGAACACTCAACAACCTAAAAGAAATCATAATAATTATTTTAGACCAAATGGCCAACCTCAAAATTACACTTTTGAAGAACTAACCAATATCGAATGTGACAATATCGGTGACATCGATCAAAGTCAATATTATATTGAAGAAGAATTCGAAACGAATGATGAATATAATAACCAAGATAATGACCACTCATTTAATCAAGAAGAGGATGATCAAAATTTTCGGTTAGAAGCCTCGAACTCGATATAATCGATTTAAATTCTATAAACAGTAAACCCGAATTACCATTTATTGTAATTCCCTATTATAACTTAAAAAATTTAATCGATTCCGGTGCAAGTAATTCGATCATAAATTCAAAACCAGCATTGAAATATTTCTCACAATACTTATATTATAAACCCTTTCAAGTAAGCAGTTTAAATAGAATTATTAATGACGATAAAAATATTAAATTCCCATTACTAAAAGACTTCGGCATCAATTATGAAATTAAATTTCATGTCGTTGACTGGCATGAAATATTTGATGCGTTAATCGGTAGTCACGATTTTCAAAAATTAGCTGCAAAAATAGATTACAAAAACTCCATCCTAGAGATAGATGATAAAAGAATTCCATTTTTCACAGAATTAAACCCGTCAAATTTTCACCCATTTTCGCAAATAATTTTAAAATCTATTCGAATACCAGTAAATGTTTTAGAAGGATCCGTAATAATTCCCGAGATAAACGCAGATGATATTAAAATCCCTGAATCTATTGGTATCGCTAAAGATGGTATAGTAACTTTACCGTTTGAAGAAGAACGTGAAGTAGAAATCAATTTTCACCAACGAATAGATGTCCAACCTTTAGATAATGTAAACATCAGTGTACCGCATAGTAACTTCCAAAATATTGATATTCCAAAAATTATAAGAACAAAACATCTAAATTCTGAAGAAAAATTAGAAATAATTTCAGTCTGTAAGAAATACAAAGATATTTTCTACAATGAAAAATCAGATCTAACTTTTACTAATGCTGTAAAACATAAAATTCGTACAGTTGATGACGAATACATTTTCTGTAAATCATATCGCTATCCTTATGCCCTAAATGAGGAAATTCAAAAACAAATAAAAAATTTAGTAGAAAATAAAATAATTAGACCCTCAATTTCACCTTATAGTTCTCCAGCATGGATTATTCCAAAGAAGCTTGATGCTTCAGGCAAAAAGAAATGGAGATTAGTCATAGATTACAGAAAGTTAAATGAGAAGACAATTGAAGACAGATACCCGCTACCCAGAATTGACGAGATTTTAGACAATCTTGGCAAATGTACTTACTTTTCTACTCTCGATTTAGCACAAGGCTTTCACCAAATCGAAATGGATCCTCAATCTATTGAAAAAACCGCTTTTAGTGTCAACCATGGACATTGGGAATACGTCCGAATGCCCTTCGGTTTGAAAAACGCTCCAAGTACTTTCCAAAGAGTCATGGACAATGTATTGAAAGAATACTTGTACTATTTCTGTTTTGTATACATGGATGACGTAGTAATTTTCTCGAAATCTCTTCAAGATCATATTATTCATTTAAATAAATTTTTTGAAAGATTTAAAACTTATAATTTAAAAGTACAGTTAGACAAGAGTGAATTCTTAAGAAAAGAAGTATCATTTTTAGGTCACGTCATAACTCCTGACTGTATTAAACCAAATCCTATAAAAATAGAAACAATCCAAAAATTTCCATTACCAAAAACCACAAAAGAGATAAAATCTTTCTTAGGATTGATGGGATATTATAGACGCTTTATCCAAAATTTCGCAAAAGTTGTTTCACCGTTCACCAAATGTCTAAAGAAAGGTTCAAAAATCGATATTACAAATGTAGATTATTTAAAATCATTTCATTTATGTAAAGAACTCTTGACAAATGCCCCTATATTGACCTACCCCGATTTTTCGAAAGAATTTAAACTAACAACGGATGCATCGAATATTGCTATAGGAAGTGTTCTGTCACAAGATGGAAAACCAGTCAGTTATTACTCAAGAACATTAAATTCAGCTGAAAGAAATTACGCGACAATAGAAAGAGAACTGTTAGCAATTACTGAAAGTACTAAACACTTTAGACCTTATCTTTTCGGCAAACATTTTGTTATTGAAACCGACCATAGCCCACTTGTGTGGCAGTCAAAATTAAAAGAACCCAATAGTTGATTAGTACGATGGAAACTAAGACTAGGCGAATTTAATTATGATGTGATATATAAGAAAGGGAAAGAAAATGTTGTTGCAGATGCTTTATCACGTGTAGAACTTAACGCAAATGAGACTATTGATGATGAATTACATTTATTATCAATTCTACCCCAATTTGACGATAACGAAATCATTGAAGACGCAGATGAAATTTTAGAAAGCTATATCGACAATACTGATAATACCAGACATTCCAAGCAAGAAAATCCAATTTTCACTCTACCAATAAGTGATAAACCAATTAATTATTTCACTAACAGAATTATTTTACAAACAGGAGACTTATACAAAATTATTCATAGTAAACCCTTTCAGAAGAATACATTTCGTGTTACCATTAGAAATGGTCTACAAAACGAAAATCTTTTAAGATTTTTAAAAGAAAATATAAACCCTTCCCAAATGTACGGTATTTATTTTGAAGACGAAAACTTAGAAATACCCTTGATAGAAATTTGTCAAAAACTATTTAATAATAAAATGAAAATCATTAAGTGCAACATTCTCTGTAAAGACGTAGAAAGTACAAGTGAACAAAATGAAATTATTGACACTTACCGTAATGAAAATCACAATGGCATAATAGAAAGCTACAATCAGTTAAAAAGAAAATATTTTTGGCCCAACATGAAGATTAACATAAATAAAATCATAAACGAATGTGAAATCTGTTTAATGTCTAAATACGAGCGCAATCCATACAAAATTAAATTCTAAATCATAATGGACCACTTTTAGCTAAGAAACCCTTCGAAGTAATTCACATTGATACATTTTCTTTTGATGGAGCAAAATTCTTAACAATTATCGACTTATTTTCCAAATACGCCCAAGCCTACTTTGTTAATGACTTGACTAGTATAACAGTTTTAAGTAAATTACGACACTTTTTCGCACACCACAACTATCCCAAAAGAATAGTTTGTGATGAAGGAAAAGAATTTAAGAATAAAGTATTTCAGGAATATTGTGCACTTTTTAAAATAGAATTGCATTTTACAACAAATTATAACCCCAATTCAAACTCCCCAATAGAAAGATTCCACTCTACTATTCTCGAAAAAATTCGTACAGCTAAACTAAAAAATAAAAATGACACACCACCAGATTTCATGATATCACCAATTCTGATATACAATCAATCGATTCATTCATCTACCGGGTATGCACCTTTTTCATTACTCTATGGACCTTATGAAAACCTAAATGCTCATGAAATTGATTTAGATCGAACTATCTATGAGGAATATAACAATAAACGTATAAACGAGCTCATGCCATTTTACGAACAAATTTATCAAAAACAACTTAATCACGGTCAAAAGATCCTTGAACAACTAAATAAAGACAAAAGATCAGAAATCATTATAAATGAACCTCACGTGTATAGTAAAAAACAAAAAATACGAAAAGCAGACCCGTTATACGACAAATTAATCGTAACCAAAATAAACCAAAACAAAATTGAAGGAATACGAGATAATACTAAGAAAACTACTAACATTCATACTAAAAGAATAAAGAAGTTGAGAAAAAATGTTATGTTGCAGAACAGTAACAATGCTGACGATCCAGGCCCTTCGCGTGGACGTGATCAAAACTAACAGCTACTTTACTGAAGATCTCGGAAAAGCAAAAATACTGGACCGCTATCATAAGTTTTACTTTTACATTAATCTAACTAGAATAGAATTATCTTACGCTAAGTTATTAGTTAACTCACACACCCTTGAGCACCTGCTAAAAACTGAAAGTAATTGCGGTATATCCATATGATTATAAGAAATGTACATGGAATGCTCCTCTCTACCTGCAATATTGTATGGAAATAAATGCCAGTGTACGTTTAGCCGAGGACCTGTGTACCTCATTCACTAACCTTATATTACGAATTCCATGGATAGAGGAAATTACTACAGTGGCGACGAGGATAATTGGAAAAGAGCGGGAAAGTGCCGTGAAAATGTCAATAATTGGTAAAATTAGTGAATTTGACGTGCATAACAAAAAATGGTCCACGTATATCTCAAGAATAAATCAATACTTTAAGGCTAACAATGTAGCCGACGATAATAGAGTGCCGATTCTATTAAGTGCAATAGGTGACGAAACGTACGAATTGATGGTCGATTTAGTTAACCCCGAAAAACCAGAAGATAAAACTTACGATGAACTGGTAGAATTAGTTAAAAAAACACGTGGAACCAGAGCCGTCCGACATCGCCGAGCGGTATAAATTTAGACAGAGGAAGCAAGAGAGTGCAGAAAATGTCGCGGACTATGTTGTGGTTCTTAAGAAAATCGCAAAGTCATGCAAATTTAATGCCAATTTGAATGAACATCAGCGAGACCAACTAGTTTTTGGATTGCGGAGCGATGCGATTAGATAACAATTATTCGCCAAATCGAGCCTCTCTTTCTCCGAGGCTTATACTATCGCCGTCAGTCACGAAGCCGCGGAACGAGATGCACACCTGGTGTCAGGTATCTTATCGCGGGAAGAACAACCGATTCAACACATGCGCAGTCGACAATCATCCTTTTCACCAGGACAACAGCGGCGCCCAAATGGAGCAGCGAGCGGGGAAGGACTCGAGGACCATGGCCGGAGACCGACGACAACAACTACCTCAGGAGAGACAGCTAAGTGCAAGTGCTGCGGATTAAGTAACCATTCAGGGAAAGAGTGTTTTTTTCGGAACGCAACATGTTACACTTGTAAAAAATTCGGTCATATAAGTAGAAATTGTAGCAAGAAGGTACCAAGTAAAAATTATTATGTAAGAGACAGTTCAGTCGAGAGCTCAAATGGGCCGGAGTTGGATTTTTTTAACATAGACACAAATGAAAAACCAATAAAAATTAAGGTCAGGTTAAACAACATTACGGTTAAAATGGAAATAGGTACCGGCAGCGCCATTAGCGTAATTTCAGAAAAAAATTACAGGTTAAAATTTCCTAATCACAAATTAAAAGAAACGAACCTTAAACTAAAATCCTACACCGGACAATATTTCAACCCTCTCGGATACTGGGACGTCAAGGTACGATATGACAATATAATTCACACATTGCCGCTGTTCGTCGTAGAAAATGGGGCCCCCCATTAATGGGGCGAAACTGGATGCGAGCGTTAAATATATTTTCTTGTTTAAGTGTAAACAATATTAACGTAAACGCCACATCTGTGAGGGATGCAATTATTAAAAAATTCCCAGGCGTTTTCCAAGCGGGCATCGGGAAATTCAATAAGGGCAAATTAAAATTATATTTAAAGGAAAAGGCGGCGCCAATTTTTTGCAAAGCTAGACCGTTACCCTTCGCTATGAAAAACAAAGTCGAGCAGGAATTAGATAATTTAATTAAAAACGAAATAATATCACCGGTGGACCACAGTTATTGGGCCACACCTATAGTCCCGGTAATTAAAACAGATGGCAGTATCAGAATATGCGGAGATTATAAAATCACGGTCAACCCGAAGTTAGAGGTGCAAAAGTACCCCCTCCCTCGAATAGAGGAATTATTTGCGTCACTTAAAGGCAGTAAATGGTACAGTAAGCTGGATTTATCCCAAGCATACGCACAGTTTGTTTTGGATGACGAATCCCAAAAAATAGTCACAATTAATACACACAAGGGCTTATTTAAATTTAATCGTTTGCCTTAGGCCGCTTGTCCACGACAAGAATTTTCACCGTCAACCGGACCGGCAAACTCGCCGGGTTAACACTGCGACATTGTTTTATATGGATGTGTGTCCACTTGTCCGGCACGGCGAACTAGCCGGACGGGCGCCGTATACAGTACCGGATTCCCACTGTAGAGACGGCAACCGGACGGCGCGCCGGGTTGTTAGTAAGATACATTCGTAAATGTACACTTGTCCACTAGCCGGAAAATTGGCCGTCAGTGATCAGTTGGGTTTTGACATAGTGCAGTAGTTTGCGTCGAGTTTTGTTTTGCTTCTGATTTTTGTTGTGAATAATGCTGGTTGAGGAAAGACCAGTACTCTAGGATAGACAAATGACGACTATAAAAACACAAGGCTGACTTTTGAAGCTTGGAAGGAAATATGCCTTCAGATCAATAAAGATTTTGAGACATTGTCGGATCAAGATAAAACAACATATGTAATGCAATGGGTAATGCAATTTCGCATTTTGGTGTCTTCATGTTGTAAATTTTTAAGTAAAATTCTCAACAATTTGACAAATGTTTCCTTTGACATTCTATAAAAGTTAATATGCTTTGCATCGTCTTCTCGTAGTTTGTCGAAAAGTGTGTTAAATACACCAAATTTAAATCTATCGTGTACCAATGGGTGCACCCAAAATCGTCGACCACGTTCCTTCTTTTTTTTTGTATAAATAATATAATACAATTTCAATATACACATCGTCGGTATCCATTCGGCAGCAGTCGGCTGTCGTCGGCAGCCTGACTGCCGTCACGCTGCCGTCTTTGCTCCGTCAGTGGACAAAGCCACACGTGTTTTCTGCCGTCTGGCGAATTAACCGTTCCGACGAAAATTCTTGTCGTGGACAAGCGGCCTTACGGTACTTCTTCCTCCCCCGGGTTATTTCAGAAATACATTGACCAACTCCTCGGTAGGATGGAGGGGGTGGCGGTTTTCCTGGACGATATTTTAATAACGGGGAAAGACGAAAATGAACATATGGCCCGCCTAAGTGAAACAGTACAAAAATTAAACGAGTGTGGTTTGAGAGTAAATATAAACAAATGTAAATTCATGCAAGATAAAGTATCGTACCTGGGGTACACTATTACCCAAGAAGGGTTAAGTACGTCTTCAGACAAAATTAAGGCGATAACAAATACGAGAGTACCGGAAAGTGTAACCAAACTAAAGGGTTTCTTAGGTTTAATCAATTACTACTCGAACCACAACAAAAAGCATTTGAATTAATTAAAATGGAATTAGCATCAGCAAAAATATTAATACACTATAATTCAGAAATACCTATTATTTTAGCCTGTGACGCCAGTGCATACGGCATGGGTTGTGTAATCTCACACGAGTTTCCGTCAGGGGAGACTAGACCCATTGCTTTTGCTTCGAGGACATTGAGCGCGGCAGAATGCGGATATTCCCAAATTGATAAGGAAGCACTCGCGATTATTTTTGGTGTAAAAAAATTCAACCAATATTTATACGGTCGTAAGTTCACACTACTGACGGACCACAAGCCTCTCTTATCAATATTCGGCGACAAAAAGGGCATTCCCCAAATGGCTGCCAGTCGTTTACAACGGTGGGCAATAATTCTGGCAGCTTATCAATATGAAATTAAATTTGTTACGTCGGATAAACACGGGAATGATGATGGTTTATCCAGATGGCCTTTAGAAACTACGGGCGAGAGAATCGAAGATGTTAATTTAAATTACAATACGTGCGAGGAACTTCCAATCGATTTTCGAAAAGTAGCAACAGTTACACGCCGAGACCCATTATTAAGTAAACTGATGGGGTATGTTTTGTACGGTTGGCCACCAAGCTTCGATAAGGAACTCTATAAAAGTTACTTCATACGTAAAAATCAATTGCACGTGGAATCAAATTGTTTGTTATGGGGATATCGAATCATCATTCCGAGGGATTTACAAAAAGATATTTTAAAAGAAATCCACGGCGCACATATGGGAATTAGTAAATGCAAATCAATAGCACGATCGTACGTGTATTGGCCAAACATAGATGCCGATATCGAAAAAATGTGCAAAAACTGTTTAATTTGCAATAAATTGGCGTCAAGCCCACCGAAAATAAGCCCAAGCGCCTGGCCGCGGCCCGATACACCGTGGTCACGTATTGACATTGATTTTTTCGGACCGATTGACGGAAAAAATTTATTTGTTATAATTGACGCTTTCAGTAAATGGGTAGAAATTTTTTAAATGACAAACACGGTAGCAGAGACAACGGTTCATTGCCTACGCTCCGTTTTTGCTAGATTTGGACTGCCACATTGTGTGGTTAGTGACAACGGACCACCCTTCACGTCAAACGAATTTGAAATATATTTAAAAAAACAATGGCATAAGACATTTATTTTCACCGCCTTACCACCCAGCTAGTAATGGTGCGGCGGAGAATGTGGTGAAGACAGCCAAAATATTCCTAAAAAAGGCAATCCTAGAAAGAAAAGACCTTAATTTCGCAGTAAACCAATTTTTGTTTCACTACCGTAAAACACCACATACCTTGACGGGAGAAACCCCTGCTAAATTATTGTTGGGTCGGAATTTGCGTTCACGACTAGATTTATTACGACCCAGTATAACTGAGAGGATTGATGTTCACAAGTGCAAGGAATGGCGGAACTATAAAGATAAAAAGTTAGAAATTGGGGACACGGTTTTAATTCGCGATTATTCGGATCCAATGCACCCAGGATGGCAGGGAGGAGAGGTGATAGGTAAAGAGGGCAAGGTTATTTATGAAGTAAAAAATGAAAATGATAACGTCATCCGAAGACATGCGAACCAAATCAGAAAATCCTTACCGGCGGATTTCAAGACCACAGAGAATTCATCAGCACCAACGAGGGCAACCCCGTTAATAACGGAAGTCCCCGACAGGGAAGTTGTTCACGAATTAAACAAGGAATCTGTATTGTTTTGTTGTTAACTATTTGCATAAGGGTAAAGGTGCGGTATATCCATATGATTATAAGAAATGTACATGGAATGCTCCTCTCTACCTGCATTATTGTATGGAAATAAATGCCAGTGTACGTTTAGCCGTGGACCTGTGTACCTCATTCACTAACCTTATATTACGAATTCCATGGATTGAGGAAATTACTACAGTAATAATCAAAACTACAAAATGTTGCAAGATAATTTGTTACAAATTAAAAATATTTTGTATAAATTCAAATATCGAAATAAGCGAGCACTTGTAAATGCCTTAGGTCGTACAATCAAGTTTATAACAGGAAATCTAGATGATCAAGACCTGAACGAAATTAATGGCAATCTAGATAAACTATTCAAAAACGAAGAAAAGATTTTAAAACAAGTAGATAAGTTTACTTCATTCGCAAATCACTTAACTACCAAATACGCAACCGATTTGGATATAATCCAACATAATATTAAATTTTCTAAACGCAATTAAAAATGTACAGAATCATGGTGAATTGGTATCTATATTAACGTATAATATTTTCTTAAGTCAGAAACTCTTATCTGCAATTGAAATAGTCGAAAGGACAATAAGTCTTGCCTTTAATAAAATAACAAATTTGGAACTGATAACTGTTTTTGAACTGAATGATATAATTGACCATCTGTCTTTGGTACATAACAGTAATGAACTATTAACTTTACGTAAAACACATCCATTTAAACTACTCGAATTTTCCAAATTCAAACTACTTGCTGTAGAGAACGTGATTGTATGTATTTTGTACACCCCCGTTCTAAAACCCAAAACCTACCAATATCAGAAGATCTACCCCATTCCCAACGACTACAAACAAGTACTAGTACCACCAGCAGAATATCATCTCCTTGGAACCAACGAGGACTACTGGACGCCAGAGAAATGTTCTACCATCGAAAGTGAAAGGTTGTGCATTTTAGAGCCCAAAAGTGACAAGTGTTGTTTAACGGTTTTAAACTCATGTGTGTTAGCTTTAGTAAAAAATAATTTCTCTATTGTTAAACGATTAAGCAATAATCAAATATTATGTTCAACCGCAAATTCTCAAGAGATTTTAGAAGAATGTGAAACCTCTGTAAAGAAACATGTTATTTCCTACAATGCATTATTAAGTTCAAACTGCAAGATCATAATTAATGACAAAATATTTAAAAATCTAAATTTGTCATACGAAATCAAGATACATGAAATTGAAGAAGTTCACTACGACAGTAATTATGAGCTTAAATTAGAACAAAGACATCTTGATAACATTAACGATATTATACACGATGTTAAGGAAATAAATCATGCGGTTGAAATAAACTCTATTGCTCATATAACACATTTTTCTCTAACCGTAATTATTATGTTACTTGTGTTAATTGTAATTATAGGTTATAAGATTAAAATTAAGTTCTTTCATCCACGATCCCAAATTGACGCGATCGAAACGAGCCCCACCACAGGTACCTTGAAGAACGAGGACGTTCTTGCCTAAGGAGGGAGGAATTATGTAACGCGACAACCTGGCCAAGGCCAAGTTGCCAGTAGTTGTTTTCAACGCGGAATGCTGACTAAGTAAGATGCTGCGGGACGAAGCATCTAAAACCGCTCGTGGGCACTTCAGCTTTGACCATCATACAGTACTGTTGTGTAGATGTAATATTAATGTAATTTCATAATATAAATAAATAAGTTTACAAAAGTAACGATAACAAAAAACATAATTATATACGTTTATAGAGAATACGCAACCATATGTACGACTCGAGTCGAACTCAAACTCAAGTACAGACTGTAGATACGGGCTTTACAGGATGAAATATTAACAATGGTTAGTCACATTAACAAAAATCTGCATATACAGGGTGAGTCAATAGGACGGGCAGGCTCGATTACACCTACACCGTTAATGATATCAAGATGAACCAAACTATACTGCAAACGGGAGGCCAAAGTGCAGTTTGTAAAATTATGTTGCCATGCACAGGGTGTTCCATTTTTGCAGGGCAGCCTTCGACGTAGTTTTTTTAAATGGCACCCCCTGTATAAATTTACATATTTGAATTTGCCCTTTTTTGGGTTTTATAAATCCGCTTAGTTTTTACAATTCGCTTTTACCGTTCAGAAGTTGTTCACGTTTTTCTAAAAATTAATGCGTTTAAAAAGGCACTTATTAAAAAAATCGCAGGGCACTTCTAGGATATCGGGTTGGGACTTTGCCAGATCCTAAACAACTGCCTGGGGTATCTTCTGGCAGCAAGATCGTCGATTTGCATTATGGCATCACCTTGCTGTGGGACATTAATTTTGGTAAATTTTGAAGGGCCATAACTTGATTTTTTTAAATGGCACACCCTATATTTCATTACTTAGTCGTATTGAGCATCTCATTTTACATCGGTTGCACTCCTTATATTTTTTCGTAAAAGTTCATAGTTTGAGAAATAATTTGGATTTTCTGAAAAATTTACCCAGATCTCATCGGTATAAACTTAACGTGCATTGAATATCAATTGTTTCTCTCATGTCAACGTCAAAGTGACATTTATTGTACGACACGTAGTAATTTTTTGTTTTGTGAACATGAAATTTTAGCATGATGAAATGGTGGATATGATTTGTTTTTGCTATTGATTTGTTATGCCTCAATAGATTTTGTCACCAGCAACGGTTTGCGCTGTCACCGTGTACATAAACCATATCCACCATTTCATTATGAGAAAAATTCATTAAGAAAATGCGCTAAGAAAAATAAAACGTGTCGTACAATAAATGTCACTTTGACGTTGGCATGACAGAATTAAGTGATTTTCATGGCCCGCTAAGTTTATATTGATGAGATCTGTGTGATTTTTTAAGAAAATCAGAATTATCTCTCAACTATCAACTTTTAAGAAAAAAATATAAGGGGCAAAAAAGATGTTAACTGAGACCCTGAATAGGACTAAGTACTGAAATATAGGGTGTGCCGTTAAAAAATCAAGTTATGGCACTTCAAACTTTACGAAAATTAATATGTCACAGCAAAGTGATGCCACAATGCAGATAGGCAGTGTTGCCACAAGAAGATATCTCAGTGTGTTATTTAGGCTTAGGCAAAGTTCCAACTTGATATCCCAGAAACCAAGTGCCCTGCGATTTTTTTAATAAGTGCCTGCAAACGCATTAATTTTTAGAAAAACGTGAACAACTTCTGAACGGTAAAAGCGAATTGTAAAAACTAAACGGATTTATAAAGCCCAAAAAAGGGCAAATTCAAATATGTAAATTTATACAGGGGGTGCCATTTAAAAAAACTACGTCGAAGGCTGCCCTGCAAAAATGGAACACCCTGTGCACGGCAAAATAATTTTACAAACTGCAGTTTGGCCTCCCGTTTGCAGTGTATATTGGTTCATTTTCATATCATTAACGGTGTAGGTGTAATCGAGCCTGCCCGTGCTATTGACTCACCCTGTATAATACGTAACACTATACCTTTTCAAGTTCAAATTGAGACCAATCAAATTCAAATTGAGACCAATCAAGTTCAAATTGTGACCAATCAAGTTCAAATTGAGACCAATCAATTTCAAATTGAGGCCAATCAATTCCAAATTGTGACCAATCAATTTCAAATTGAGACTAAACAAAATCAAGTTGACACTAAACAATATATATTTTTTAATTTACTCTCAACTTGATATTGTTTACTCTCAACTTGATTTTGTTTAGTCTCAATTTAAAATTGATTGGTATCAATTTGAACTTGGTTGGCCTCAATTTGAAATTGATTGGTCTCAATTTAAACTTGATTGTTCTCAATTTGAACTTGAAAAGGTATAGTAATTTTCAATACCAAACAGTGTAACGTAATAATTGATTTGTCATGAAATCTATTTGTAATAGACAAAATAGTTATTTAAGCATTAAGGGAGGTAAGTATTGTTTACCAGTCAAGGTCGAGTTTGCGCCCGAGCGATAGCGAGGGCCAGCAAAAAAGTCCGAGACTCGTCAAAACTTACCTCTCGAATTGCTTATAACTGTTTTTCCACTCCTGAAGTTGGTTTAATTGTTTGTGTTTGATTAATTTATTTTCGTAACTTGAACAAAATATCCGTGCGGCTTTGGTTGCTAAGACTATTTTTCAAACAAAGTGTGAATATCAGAAATTGCATTCGTTCAGTTGTAAAATGATTTTTAATTAAAATAAATAAGAAATGGCAATTGAAGAGGCTGCAGATGCTGCCTGTTCCTTACTACTGCCGGAGAAGTCGAATAGGCTTTATCAAAATCCGTATAAGTGTTTTAATGAGTGGTGTCAGAGAAAGAACGCTACAGAACACTTTTTACTTACTTCCCTAAGGGAGGTAAGTTTTTGCTTACCTCCCGTTGTTCATAGTAACCAAAGCATTATCGGTAAGTGGGGCTTACTTCCATCAAATCAATGTCACAACAGTGTACTTACCTGTCGGGACTGGAATAAAATATATGTGTCCTCGTTTTGTCCTCTTTCAGAAAATATCGAATCCTAGTTTTTCAACCAATGGTCCTAGTTATTCAGAAATATACAAAATACGTATCACGGGCCGAAACGTAGGTTTTAAAAAAAGGGACTTTTATTTTAAAACTTAGAATTTAATATGTTGTTAGTACGGAATACGAATATAGAGTGTGTCGTGGCAAGGCCAACCTGTTAGTAATATAACTTTAATGTAAATGAACAATAAAAGATAATATATAATGCGTGGGATGCGCTCATATGCATCCGTCTTAAATCATACTCTTTATATAATAATAAAGAAGCTGATTGTTTGTGACCGCAGGTAACTCCTCATCCCTCAGATTCTGGCGTCGCCTGGGAGTTGAAGTTTTGGGTCCGTTGTTGATGCTTGTTGTCTTCTTCTTCTAATTTTTCTTACAGCTATGTAGCTTAAGACTCCGACGATGGCTGTTGTAACTGGGGTTTATGTATAATAATACAAGGGCTTTGTTTCAGCCTAACTTACTATATTTAATATTGAAGGTGTAAAAATACAAAGATGGCGTCGCGTGAATGCCAAGTGCTTGTTGCTCGTGTTAAAAATGCTGACTGTCTGCTCTGTCGTTTTCCTTAGTCGGGGGCTGAACCGGGTGGGAATCTTGCCTCCCACTCCTGTACATCACCTAGTGTAGTTCTCAAATATAAATAACAGAGGGCACTCACATTCACCGCAAACAATGCCGTAACATAACCGGCCTCCTTGAAACGTCCGGTTTCAAAGATTAATAAATCTCAAATACTATATATACAACACAATACCTAATGAAGTAATAAAATGACATGACATAAGCACGATAAAATACATATGAAACGATATTAAAAATAGCTAGAATAAATCGAAAAAGGAAACTATATACATGTTGAAGTTCATCTTTGAATGTTAGCAAAAGTCACCTGCACACCGTGTGTCCTAGCCCTGTTCTGGTAAGACACTGATTTTGTTTATAGCACGTTTGGTGACACCATTTCGTGTGCGCACTGTTATGACTCTCACTTTTCCATCAGTCCCGGGATGCATCTCTGCGATTCGTCCTAATTGCCATTGCATGGGCGGCAAATTAGCATCCTGTAGCAGTACCATGTCTCCGACATTCAGCTTCGGTCCCTTTTGATCCCGCCATTTTGTCCGGGGCTGGAGTGTGGTAATATATTCCTGCGACCATCGTCTACAGAAATCTTGCCGCAGCTTCTGCAAATGTTGATAAATCGACAATCTATTGCTCTTTATGTGCCCAACAAGGGGGTCAGGCAAGAACTTATGTGGTTCTCCGACTAAAAAGTGGGCCGGGGTCAAAGGATCAAGGTCGTTGGGGTCATTTGAAAGGGGTCTTAGTGGACGGGAGTTGAGGCATTCCTCAATTTGTGCCGTTACCGTGCTTAACTCTTCATATGTTAAAGAAGAATTTCCCAAGACGCGCTTTAAATGACCTTTAACAGATTTAATTCCGGCCTCCCTGAGCCCTCCCATGTGAGGTGATTTTGGCGGAATAAAATGCCAAGTGATGTTCTCCATACTTCAGTTTGCCTCTATTTTCTGTCTTTCGATTTGCAAAAAATTGAACAGTTCTCGCAACTCGCGTTTAGCGCCCACAAAATTGGTACCATTGTCTGACCACATGTGTTGTGGGCAGCCACGCCTTGCTACAAATCTCCGGAGGGAGGCTATGAAGGCTTCAGTGGTTAAATCGCTAACAATTTCGACATGAATTGCCTTAGTGGCAAAGCATATAAACAGACAGATGTATGATTTTACGAGTTTGAATGGCTTTCTTTTCCTATCGCGTATTTGAATAGGACCTGCGTAATCAACGCCGCAATTAAAAAACGGTCTTGATGGTGTAACGCGTGCACTGGGTAGTTCACCCATCAGCTGTGTTGACATTTGCGGTTTTATTCGGAAACATTTTATGCACCTGCGAGAGACCCGCTTTATCAAATTGCGGCCCGAAATTGGCCAAAATCTTTGACGTAATGATGCAAGGGTGACGTCAGTTCCGGCATGCAGAAGTCGAATGTGCTCATGTTGCGCAACCAGATCAGACAGATGATGCCTGGCGGGCAGTAGGGCCGGATGTTTTTTGTTGGCGGAAAACTGCGATCGCTTCAATCTCCCTCCCACTCGTAAAATGCCGAAATTGTCAAGAAAAGGCGATAGCGCCTGAATGTTACTGCCTCTGCGAATTGGGCGACCTTTCGTTAGGTGCGAGATTTCTTGAGAAAATGCTTCCCCTTGAGCGATTTTGATTAGTATGTCGGCAGCTTTCGTTAATTCCGTGGGCTTTAAACCACCCACTTCCCTTTCACGTTTTTGCATCGTGGATTTCGCATTATTGATAAAACGTACGCACCAACCTGTTACATTACGTAACCTTGAATACGTTGAAAACTTCGAAATCCATTGTGCCGGCTCAACTGCGTTTAACAATACTATAGGTTTTATTTCGGGAATCAAACTCTCAGGCCTCTGATCAATTTGATCCGGCCATTGGACTTCTGAGTCAAGTAACCATGATGGTCCGGACCACCATAATTGATTGGCCATTAATTCGCGCGGTAATGCCCCACGCGATATGATGTCCGCGGGATTATCGTGTGTATCAACCTTGCGCCATTCGTGAGTTTCGGTTAGGCTTTGGATTTGAGTAACTCGGTTAGCCACAAATATTTTCCATTTATGGGGTGAACCCTTGATCCAAGCTAACGCGATTGTGCTATCTGTCCAGTAATAACGGTTTGAAATTGGTCGATTTAAACTGTCTAAAATTCCGTTTACTAGACGCGCTAAAAGAAGTGCACCGCATAATTCCAGTTTGGGTATCGTCATTGTTTTCAAGGGTGCGACACGAGACTTCGCACATAATAAGTTTACGGCGACATTGCCGAATGCGTCGGTGGATTTTACATATATACATGCACCGTAGGCTGCCTCGGATGCATCACAGAAACCGTGCAATTCGATACGGATGGCGTTATTAACAAATACATTTCGCGGGATTTTGAAAGAGTTGATATCACGTAGTGAATCGCGTAGCATCGTCCATTTTGTGTGGATGTGCAATGGGACTGACTCATCCCAAGCTGCTTTTAATTGCCACAAGTTCTGCATGAGCATTTTGCCAATGACAGTAGCTGGACCTAAAAGACCTAATGGGTCAAAAATTGTTGAAATGGCCGAGAAAATGGTGCGTTTTGTCACTTCGCGTTTGGCGAAGGAGTGTGGACGACTTCTGCAGGCAGGATGTTCGGGACCCCCGCATCATCGAGAGCTGGCTGGGGACAATTCGCAGGAACCTGGCAGCGCTTAATTTAGCTGTCACACAGCTGAAAGGGACCTCCAACGGAACTCTCGGCCTCCTCAACGGGTTGACTAGCGCCATCACCAAGATTCAACGTAGGCGGACGCAGCTCAAGTCGAGGCTCATCCGAGGAGGTGGAGGAGCGAGACTCCCCGCTGCCATAGAATATGTGGACCTCAAGTCGGCGTTCGCTGGGCGGATCCGCACGGGGGCGTACCTCAACCGGACCCACAAAGACCCCATCAACTTCCTGGGGGATTGCGGCCCCAGGGTTGCGACGAAGACCCGGAACGCTCTGGCCAAGGAACCGTTCTTAAAAATCAACACCACATTCTGCGGAGAGTTCACCAAGATGGCGGGCGGTGAGGAGATCTGGGAGTATAAACACTTCAACACCAAGAATGTGGTGATTGATTTTGATACGGACTTGGCCGAGTGGTTCATGCTCCACATCATGGTGCCGCTATTGGAGCAGCTGGAAGAATTTCAGGTTTGTACACCCCGCTAAATTTAATTTAATATTTTCTAATATATCTATGTTTACTACAGGAGCGTGAGTCTGGCTGGGCCCTTGCAAGCGTGGTAAGCCTCAATGTGAACACCAACAAATATACGCCGCTGTTGGGATCCTCGTACATTGAGCTGCCGCCGCAGATAAAATTAAGACATGCCTGCGTCAATGTACGAAACAGCGATGAGGCTTGCTTCGCTTGGGCGGTCACCTCAGCGCTACATCCAGTCGAGAAACATACCGATAGGATGCTGTCCTATCCACGGTATGAGAGCGTCCTGAACCTGGAGGGGATCACGATGCCCATGCAAAGACCTCAGATAGAGAAATTCGAGCGGCAGAATTCTCTATCAATAAACGTATACATCTTGACTAAGAATAGAGGCAAATTTACAGTTAGTACGTCGCGCCTCACCCGGGATAAGCGCGATAGACATGTGAATCTTCTACTTATTCAGGATGAATACGTTGATGAGGCTAATGATGAAGACGATGATACAAACGCCGTCCCTGTCAGATATCATTATGTGTGGGTGAAAAACCTCTCCAGGCTGCTCTCATCACAGCTGAGCAAGGAAAAGATGGCAAAATACTTCTGCGACCGATGTCTACACTATTTTAGAACCCAGGCGAAGCTGGCGGCCCATATCAAGGACTGTGAGAAGATGAACGCCTTTAAGGTGAACCTTTCCCCGGGAGGGAAGATCGCCTTTAAGGCGTATAAGAACAAAGAGCGGTGCCCGTTCATTGTATATGCGGACTTCGAGAGCATCTTAAAGTCCACCGCAATCAAATTTGGCAGCACAGGTAAGAAATATTCCAATCGTGCTAATAATACAAAAATACTAATAATAATCTTGTTTTGCAGGAGAAAAGTATCAGGAGCACGAGGCGTATAGCGTTGGTTTTTACGTCAAGTGCTCCTACGACGATACTCTCTCATACTATCGTAGCTATAGGGGCGAAAACTGTGCTGCCTGGTTCATCGCCGAGCTAAAGCAGTTTGCCGAGGATGTCGAGACGGTGTTCAAATGTCCCCTGCCGATGAACGTGCTGACTGCCGAACAGGAGTGCAAGTTTCGGCAAGCGTCATCCTGCCACATATGTGAAAAGCCGCTGGGACAGGACCGTGTGCGTGATCATGACCATCTGACCGAAGCATTCAGAGGAGCCGCTCACAACGAATGTAATCTGGAGTTCCAGGATTCACGCACCGTCCCGGTAGTATTCCACAACTTCAGCGGCTATGATTCGCATTTCCTAATCCGGGATGTCGCGAGAGGATTAGAGGGCAGAGTGACGCTGATCCCCAACAACACAGAAAAGTTCATCTCGTTCTTTAAGAGCATGGCAGGGACAGACATCAAATACAAGTTTATAGATTCCTGTAGATTCATGGCATCATCCCTGGATAAGTTGAGCTCTTACCTCGAAGTCAAGAAGATAGTGCACAGCCAATTCCCGCTGTACAACGACGAGAAGATTGACCTGCTCACCCGTAAGGGAGTATTCCCCTACGAGTACGTACAGAGTTGGGTCAATCTTGATGAGACTGACCTCCCGAGCCGAGAATCCTTCCGGAGTCAGCTGACTGACTCCGAGATCAGCAGCGAGGATTATGCGCACGCTCAGAAAGTATGGCGGGAATTCAGCATAACCACGCTGGGCGAGTATAGCGATCTATACCTTAAGACTGATGTGCTACTCTTGGCTGATGTCTTCGAGGCGTTCAGGGATGTCTGCCTAAATAATTACCACCTCGATCCAGCCCACTACATGACCGCACCGTCATTGAGCTGGGACGCCATGCTGAAGAACACGGGGGTCCAGCTTGACATGATTGGCGACGTGGATATGTTGATGTTCTTCGAGCGAGGTATTCGAGGAGGACTCACCCAATGTTCGAAAAGGCATGCCCGAGCAAACAATCAGTACATGAGTGGCCATGATTCAGCTTCACCGACTAACTACCTCATGTACTATGATATTAATGCCATGTATGCTTGGGCAATGTCGCAGCACCTGCCTGCAGGAGAGCTGAAGTGGGTAGAGGGTGATGTCTCCTCTTTTAACTTCAACCTCCCAGACGATACCCCTACAGCATATGTCTTGGAGGTCGATCTGGACTACCCGATGCATATTCACGACCGCCATAGTGACCTCCCTATGGCGCCATCGAAAGGCAGGGCTCCCGGTTCGAAGCAGGATAAGATGCTTGCCACGCTAGAGGGCAAGCGTAATTATATAATTCACTACAGGAATCTCAAACAATATGTAGCAGAGGGCCTGATTGTATCGAAAATACATAGGGTGATACAGTTTAAGCAGTCTCCATGGTTAAGAAAGTACATTGACCTGAATGCAGAGCTCCGGCGAAACTCTCGAAATGAGTTTGAGAAGAATTTCTTCAAACTCATGAGCAACGCCGTATTCGGGAAGACCATGGAGAATGTCCGGAACCGACGAGTAATGAAGCTCGTACATAAGTGGCATGGGAGATATGCGGCAGAGTCGCTGATATCAAAGCCGAATTTCCACAGCACCAGTATCATCGAGGATGACCTGGTGCTAATCGAGCTATTGAAGACGGAGGTCTTCTTCGATAAGCCTATTTACGTGGGGATGGCTATATTAGACATCTCCAAAACCGCTCTGAACGAGTTTCACTACTCGTATATGAAGAATAAATACGGTAAGGACTGAAGGATTCTCTGATATATGACATCAGGACTGCTGATACCTATCAGGACATCAGGATGGATATCAGCAGATTCGATACCTCCGATTATAGCCCCGACAATCCCTATGGCATACCGCTAGCAAATAAAAAGATCCCGGGCGTAATGAAGGATGAGAATTGCGGTAAGTAATTGAGTGTTGAAATCGATATGCTTGAAACTAATGTGCTATTTTTCTATTACAGGCCGCATCATGGAGGAGTTTGTAGGACTCCGGGCAAAGATGTATGCGTGCCGAGTGACATCATCTGCGGACACCAAGAAGGCCAAGGGCATCAAAGGGTATGTTGTCAAGAAACACATATCCTTTGCTGACTACCTGACCTGCCTCAACAATGGTGTCGAGATGGTGCACGAGCAGAGCTCTATCCGATCCTTCAACCACCAAATGTTCACCATCAGGCAGAAGAAAATCAGTCTCAGTCCACGCGATGATAAGCGTCATCTTCTGCCAGGATCCCACGAGACGCTGCCCTGGGGGCATTATTCGCTAGCGGCCATGGACATTTAGTGTAGTTTTTAATATGTATATGTGCGTGTGTATATATTTTTTATCTATTTTATAGTTCATTTATTTATGTATTTTTACCGTTTTTATTCATTATCTTGTATATTTCTCATGTTTTTATTTATTATCTTGTATATTTTGTATGATTTTATTTATTATCTTGTATATTTTACATATTGTGTGTATATATTTCTGCATTGTATATTTAAATAATATTGTACATATTTATGTGACGATTTTTCTTTATTTAATATGATGTTCTCTCTATGCACTGTGGAGGGGGTGAATAAAATAAAGTTTTTTACATTGTATTATTATTTTTTATTACCATATAAAATATCCATTACATAGTTGTACAGTACTTTAACATTTCTATAACTACAAGCTACATTCTTATCATTAAGTACATGAAGTCTGCAATAATCTCGGGTTTTTAGCAGTTTTGGGCAGGTATCATACTCTTCTAAATTAACAACGTTATCAAAAAAATTACTGAGGTATGCAGCCTTTGGAGCGCCCATGACATAGACAACATCAACTGGATATCTCCTAAGTAAGTTTCCAATGTTGGATAGATTTGAATATCCTCCGCTGTAGGGCAGTCCATGGTGCATCCTCTCCAGCCACACAATCTCTTTCTGACAGCTCCGACTCAGCGCGATGAATGGTTTGGGCGGCTTGAATAGGAATGTCTTTATCCCCTCTCCATCAAATGTTAGAGCCACTTCCTTGGGTGTAAATTCAGGTGTGCAAAAGCCTTGTATATCAACGACCAGCACTCGCAGCGTTGAGGCAATATGCTTGCGTAGAACAAGTTCCAGCATTCTCCCAGCTTCAGCTATGCGCCTCTCGAAACGTAGCCTATCAGCAACAAAATGTTTCCACTGTGTATGCTGATCACCCTCATGAGGTCGATACATCAACGTTATGGGGCATAAATCAAAGCTTACTCTCTTCGGCATTTAAGTGAGCTTTTTAACCTCTCCTGTTAGAGGTCTGTACTCAACGATGCTATCGTACATAATGAGGCAATATGCTCGAGTACCGGCAGCAAATGCTGCGGTCGCCTCCAACTCGATATTCAAGTCGACTGTAGATGTTTTAATGCTATCATTCTGCTTGGATACGTCAAATAGAAAGATCATCTGATCTCTAAACTGAGTATAATCCAGCATAGGCATAGCATCAGCGCGGTCATAATAACTTTTTTGAAACTCGACATACATATGGTACGCACGCGTATAATCGCCATCTGCAATATCGAGATTTAATGCATCGTAAGGATAAGTTTCCGAGTTTAGATGAACTCGAATATTTTTAATATTGCAATGATCAAATCTCGCGCAGTCTACGCCAACATTATTTCTCCTATTTTGCTGCAGTACAATACCGATATAGCGAGGCTTCTCAAGATTACTCGAAGTCTTTACGGGCCAGATTTATTTTTCAGTCTGTCGTAAAGCTGTAAGTTCACGCAGTTCACATCCGCGAAATGCTACACGAATCGGTGCATTCTTGTGAATATTTTGATAGAGAGCTAATCTATTCGCAGAACTTGGCTGTATATGAGGGACGTGCCATTCAACTTTATTGAGTCTAAGGACAGCTCCGGCAGTACCGGTATAGCAGTTAGTATCAGTGGCAGATCGCAAAAGTATTAATTCTTGCTTGATATTCGTAATCACTTTACAATAATCCTCTGCAAATCCGAGCCAGTACTTGAGCGGAATTATAGCGAAAAATTTGTTATTATTGACGACAAAGGTTTTCAAATGTCCGGTGGAACACCATTCTGCCATCTCAGCAGCGTTTTTATCCTCACCTCGCATTGAGAGCAGCTCTTTGATTGTACTAGTTATGCCAACATTGCGAATTTTATCTACCTCAATGCCATTCAATTCATAGCGCACCTCCTCAAATAAGAAACTGAATGCATTTTGAGTAAGAGAAAATTGGATGGGAATACCGCCAGCTCCTGCAGGAGGCTCGACCGCACCGCTAATATAGATGTAGCTATCGTAAGGCAAAGTCAGAATATCCTGCTGCTGGATCGTAATGCGGATTTCATCGTTATTGCCGAAATTTGCCGATCTGGGGTGATATGCATGATGCCGAGTCTTTATAATATCGTCTTGGAAAACCACATCTTCAAAAATATTCAGCTCAGTCATTTCGTTAGCTTCGTTTTTAGATTATAGCCGATTTTAAGGAGCTTGCGCTTAACAGCAGATGATGTCGCGGCTGCGGTTCTTCGCCTACTACTGATTGATATTGAGCTCGTCTTCGTATTTATACTCCCGAAGCAGATGCCCATGTTAGCGCTGCCTCAGCTCCAATCGAACTAATATTTTCTCGCCTCTAAAGTTAACCGGATCGCCGTTCTGGTCTACTATCCTAATGATTATACTATCGATGCTGCTTGTGTTAATGACGGGTAGGTATAAAATGTTTCTGGGTTCTATATTTATAGCATAGCCCGGATCTACGGCAGGTTAGAACTCGAATAGCGTATGAGATAGTCTGTTATCGTAATAGGATCCTGTGATGATGTTGCACTCTACCCTGATGCTCGATACTTTAATTATGTGTACAGGTATATCAGATGTATGCTGTGATTCTGCCTCTAATATACGCTCTCCCGAAAACAATAATAAATTCCCGATAGTGCCTTTATCAGGCGAAAAATCAACGCTGAATATACTTTTAAGCTCGCACTTTAGCGTATTATTGTTTGGCTTGAGCGAAAAAATATTATCGGCGAGCTGATTCCCACTGTCGGATAATAACTGCTGCTGCAAGTACGCCTCAATATCGCTAATTTCGTATGAGCCTGATGGTATCACAATTTTCTTACCTCCGTTATATATAAACTTATTACACCCTTCCTCAATATTCGGTATCGTATTATATGTATGCAGCCCTATTAAACCCAAGCAATAAGATGACCTATCATCGAGCTCGATCGGCGGATAATAATCAGCGCTGAGGATGTTATCTGTACCTTGCAAGGTGAATGTCTGAGACATGACTGAGATATGTCGGTACATGCAGGGCTATTTATACAAAAAATCCAAGCACAAATGACCGCAATTATAAGTGTTGAATCTCTGATAGCGCTGTCTATTATATGTGATTTTGCTATAGTTCAGGTAGCTTACAAGTTCCGGGGGCGGGGCCAAATCCCCAAAACTGTCAAAATACTCGACTGATCTGCCGCGCTTTCTATAGGCCACCCAATGCGTGCCTTCTCCATCCCTGACGTCCAAATTAACGATTGCTGATTCATTGTAATGAGGTTTAACAGGCAATGTATCTCGCATGAATACTCCACGGAAATATTTTATATTTTGAGCATGCTCGTTTAGATCGATGTTTGTGAGGGCGCGCTTGGGCAGCTTAATTAGTTTTTTGGCGCAGCCAGGAATAGACCCATGCCTATCCGGTATGGCTTTAAAAATAGCCCCTTACCGTTTTTACCTAGAGCTATAGTTTTAGCGGGCGCTCGAGCATCTCCCACCGACTTCACAGCCTTATATATGCCGGCCGCGCCTCCAGCCAGAGAGCCTAGAGCACTAAGTCCGGCGAATATGGGTATTAGCGGCAGGATACCTCCTCTCTTTGGGATTGGGATTATCCTCGGTACGCGGATTTTTTTCTTACCGCCAGCCTCGCGAACGGCCATTTTTGCTGCAGCTAGTGCAACTCGGCTCCCGTCCTTAAATGCCTGAGAGCTACCGATTTTTCGCTTAAACTTTTTTATAGCCTTTCTAGCCTTCATGACCACCCCACTTCGCATAGCTGTCTTCGGGAGACCCATCCCCATCTTCCTTTTCGCCTTCATCATGTTCGTCACTATCCACGCAGCGCTCTTCTCACCTAGCTTTGCGTTTTGCGACTTGACTCTGGCCCTGGCGGCCTCTTCGAGCTCCTTATAGCTATATGACGCTCGCTCAAGCTTTTGTTCTGCGAGTAGCGGATGTCGTGTTGTTTACAGGCGCTGTCTAGAGGATTTATGCCAGAATCTCCTCGTTTTAACCTCTTTTCCAACTTTGTACCAGGACCACAGTACTGATAGCCGGGTATGTGTGCCTCGAACGGGAGTGCGTTTATTACTGAATTGATGATGCCTCGACCTTGATACATATTCATCTGAACCTTTCGATCCGCTCGACCCCTATATATATAGCACATCCGCGGTGCAGGAGGTTTAGTACGATGAAGGTCGTCAAGCAGCAACAATCGCTGGAGGTGCTCAATATGGATCAATGGACGGGTGCTGGGTTTGAGGCGAGCTTCACAAGACACAGCAAATTGCTACCCAATACAATCAGGGCGCTAGTATGCGGACCCTCTAATTGCGGCAAATCAAACGTCATGTTCTCATTACTGTTCGCCGACAATGGATTGCGATTTGAGAATATCTATATCTTTTCCAAATCGCTATATCAGCCTAAGTATAGAATGCTAGAGCGATTAATGGCCAATATTCCAGAGATAGGATATTTTGCATATAAGGAAAACGAAGAAATAATCGACCCTTCCGAAGCAGAACCACATTCAGTATTTATTTTCGATGATGTTGCCTGTGATATGCAGGAAAAAATCAGAGAATATTTCAGCATGGGTCGTCACAGTCAAGTCGATTCATTTTACCTCTGCCAGACTTATTCTAGAATACCGAAACACCTTATCCGAGATAATGCAAACTTTATCATGCTATTTAAGCAAGATGATCTAAATCTCAGGCATGCATATGAGGATCATGTTAGTGCCGATATGAAGTTCGAGCAGTTTAAGGCTGTGTGTATGGCGTGCTGGGATGGGAGATATTCCTTCGTAACGATAGATAAGGATAGCGATATAGCTGAGGGCAGATATAGGAAAGGTCTGGATGAGTTTATATTACTCGATTCGCGCGTCTAGACAGGTTTTGACGTGTTTAAACTTGTCTCGACAGGTCGAAACACTCTCGCTGACAGCTAATTAGTATAAATTACGACCGCATCTGGTAACGCTTCATTGTGAATTCTACCTTGGTACAGTACACATCATGAGCGATTTAATAGAGAGAAAACTGGTTGATATTGAGAATGCGATACGTCGTAAAGTATTTGCATTAAAATTAGAACGAGGTGATAATAGCGCGATGCTGGAGCGTCGCTATAAGCCAATCACAGATCCTCTTAAGAAGTTAACACTGGCTCAGGCTCCAGTGCCGCCGGCAATGCAGGCTCAACCCTTAGTACGACCACCGCCACCAATACAGGCTCAACCCCCCGTACGTTCACCGCCTCCAATGCAGCCTCGACCCGCAGCACGTTCTGCGCTACATCAACCGCCCACATTCAACATATCCTATACACCGACAACTCCTCCAACACGTTCTGCTCTGCTTCAACCGCCTGCAACCAGCATGTCTATGCCTGTCATACTCCCGGCTTTACAGGCAACACCTGCAACCCCTGTTATACGTTCCACACCAAAAGCAGTAGCACAACGCCATGCGGCCAAGTTAAAGGCTACGAGGAATCTATCGTTTTCGGAGTATGGTAGCGAGGCTGACGATGAGCAAGATATGGATACATCGTCTAGAGGGGATGAGCTCTTACATTTACTGGACGGCATGCTGCCTACACCTAGAAAATATTTCACCATGTTAGTTAGGGGTGATGATAAGGACTTAGATAAGACATTCGGTGTAGTCTATAATCGTCATACTGGCGGATTTCATCTGGGTAACTCACCTATTAACCCAGATGGGGAGGATCTTTTAGTCGGGCGAAGCATCTATGCGGGGACCCCTGGCCTCTGCGATCTGATTTTCAGTAAGAAGCCAAAATCATTTAGCGACACAGATGTAACCAATTATGCTGATATCATCGATAAAACAAAAATCCCATATTTCAATTTCGATGAAAACAACCGCGTTCGAGGAAATAATACACATAAATATAAGAAGTTTATCGCACCTCTCTTAAAGAGCACGAGTGCGCCAGCTCTAACTAGATCTCGCGTTAAAACTACTGGAGGTCTAGGGTTCCACTCTGAGATGCAGTGCGACTTAAAAACCCCCGTACAATATCGTTATTGGGATAATATAGAAGAGCTGGTGGATAGGCTATGTCTGATACATGCTGCTAGAAATGCTGGGAATAGCAGCGTCGGTAATGAGATTCTGGCTATTGAAGAGGAACTCCGCGAAGCTGATATAATTGAATAAAACGAGCGGCACGTGCGCTACCAGCTCAAATATACGATGAGCGTCGACAAGTTCGGACGTTTCTTTAGAGCGGGAGGTACGCGAAAATGCTCTCGAGGTCACGATGGCATAGGATTTATGCTAACACCGAGCGGTCATTATGATTTAAATAATAGACGCCTCACACGCATAAAAGAGCCCGCGGATTTGGACGATGCGGCTAGCAGGAGGTTCGTGGAAGATTCTTTGAACAAGATGGAGGCTGATATTTTAGAGCGTGGGGCTAGTGCTGCTCGCAAGAAACTGGCACTTTATTCGCAGGCTGCTTTGCATAATATGCAAAATCTGCAGAAAAATGTCGATGCGAAACTATCTGATCTGAAGAAGCAGCAGGAGGAAAAGCTGCAGGCTAATAATGCGTCTAATGTGTGGGAGTTAGCTATCCTGAAAAAGCAGCAGGACGATAAGCTGCATGCTTATGGCGCTACTATTAAGCAGGAATTGGATGCTCTGAAGAAGCATCAGGAAGAAAGACTACAGATCCATGATGTGATTGCTGTTCGTGAGCTAGCCGATCTGAAGAAGAAGAGTGAGGATAGCGATGTAAAGCTGAGAGAGATGGTCTTCACCAGAGTAGAGCAGCTGCGCGAGTTATTTGTTCAGTTGTCGGCTGAGAGAGAAAAACTTCAGGCTTATGGCGCTGCTTTTAAGCAGGAGTTGGATGATGCGAAGAAGCAGCAGGAAGAAAGAATGCAGGCTCACGATGCGCTTGTTATAGGCGAGTTAGCCGACCTGAAGAAAAAGCGCCAGGATGATGATGTACATTTGCGAGAGCTGATACATACCAAAGTACAGCAGACTATAAGAGAGAGCAGACGTACTCCGGGCGTCACTCCTCGCAAGCCCGTAGCCGCACCTAAATAATGAGTGCTATTAAGAGCGGTATCGTTGATGAGCTCCATAGACCCGCTCGTGTTAACTTTGGGAGAAGGAGGACTATCATTAAAGGTCTTGATGATCTATGGCAAGCTAACTTGGCGGAATTCTCCTTTTACGCTCGAGATAATAAGGGGCACAGATTCATTCTGGTGGTGATTGACTGCTTCTCCAAGTTCCTATGGACTCGACCACTAAAGTATAAAACTGCTAAATGCGTTAGTGCCGCTTTCGCTGATATTTTTCGCGGGCGTCGTACTCCGAAGAATTTGCAGACTGACAATGGTACTGAATTTTACAACTCTACGATGAAGGCGCTGCTAGCTAAATATAAAGTGAATCATTATTCATCCTATACTAAAATCAAGGCATCCATGGCTGAGCGCGTGATACGTACTATAAAAAATAGTCTTTATCGATCGTTTAGTTTGAAGGGGACATATTCATGGATAGACATTCTCACCGATGCCACCGCCGAATATAATGCCAGGAAACATCGTACTATTGGCATGAGACCCTGTGACGTCACCAAGAAGCATGAACAACATCTTCTAGATACCGTTTATTCGCACGTTAAAATGTCCGGTGTGCGAAAGTTTAGCGTTAATGATGTAGTTCGAATAAGCAGGCAGAAAGCGTTATTCGAGAAGGGGTACACGCCAAATTGGTCGGCTGAATTATTTAAAATTAAGCAGGCTCGAATCACAGATCCTGCCTCATATCTGCTCGAGGACATTCATGAGACCCCCATACGCGGAGCATTCTATAATGAAGAGCTGCAGCTGACGAAACATCCTGATACCTACCTCGTAGAGAAGATCTTGAAGCGGAAGGGCAGCAAAGTCTTTGTCAAGTGGCTGGGCCATGACAATGTATTTAATTCCTGGATAGATAGTACAAATGTATTGTAATATATGTAATTCCCTGATAGAGATGTAACATGATGAGCAATAAATCTGTATTATTATTATCCGTTGTTTTTATTTTTCTTTATTTATTACAGGTGGTTAATAAGACACATAAATAGATATAGGAGATATTTATTTTAAACTTTCATATGTTGACAGTATAGCATCATTATACATGTACAAATATTCTAACATTATTTGTGCTCGAAAATTTTTTTTATGTGGATCTATTAACATCATAATATTATCCATTAAATCACCATTATTCATTTTTGCACACGCGCACAGCAGAAAAATGTAATAATCTTTAAATGCGCACTCTGATAAAATATCCAATTTAGAGTCTATTAGTTTTTTAATGCGCACCAGGGTATGTACAGCCTCTTCGGACAGAGCTATCTTGAACTCCCTCTGTTCGATCCACAGTGAGGATATATCCACAGATATATATGTGAGGACATATATATCATATATACATATATATCATATATACATATATATGTTTTTATTTTTCTTTATTTATTACAGGTGGTTAATAAGACACATAAATAGATATAGGAGATATTTATTTTAAACTTTCATATGTTGACAGTATAGCATCATTATACATGTACAAATATTCTAACATTATTTGTGCTCGAAATTTTTTTTTATGTGGATCTATTAACATCATAATATTATCCATTAAATCACCATTATTCATTTTTGCACACGCGCACAGCAGAAAAATGTAATAATCTTTAAATGCGCACTCTGATAAAATATCCAATTTAGAGTCTATTACTTTTTTAATGCGCACCAGGGTATGTACAGCCTCTTCGGACAGAGCTATCTTGAACTCCCTCTGTTCGATCCACAGTGAGGACATATCCACAGATATATATGTCGAACTGCTCCATCGAGATGGGCTCTGTCAATCCTCCAATGTCGAGTGCGGTAAACTGCTTCCACTCGTCCGTTGTGAAGAATCTGGAGGCGAATGGACCCCATATTTTGACGATGGGTATGAAACCCGCCGTCGGACTTATCCCAATGCTCACGTGGTTTGTTTGGGATTTATTGAGTGAGAATGTAGAGCTGCCCAGAAGCGTCTCCTCCAATGTGAATTCTACGTCAAACCTCTTCATGAGGATATCGATGCGATCCATCTCTTTGTGCTGACATTAAAAGACTAAACACTTATTTTTAGTGATGCCATCTGCTTGATGATTTCGAAGCTGCGCTTGCGCGTCTCGATCATCCTTTTAACCTCGTCGATTTTCCGCTTCAGCAACAACGTCCTATCGCGCAGCTCTCTCTGCATCACTCTCAAATGACAGTTTATTGTTCGACCCCCTGCTGATGTAGAGGCCTCGTGCGATCGCCTCCCCAAACTCATCGCTACTGATGCTGGCGAACTGCTTTGGTAGGAATATTATACCCTGCTCCAGTTCGACCGTTTGCTTCTCGCCAAATTTGGTGGTTATCTTCCTGCCTTCGATGATGCGATAGCGAGCGTCCTGCTGCAGCTCACCGATTTTGATGAAAGCTTTTGGCTCTTTGGCCCTAATCTTATTCAGCTTACTTACGAAGTCCATATCTGTGAGCAATAAAATCCAATCTATTAATTCATGCTGATTCAAAAGCTGCATTAAATTACGATGTGAGGCATCTGCTATATATCGAGGATAATGCATTCAAATTGATTAAGTTTACACAGCTACACGAATAATTTTTATTTAAATTTTTATTAGCTTACCTGATCAAAACACGATAACACTCACTAGGAGATCTGTGCTGGCACAGAGGGTAACACAAGAAACTTGAAGGGCTAGATGTGAGCTTCAACACTGGTCGGAGTAGACTGATGCTCGTGGCACGACGTTTTTCGTTTAAATAACCCTCGCAGGGGTGGGGTGTGGTGGCGTGCTCTTCTTCACACAGACAGGAATGTTCTAGTCTCGACTTGTTGCGACATCAAGTTAATTGGTGCACGTGCATATTTCGTTAGATATCTAATCTTAATTACCGGCTGCATCTGTCGTCCATAAATCACTCTGCGCTCTTTACCGCCAGACATCTGTGCACCAGATGTGTTACAGCACATGTGAACCCCCCCCCCCCGCCGATTAAATTGAATCTGTCACTCATAAATCACTCTGCGCCCATTACCGCCAGACATCTGCGCACCAGATGTGTTATAGCATCCGCCCCCTATCTTTGCTCCCTATCTTAACATTGACATATTTATTATGTCTGGGAATTTGAGTAATGACTTCCGCCAATATGAAGATCAGATTACACACTGCCCGCGGCAATTGATTAATCCGCGAATTTAAAGCGCCAATTTTTTGCAATGTTTTTGCGAGTGTTGGTCCAGAACCCGTGTTGCTTAACTACTGCCTTGTTTATATACAATTTCAAAATCATATTCTGATAATTTGATTCGCCATCTGGTAAGTTTTGAACTAGGGTCCTTAAGGGATATGAGCCACTGTAGGGGTTTATGATCCGTTATTATTTTAAATTTTCGCCCGAATAAATATGGTCGAAAATATTTCGTGGCCCAAATAACTGCCAAAAGCTCCTTCTCAATTGTGGAGTAATTTATTTCTGATTCATTTAATGTTCTACTCGCGTATGCAATTGGTAAGTCGCTATCAATAATTCCTTGTGACAAAACAGCTCCGACAGCGAAATTACTCGCGTCTGTAGTTAAATTAAACGGTTTAGTAAAGTCTGGATATTGTAAGAGTGGTTCGTTCGTAAGAATATTTTTACATAAATTAAAGCTATTTTTGTAATCCGAATCATTTACATTTATAATTGCATTTTTCTTTAGTCTCTTAGTCAATGGTTTAGTTAATTTAGCAAAATCTTTAATACATTTTCGGTAATAACCGAGGATACCTAAAAAGCCTTTAATTTGTTTCGTAGTTTTTGGAATAGGATAATTTTGTATAACTTTAATTTTATCCGGATTCGGTTTTACACCTTCAGGAGTAACAATGTGGCTAAGGTAAGCCACTTCTTTTCTCAAAAACTCAGATTTATCGAGTTGAATTTTAAAATTTGACTCTCTTAAACGATCGAACACCTCTCTTAAACGATTAACATGCTCTTTTAAGCTTGTGCTGAAAATTATTATGTCGTCCATATAGACTAGACATTTTTCATTTTGGATTCCTCGCAGGATATTATCCATGACTCTTTGAAAAGTAGCTGGAGCATTTTTCAGCCCAAATGGCATACGCATGAATTCGTAATGCCCATTTTCAGTATTAAAAGCTGTTTTGGGAGTGTCACTTTCTTCAATTTCAATCTGATGGAAGCCAGATACTAAATCAAGGGTCGTAAAATATTGAGAACGCCCTAATTTATCGAGTAGATCATTAATGTTCGGTAAGGGATAACGGTCACCGATTGTTTTTTCATTTAATTGGCGGTAATCAATTACTACTCGCCATTTTTGCTTACCAGATGCGTCTAGATTTTTGGGAATTACCCATATTGGCGAAGACCATGGACTGTGCGACGGTCTTATTATTTTATCGTCAAGCATTTTATTTATTTGTTTCCTAACTTCTTCCCTATGAATTTGTGGATAACGATATGATTTACTATACACGGGTAATTCATCCGCGGTTTTAATTTGAAGCTTGACTTTATTTGTAAAGGTTAATTTATTATTATCGACATGAAATATGTCGGAATATTCCTTAATTAAATTCATTATAACCTTTTTCTCTTCGCTATTCATATGCTCATTGCGAATTTGAGGATTATTAAACTGTACATTATTGATTTTCAACAGGTTAAGATCGGGGTGTGTTGAGCCCAACTGCTGACAATCATATTCATTGATTGGAGCAACCACTAATGGTCTCGTAACCCAAATTTTGACATCTTCTGTTGACGGATTAATTATTGTACAAATTGCTTTATAATTATTTACCGCATTTACCGCATTTACATTCTGGTATTTCCAGAGAATCGATTTTTGAATACGGGATTATTACATCACCGTTTTTTTATATTTGCGATATCTATTTCAATAATTTGTTCGAATCTCCCAGGTACAAGTACCTTTTGTACATCCGTAATTTCCTGGGAATTAAAACAATTAATTTCTTCGCGAGCACCGGGCGATAATTTACACTTCTCGTCCGGGTCTCCACGAATTCTACTATAATTTATTTTTATATCGCAGTCAGGTATATTTATTTCACCTTTAGATAAATTAATATTTACATTTAAATATTTTAAATTATCGATTCCAATTAATATGTCGAAGTTTGAATGAAAGTCAAAAATAAAGCATTTTATATTCGCCTCTCTTGATTTAAATAACCGTTTTAGTGGTACAGTAGTGCTAAACCTTCCATAAGTAGTGCCATGTGCGCTGGACACTTGAAAGGGGTCGGTTCTGATTTGTTTTCTGAACAATTTGTATCCAATTTTAGGATTTACAAATGACCTGCTACTACCTGTATCAATTAATATTTTCAAATTATTTAATGGATCGGTTACATACGGGAGACGACTTTCATTATTATTTATACTATTTAATTCTATTCGGGTCGGTAGTTTGACGGAACCTCTAAGGCTAAAAAAGGATGTTTAGGAACATTTGGTTCCGTGCCTGGTTCCTCGTCGATATTATATAATTCCTCCGAAATAAAATTATTTGGCCGACCTTGGTAACCTCTATTTTGATTAGGTAAATTTAAATTTTGTGTAGACACCGACATAGGTGTGGGTCTATATTGGGGTGTCGGTCTAGGTTGACTGGGGCCGACCCTCTGATTAACAAAGCTTGGTTTTGGAATATTATGATTACCATTAGGAGGTCGTGTTAAATTATTAAATTTTATGAACATTATATTTATTTCGGGGAAAATTATTATTTACATTATTATTAGGAACTCTTACGGGATAATTGCTTCTAAAGTTATTGGGGAAACGTGGACTTACTTTATTAAAATTGGGTTTATTCACAGTAATATCTAACTGAAACTCGTTAGTTAAAATATTCAAAGCAGCATTTAAATTAAGTGGGCTCCTTGCCAGAATTTGTGCACCAATTGGTTCTTTTAAACCACGGAGGAAGACGCGCAATGCATTTTCATGAAAAAAGTTCATTAGATAATGTTGTTCTTGTTGAGTTGCGATATGAGCCCTTACATATGATACTTGCAAATTCAGCAAGTGTTGAAACTTATTATAAAATTCGAATGGGGTTTCAGTGAAATTTTGATTTAAATTAGTTATTTCAAAATTTAGACTATAATGGTCTCTTTTATCGCCATACGCGTTCAACAAGGCTGTTTTCAATTCTTGCCAGGAGGTGATCCTGTTTGATGAAATATTAACTGCCGCTTCTCCTTTAATTTTCGACAGAATGGTCGACATTAAATACTCATTTAGAAAGTCCGTGGGATCTGCTGTGTTATAAAATTTGTTTACCAATTTTTCGCCGATTTCAACGAAAACGCGTCAGTAATTCTGTCTCGCCGTAGAAATCTAGAATCATAGCCAAATATTCTGATTTCAATGCAATGTTTAATGTGGGATTTTGTGAGCGATTTATTGGGGAACGGGAACGATCTCGATGATGAGATAAGGGAATTTACAACTCCAATTCGATGTCCGAATTTGTCTCAACAATGTCTCGTGCATTCATTAATCGAACGACGAAAACGAATATTAAATGGACAATTGAATTTAGGCACTCGAAACAATGTATGTACTCACAGTGCTAGTATTCCGTCCATCCGGCCGTGAAAGTTGAATCTGCGAAACTGGGCGTGGGCAGTGTTTCAATGTTTGGAATCCTGCCTGGGTCCTCGATGCTTGTAGATTCGATGCGAAGCTGCGGTGTCTCGAAGTTCGGAGTCCTGTAGTCTTCGCTGGTTCTATCCCAATTAATTCGTGAACGAAAAATTTAACAAATTTTATATTCGCTCAAATTGTTAAATTTTGGGAATCCGTTGCCGACTGCGCCAAATACGTATCACGGGCCGAAACGTAGGTTTTAAAAAAAGGGACTTTTATTTTAAAACTTATAATTTAATATGTTGTTAGTACGGAATACGAATATAGAGTGTGTCGTGGCAAGGCCAACCTGTTAGTAATATAATTTTATTATAAATGAACAAAAAAAGATAATATATAATGCGTGGGATGCGCTCATATACATCTGTGTTAAATCATACTCTTTATATAATAATAAAGAAGCTGATTGTTTGTGACCGCAGGTAACTTACATATAAGGTCACTCTACTTTCGGGGCGCAATATCTGACACAAAAACACAGCTCCGCCGCAGTCACACGAGCCTAAATAGTGTTTACCATGTATCTCGCCGTCCAAACATTGCAGAAACTAACAGTGAACGTCAACAGCACCTAACCTTTTTTCAAAAGTGTGACACAAGGATGAAACGGTTCGAACCCAGGTGTTGTACAAATTCTCATAGTTCCTAATATCTATTTGGCTCATGATTTAGTGGTAGTAATTTACGTAAAGAACTGTTTATTTATCTATGCCTCTAGGGATTACGAAACTCATAACGGGCTAGCCTGTAAATAGTTATTTCTAACCTTTAATAGTTATTTTTATACCAAGTCAGTAAAGTGATTTTTTGTCGAACGAGTCTGGTGTATGAGCCGAGCAAGCGAAGTGAGAGAGGCGAGTAACAGGCGAGTTCGACAAAGACACTTTACTCACGTAGTGCATACAAACTTTTATCGCCCACCGTAAATAATATCTTCTACCATTATTTTCTATACATAATTCGTGACAAACGATATCTGATTAATATCAAACAGTTGTTTTGACCATGTTGATAAATATTAGCGGCAGGTAAAATGTATTTTTCTTCAAACGTCAGAAAATTATGTCATTAATTAACTCAGTTGACTGTGGAAAAATGTCACATTTCGCCAGCGGAAGTTTTACTTTTCCTTTCCCAGCCGGCGGAAAGGAAAGTGTTATCATGGCAACATTAAATAATCAACGCAAAGCAATACTATAAATTTCATCATATAACAATTAAATATAACAGTGTTTTGCAATTTATTTTCTATTTTCTGGTAGATATACTGCTTTCACTAATAATAGATTAAATCTATAAATGACTTTTTCAACAAATATTATCACTGTCACTGTCAAATGCTGAAATAGTTTCTGCCAAGAAAACAGCAAACCATACGATGCATTCTTTGATATAAAATTTATTTGTAAAAATAATATATATTAAAATTACGAGTTTCCGTAATTTGTAGTACGTTTAAAGAAAAAAATTGTATATTTCACATGGAGGCGAAGGACTTTTCATGGCTTGCCTTCTATTAGCCGCCTCACTTCGTTCGGCGCGCAAACTCAGGCGCGCCATGAAAAGTCTCACTTCTCCTCCACGTAAAATAATATACTATTTTCTTCAAACGTCAGAAAATTATGTCATTATTTAACTCAGTTGACTGTCGAAAAATGTCACATTTTTGCCAGCGGAAGTTTTAATTTTCCTTTCCCAGCCGGCGGAAGGGAAAGTGTTGTCATGGCAACATTAAATAAACAACGCGAAGCAATAAAAATAAATTAAATAATATAATAATATAATAAAAATAAATTTTATCATATAACAATTAAATATATTGGTGTTTTGCATTTCTTTTCCTATTTTCTAGTAGATATACTGCTATCACCAATAATAGATTAAATCTATAAATGGTTTCTTCAACAAAAATGATCACTGTCACTATCAAATGCTGAAATAGATTCTGTCAAGAAAACAAAAAAAAAATCTATACGAGCGTTATTTGATATTAAATTTATTTGAAAAAATTATATATCAAAATTATGAGTTTTCGGATTTTGCAGTACGTTTAAAGAACAAAATAGTATATTTCACTTGGAGGCGAAGCGACTTTTCATGGCTTGCCTTGTATTACGGGCCTCACTTCGTTCGGCGCGCAAACTCAGGCCCGCCCGTCTCACTTCTCCTCCTCGTAAAATAATATACTATTATTTTACAGTAAGATAAAGTATTAATTTACTTCCGAAAATCGCTATGGTAATGTATGGCGCTATTGACGGTGGGCGTAAAAATGATTACGGGTTGTTGACATGTTGACATTAACATATATTATTTGAAGCGTTCATATGTATCTTGAAACGTCTAAATAAATTGATTTAAAAATATCTGGTATTGCGTTGTATTTACATTTTAGTTATTGCGTTGCACTACAGCAATGGATTTTGTTAAATATAAATATATTGTGATTCATATGTCATTGTACACTGCTCGACTGTTACCTGACAACGGTCTTGCAATGTAAATAACTATCGAGCGTTTAACAAAAATTGACGACGAAGTTGGCTTTGGCAATCTCACTACGGACATGGCATGATATTGACAACGCCAACTTCGTCGTCGATTTTTGTCGAACGCTCGATATAACGGGCTGTTGACATTGATTTCATGACAACATATATTATTTGAAGCGTACATAGAAGTAGTTAAGCTGTGGCAGTTCCAACTCACCCCCCGCATAGATTTCGGGCTTTAATTTTATGTAATTCCCTGCAATTGATTCAATAATTTTATTGAAATGAACTTGCTTTTATGATCTTGAACTAAAATCCTTTTACCACTTCATTGCTGTTTCGCCTATGTAGGTATTTTTCATTTGGAAATTTCAATGTAAAAATATATAATTGAATTTCAATCATTATAAGTTTTAAAAATAATTATTAATATGTATACACATAAATGCCGCAGTTTGTCTGTCCAGTTACCCTCTGTTTAGCATATTCCGTATCTATAATGCAAGCGCATAAAAACTAATTATTGGCGGATAAATGATGTCTTTTACTCCCCAGCATGATAATAGTGCAAATATTGTTGATCTTGTATTTAATTAATTTAAAATAAGAATGTGTTACAGCGGTATAATCAATTAGTTTGAAAGATATTCCCGTTATATGCTTTATAACCATTTTTATCTAAAAGAGATAAGAATTTTTGCCCATTCCTTGCCTCTCCGTTTTCCATGAACCCTGGGTAAATTGACGATGTTAGCCCAAGTATATTCTTCTTTCACACTCTTCTCTCGCTCTAGTTTTAAGTTTTAAGAAAACCAATGCTTCTTCAGCCCGTCAAAGCAACAAATATTACAATGGCATGTGTTCTACTGTAACATTTTCTATGTAAAAGTAATACATCGAATTACATTGAAATATACATGTTGGACATGTGCGGGATGGGCAAAATATTCCAGGTTTATGGCGAAGAGATGAGAACGCCTTGTCATATTTGCAATCCATAAGAAAAACATCACGAAAATCTTTAATTGGAGCAAACCATATTAGGGATGAGTGTGCTGATTATGTTTTAACAAGTGGAAAGGTGCCATGGCAATATTTTTATTGCTGATATATTTTTTACATAATAAGTACTTGTAATTATAGTGTAGACATATTTACTTCGTTATTAAAAAGTACATACATCTGTATCTGTAGCGATAGTACTTCTTGGTACATATGTTGGTTTTAGGAACTTTTCCATGATTTCGTAGGTGAACCAATTGGGTTTATATCTGTCTGCTACACCGGAACCAGACTTTGTACTTTGTTTTACTCGACTCAAAAGCGGTCGAAATGTCGCCATCAGGGAGTCCGTCTTCTTTTTTAAATCGTGAACCGTGCAATTGACAGCAATAAACACCCTTCGAAGATAGATTTTCAGTTTCAAGTAAATTAACTATACACATGTTCTAGGCGGCCGCACAGTGGTCGGAATTTCCTAAAAATTGGGATTTAATCTAAGGAACCTTCCAAAAATTTCAAAACCTTTTATGTAGGTGTATTTCGGACTTAGAAATAAGATTCTGAGGTAACGTTTGAGAAATTCTAAATATACAAAATGGCCGATCAAATATGGCGCACAAAAATCTAAAATTCATGTCCAATTTGAATTCTGTGTTGACAATAATTTCGAAACAAAATTGTTTACCTAGCTATTAACAATATTTAACACAATTTATAGATTTGATTCGAAGCAATAGAAAAAAAAATGAATTTTTACCAATGTTTTCTGAAAATGTCCATTTTTACAATTTTTTGTTTTTTATTTGGTCTTACTTCACTGTCTTTTGAAAATTAAGATATTTATTGTTGTTCAATAAATTTTAGCGTCACTTTTATCAGTAATTGTCCAAGCATTTATCGATTATACAAAAAAATGCACGTTTTATCGAGAAAAATGCATTTTTTATATAGGCTGTAACTTTCACCGGGGCAGCTCGGGGCAGCTGTTTGCTTGGGAAACAAAGTCTGTATACTTTATGTTTTTTAGATCTTTAGGAATTTCTGGGGGCACGAGGGGGGCAATATTTTTTTTTTCGCTGCTAAACTTTATGCTAAAAATAAGATAATATTACATAAATTTCATAAACTACTGTATTTTACTCAACTATTTGCACTTCTATGAGTATTTAGTATCATTTAACAATTACTCAATTGCAAAAAGATGGTCTTATACAGTCTCATTTTTTATCTATTTCTTCGAATAAAATCTATAAATTGTATTAAATATTGTTAATAGCTAGGTAAACAATTTTTTTTCGAAATTATTGTCAACACAGAATTCAAATTGGACATGAATTTTAGATTTTTGTGCGCCATATTTGATCGGCCATTTTGTATTTTTAGAATATCTCAAACGTTACCTCAGAATCTTATTTCTAAGTCCAAAATACACCTACATACAAGGTTTTGAAATTTTTTGAAGGTTCCTTAGATTAAATCCCAATTTTTAGGAAATTCCGACCATTGTGGGCGAGCGTTATAATGAATAAAAGCGACAACCACTAGTAACTAGGTATAAATTAGATGGTGTGCTTTCTATATGCTCTTTAAGCGTATTTGTTAATTTTGATGAACGATTTCGCATAGCCTGTCCCGTAACATTTTTTTTTACTGTTAGCGCCGTTATAAATATCCGTCTCTTCATGTTACGTATCGAGTTTCAGTGATGGACAAATCTGCCAATTGTCGGATATCTAAATTGCCCTTAAATGACTCATGCGATACTTACTTATATAGACATTTTGTAATTAATTAATTTAAGATAAATACATCCTGCTTAATTCCGTTGATATCTCTTTATTGGTTTAATTGCCATCCGTAGATCCCCGTTATTTTATCTCCACATTAGCTATTTAATCCGGCCCTTTATTTTTTTATGTGCTCTGGTTCGACCTCATAATCTTAAAATTGACATATTTATGGCGTCTGGAGTTTGATTTATTATTTGCGGCCGTAATTAAGATCGCATTACACACGCGTTTATAGTAATTACCCCATTGTTATCCTGCAATTGTAATTAAATTACTCGCAATTTCCGCAATCAACCTATTGCAATTGCTCGCGGTGATTGATTAAATCCGCAAATTAAAAGCGCGAATTAAATTAATCGGAATCTCTGCGGGGGGTGAGTTGGAAATGTCACAGCATAACTACTCATAGTGTCTCAGTGACTACCAGACATAGCAAAAATAACATTTTGAAATTATATAAGGATCAATTCTTGATCAATATTTTTTCTGAGTGGCGATGTAAAATAATTAAAGAAACAGAAATTTACTTCTGTCAAATAATTTTCATATTACATAATTATTTAAAGGAATATTAATAAGAAATGGTCACATTGAGTTGTATTCAGACAGAAAATTTAAAAAATAACAGCAATCCGACGGGTAATGTAAATTTGATTTTTCTGCTCCCACTTAGTAAGTTGTCAATTACACATGGGCTCATTACTAGTAAATCAGTTATAACGTAGATTATAGCTGTTAGGCATGTTATCTGTGGGTGATATAAATTGCTTCTCGTTTCAAACAATGAGCAAGGTCAAACCCATCGTTCCCAAACATGACACAGTATCCATGATACAGAATACTGTACCACCTACCTGATGGCCACAAATACTACAGAAATTTTCCAAAATATCTATATTAATCTTAATAAAACTGGTTTTCATTTACAAGCACGTTACACCGGGTACCCGACGACATGCATCTTGCCTATGCACTCCCCCACGTAGAACCAGCAGGTCACCTCCATGGCCACCAGGCCGTATAGGAAGGTCTCCCTGACCGTCCACTGCTTCCACTTGCTGTTCTTGGCGACCCCAACGATCTGCTGGACGCCGTCGCGCATCTGCTCCAGGTCCAGGGGTGTCGGTGGCGTCAGCTCCACCTTGGCGTATTTCATGAACGTGTCCAACCTCCGCTTGAGGTGTTTTATGGCAGACGCCATCGCCATCGCGGAAGTCGACGGCATAGGTAACGACGGCAAGGTACTCAAGGTGTTTCACTTTTGCGTTTCAAGCAGCGACGTTTCAGTATGTATGTAGTAAGTGTGACGTATACGTGACAGTTGCTGCATTCCAGCAATTATTGTTTCTACGCCCATGTGATTCTTTTGATCGAGTCGCTCAACGAGAGCAGGCGGTTATCAAGCATATGGGATCCCCGGTCCCCTTGTTAAGCTTTTACGTTAGTTTATAGATGTCCCAACAGGTCCTGGAGGAGTAGCACATGTGTGAATAGATGTCCTCACGGTCCCATTAAATTTTCACACCTATAATGTTAGTGTGGTAGTGATACTGACGCGCATGCGCATATGCACATTTGAGTCACGTGAAATCGTCAATCACGCCTGATCACGACATCACACGCCACTGTGACATGCCATATTCAGAGAATTTTGCGAACAGGCGCCAGTTATGGGTTTTTACATAACGAATAAGTTTTTAAAAAACCGTACTATTTTATTGAATAATTACCTAACGTCTAACAATGTTAAAGCTATGACCGCTAGAATAATAATGTGTTTAATTAATCGTACATGCATGGAGCGGAGCGTAGCTATATTATCTCTAAGGATGCGTCTTCAGCAGAAATGCATCCGTGTACCAGTATTACGACATCGTAACACGCCATTGCTAACAGATTGTTTCGAAGCTTTTCAAAGCTGTTATTGAACTTAAATGCTGATTTAATTATTAATCGTAAGTATAAAACTACATTTGCTACCTGTCAGTTAGTAGAATTGGTAAATAAAATACTAGGTTGTTTGAGTTTCACAGATTAATTGCTAATAACTAACAATTGTTTCGGCACAAAGTGGTTTCATCAGGCTAATTAATAATGATATGGCGAAACAATTGTTGCAGTTATTATCAATTAATCCGCGAATCCCAAACAACCTAGTGTTTTATTTATGACATGCTTCATGAATCTAACTCTACTCAATTAATAATTAACTTGCTTGTTCACTAATGCGATCAAGGTTCTGGTCTGCCCTAATGGCAGTTTGTCATACCCAGACAGTCATATTCAATCTTCCAAAACCAACCGTTATGTTTTAATCGTTCAACACTACACAGTCTAACTCAACCTTAGTTACATTCAATCTTCGGACACTAAAGTGTAATCTTTCAAAACTATAAGTAACATTCCAACACTACACCAGATATATTGTATCGTCCAGTTCATACTTAAATAGATAACTATTAAAACATCAACGGAGTAGTTTAATTTGTGTTCCAACAACCGTCGGTGAGGAGAAAACACTCGGAAATATCGAGTCACGAATCATTAATGCAACTGAGAGAAATGCCAGGGGTACACTGCAGTATGTAATTAAAATTGGTACACAAATTTGGCAATTTGGCGATTCATTTGACCATTTGCGTTCTGAACAACTTTGTGTATTTCCTAATAATACTAATAATAATATTAATTGAGTAGTAGTAAATGTATTATGGCATACATATTTTAATAAGTAACATGCGATCTAAAATGCTAAAATGCCAGGGGTACACTGCAGTATGTAATTAAAATTGGTACACAAATTTGGCAATTTGGCGAATCATTTGACCATTTGCGTTCTGAACAACTTTGTGTATTTCCTAATAATACTAATAATAATATTAATTGAGTAGTAGTAAATGTATTATGGCATACATATTTTAATAAGTAACATGCGATCTAAAATGTTTTTCAGTTCAATTTGCAATTCCCTATTAACAAAAAATGTGCGATTCTTGGTTGTGGATGAAACATTTCTGATCCAAACATACGCTTGTATTCCTTCCCGAGTAATCTTCAATTAATGTCGAAATAGCCAAAAATCCAGATTTAATTGTAAATGGTCATACTACTCTCATACATTATCGTTTTTGCGATGCTCACTTTGAGACCTATCAATACGCAACACCTAAGAGGAAATCTCTGAATTGAAATATGGTTCCTAAAATCAATCTTCACTGCACAATGTTCATATGCAAGCGGAAAATTCTTCTCGCATAGCTCCACAGCCTGTTTCACTACTGCGCGATACAACACCTCTTGGAATTGTCTCACCTGAGCCTCATCGCCAAACACCAGGTATTGAAATCAGCAAAATTTAACTTTAATAGTAACAATGTGATCAATTGCCCCTCTTCTAGGAAAGAACAATGTCTTGTTTAACATAGCAGTTATTTTGTAGCATAATGTATTTGAGTGTGTATATACTTTTATTGTTTCATCTTTTGCAGTTATTCCCACAGTTAAAATAAGACGTTCAACGCAGCCTGGTATTTTGAAACGAATTGGTGTGAATCGACAAATTCTATTAAGCCCACGGAAAAAAAAGTATGTATGTAGTCTGTTAAAAAATTAACTAACCTATTGTGAGGTGACACATGTATTGAAATTGCAATTAGTTACTCTGATTTGAACAATTGTGTTTTGATATTATATGGGGATGGTGAAAGTAAATTATCTTAGAATTTTTTTTTTTCATTATTTGTTTACTTTTTCGGATGAATGATAACTGTCATTTTCAAAACAAGTGTCTACGGATGACCGTTGCATTATTAAATGCATTTGTAATTTCTTTAATAAACTAAGTTGTGCAGCAATTGATTTCTTCTATTCTTCCATTTCCATTACAATATTGTTATTAAAGTAGTCATATTCAATGTTCAGTGTGTTGGTTTACATTTGATTTTTTTTTTAATTTATCGTGTCAACTTAGATTTATTTTAGGGTAAAGCTGTACTGATATAAATATCGAAACATGTGTTACTTTAAAAGAATTGTTGTTATTAGTTTATTCATTGTTGTCAAGTATTGTTTATAATTTGTAATTAGATGTAATTTGTATTATTATTGTATTGTGTACACTCTGTGCAAATAAATTAATTGTGTATAGACTTGCCCTCTTTTTAGCCTCCCCAAACAAAAAAGGGGTTTATGATATTAGTAATTTGTTTAAGAAATTATTCATTTAATTTTTTAAACAAATTACTAATTTGATAATAAATATTAATTTCAACACAATTCAGACCTGGAGTACAGATATTTACCCCTATCCAAGTTCCGAACCCAATTAGTTCAAAAATGCCAATGTAGTGGGCGCAGCTGAGACGGTTCATCAGATAAACATACTCATGCCATTTCTTTCTTTAGTACATTCTTTGAACGAGAGATGACAATTTCTACTCGCTCCGTAATACCAGAATTCGACATACGTTTTTTATTTCATTTCACTCCATTAAATTTACCTTAAGCATGCGAAAGAGCAATGAAAACGCAATGAATAGCTTTTGAAAAATCATGAGTCATTGTCAGCTCTTGTATACAATAACAATATTTTTTATTATAGTCCATGCCAGATAATTTGTCACTTTTCACATAAAACAGAAGTCACTCCTCTCTGCTATCGGACTGGACAACAGAAATGCAAATGTATCTCTCGGAGTATCCTAGCTTATTGAAGTAAGATAGTGAACTCAAAGTCCTTGAGTAATGCGATCGCTTATTCCAAAGCACTTCATTTTATCAAAATGATCAAAGGAATAAATTTGTGGTTTATGGCTCAAACCCGCTCCCGTGGTTTTAGGGTGGATTCTCATGGGTCATGTTCCACAGGTGAGGGATTTCAGCTTTACGGGAAAAGAGAAAAATGATCTGGCATGGACTATACATATTTACCAAAATTGGGCACGATCAGGTATAGCAATTAAACAACAGGCTTTACTCACTGACTTTCTGCGACACAATCTAATAAACTTGGGTGTTTTAGATGAGCATTTCCTGCCACTTCTGCGACGAAATAAAATATTTGGCAGATAATGGGTACCAATTAGTGCTCTTTTTAAATCATATGATGATGGAAACATCGTTGCGGTTACGGTTACGGTAAAGGTAAGTTAACTGACTTTCTGTGGCCAGAAATTGAGGACATGAACTTGGACCATCTTTGGTTTTAACAGAATGGAGCGACATGGCATACAGCCCATCAAACAATCGATCTTTGTGCTCCAAGTTCGGTAATCGAGTAATCACTAATCAGCCCTCTTATTGATATCGATTCCTATCGCACCAATATCGCACCAAGGCGATATCAATCGCCTTGGTGCTGCGATTTGACGCCGTTGATTTGTTTTTGTCGAGTACTGTGAACGATCAATGTTATGCGGGCAATCCAGAAACGATTCAGGCCTATACGGTTGCGATATTTAATGAGTAAAATCAAGCATTTTAGACGTTTGCGCTGTTTAAATCAATAAAATCATTTGTTTTATGTATCAAATAATACTTAAAAGTACAACAATTCTATAGACAATCTGTCTGCGGATTTAGTTATTTTGTAATAAATTTCTGAAAATCGTTAATTTTTCAGGCATGTTTTGTGTCAATCTAACCAAACTTTTGGCGATAAATACATTTTCAACGTCAATTTAGTATACTCTGATTTTTCTAAACTGGCGTGCACGTCATCAATCAGCTGTGCGATGAGGTTTTTTCGTACCAACGTGATTGATTTCGAGAATATGCATAACAATAATTTAAGAATCGAAATTAATCTGAGGATCATTTGTTACATAACACTGATCACCGGTGGTTATAAATAGGTAATCGGTGTATTAACCGCGGTCACAATTTTCGCCTGCCAATCATGTAATAAATCATGTTATGTTGGCCGACCTGATATTTCTTCGGTGACGATGCCAGATCTTTTTCACTAACACATGCTCATACATGTGTGCATAACCAAACTTCTTTGACGTTTAACGTGTTACATTTGACTTCGTTACATATTTCACGTTTCTTTTGCCTGCAGCCGGGAATCGAATCTAACCTCAAGATTTTTGTCGCTGTCAGTGTTGGACCCGAATACGGTGCAAACTCTTTAATATTTTGCCATTGTAGATGTTAAACCATACCCACAAGATTGATATCTGTACGATAAATAGTAGAGAAGTCGACGAATTTGATACGAACCGCGCACTGTCGCACAAGATTGCATGGGCGCAACAGCTGATTGCAGCCATTTTTAAATACCCAGGACAGCTGGCAACCTTGTAAAATTGTGTCGTCATTATTATGATTATTATTTTGACGACGTGCACGCCAGTTTAGAAAAATCAGAGTATATACGACTATACATTCCATAAAGCTTTAGCAAAAGTTTCGTCGTGACTGCAGTTCATTTTACAAAGTGGTTTGTTTGTGGTGTTGGCCTTGCAAATATTTTTATTAAATCCATTTTGGAAACGTGTGTGCACAGATACCTGTAAAGAATCGATCAATTTACCAACGCCGCGCCGTTCGGTTTAATAGTTCAGCTTTTGTCTATTAGACCGCTGATGAAAAACCCGTAACTATACAACTTAATGTACGTGTGAATAGATTGGTGATTAAATTTACAATAATAGGGCGGTAAACGGAGCACCTTATGTCCGTGTTTTGCAGCTTCTTCATAAATGTAATAGTGAAATGATAAAAGTGAACAATATTTAGTGAAAAGTTTTCTATTTTTCATAAGATTTAATTAGGCTTTATTCATTGACGTTCGTGCATCATGACTTACTATTCAAACTGTGACATTTTAAGACTCCTATGATTTAAAGTAAAAATCAATCTATCGAAAAAAAAAGTTCGCTTTTGGATGGTCGTGGTTGTGCATACGCACGCACCCTCATCACATGCAGTTTTTAAATCAAAAATACTTCCGTAACCAATCGGTAAGTGGAAGTAAAAATGGGTATATTTGAAGCGAAACAAGTTGTATTAAAATCATTATCAATTTTTGAGAACACCACGAATTATATTTACTAAGGGAATATAATGAATTGATTGAGGCATCTAGTAAAGCAGAATAAACAAGAAGCTAAATATACAGTTTAAATACCTATATTTATTTAGATCACTTCATCTTTCAAACAGCAAACCACATTTATTGCCACATTTTACTATTTTACTTATACTTGAGACACACTGACATTTCGGGTTATGTTTTTATCAGCGGCCGACTAGATTGTGGGCGCAACCGATAAATAACATCATCGCAACGATCGTCGCTGCGATTTGTGCCTAACCAAAAATTGTGACAGCGACCGACATTTGTTCGTGGTATTATCCTGAAAATACAACCGTGGTATTATCAACATTGTCAGTTATTAATACATGCGTAACTATAGAAACCACATTGTTGTGACGTCACTGTTTTACGTATGAGTTATATTCCCGGAGCAATACAATTGAAATAAAAGTTCCATAATTTGGGGATCAACTCTTTCCATAGCTCATCGTCTCTAAATCTTGCTTCTATATATATATATATATATATATATATATCATTTGTATCTCCCGTATATACTACAAAAAAAAAACTTTTGCCTTTGTAATTGACAGTTGTCCTGTAACCTTAAAGATAAAAACAGAGCATTATTTGCCCGAGTAGCATCATTAGCCCGAGAATTTGACAAATTGTGGAATCAAGATATTATGGAAATGATTCTTCCGTCTATGAATAAATATGCAACAATTTTGAAAAACACCAAACAACCAGATTTAGTAGATACAAATGCATAAAAAGCTTCACAATGAGTGTACTCAAACATTTCCTGGAAATTTACAATATAACGGTATATCAATTTTTAAAATCTGTCGATTACTATTAATGAAATTATTTTTTTAAGTTGAGCAAAGTACAAAATAGACATGTATTGTCAGCAAGAAAAATGTATTCAGCAACATACGTACCAAGTGCGAAACTGCCATTTTGACAGTACTAAGACGATTTATTCAATTGCAGAGCATTTTGAAATTGTAACCATTTGTTTTAAAAATAAAGCTAGAGCTGCATCTCGCGTTTTCAACCAAAATGCTCAAAACGCTCTTCAATTGAATAAATCATCTTAGTGCTGCCATACTGACAGTTTCATCTTAGGTAAGTATGTTGCTCGATAGACATTTGTTGCTGAAATTATATGTTTATTTTGTATTTTGCTCAACTTAAAAAATAATTTCTTAAAAATTAATCAACAGATTTTAAAAATTAATTAATATACCGTTGTATTCCCAATTAGGTAAGGTTTCAAATGAGATCTTCCCCGAGCCTTACTGCAATTTAAAAAAATAGGTTTAGCTCCCCTATGGCCTGGGGGTTAAACACTAGAAGATTATTTGCCTGCCAATAGTTGTCCCCCTTGAAATAAAACTTGACGATTCAGCGATTTCTTGAAAAACATATATTTTCGTAGATATTTAGGGTGTTACCTTTCTCCTGGGACACCATGTATACTAGATTTACTTTCGAATATGATTTAGATAAGTATGTTGATTTTAGTGAGATCATTGAAAGCGTGTTGTAATGTTGTATTGTAATGTATATAGTATCTAGATATATATCTAGATATAATCTTGCTTGAGTACCTAAAATTGTATCTAGATACATTTTCCAAGTATCTCAGATACTCAGATACTCAGATACTCAGATACACCTTCCGCATCAAACACTAAAGTTGATATCGAGTATTATTAGTATATGAGTGATAAGTCCCGCGATTTATCAAGTCTGAAAAACAACCGCATTGTTTGCTAGATTTCAAAAATATATAACACTATTTTGCCTTCCTCCGCTGCCGTAGACAGGCTTTTCAGTGCTGGTGGACAAATTCTGACACCCCGTCGAAATCGTCTGCCAGACGAACGTTATGAAACTTTATTAATTTTATCAAAACTAGACATCTATCAAATTTAAATTTACATTTCAAATAAATTCAAGATATATGTATAAACATTAAATACATATGCCTCTGAAGCTGGTTTTTCATAACCGAAACTTGTCACGATAAATAAATATATCATAAAATAAAATAAAAATAAATATTACTTACCACTAGGTACTAAATATAACAACCTTAAATTAAGTTTAACGTTAGTTTCTCGCATTATTTATGAATAATAAATAGTCTGAATATTATATTTTTTGTCTATGATTAAATTTATTTCAGTTTCAGTTTCACGAAGAAAACAATTTTTGCTTTCGTTTTCCATGTATCTGAAATGTATTTAGAGGTATCTAGATATTTTTCAAATGTATCTGTATCTGTAATAGCTAGATACATTTTCAAATTTGTATATTTGTATATTTGTAGATATATATCTAGATACATTTTTTCTGAAGTATCTGTATCTAGATACAAAAAAAATGTATCTGTTACAACACTGATTGAAAGCATTGCGTCGAAAAAGCCAGAAAATATACTGTATGATAATATTTGATACTTCTATGAATATCAAGCTACCATTAGCACTAAAGGAACAGGGGCCCGTCAGAGATCCCGGCCCGGGGGTCCGGACTAGAATATGGGGGCCATGGTGGAAAAAAATAGTATTAATTCTCTCATAATCGTTCTTATAAATAAATCATTTCCGTAGGGTCGTTATTGTGTATGTAAGACACCTTAAAATTGGATATTTATAATCAAATAATATACTGGTAGTGGTAGGACAGAGTAAATTAGACGTGTTAAATTACTCTTCACTCAAATTTAGTGCAATATTTCGAAAATTAGAAGTAATTCGAAGATGAATGTTTATTTCTTAATTTGAAAACATAAATGTCATTCGTATAAAAACTGTTCAAAATAAATAAAAATTCCAATTATTTCGTAAACCAGAAGTGGGAATTGGATATGCATACTTGAATCTTATAAAATTAAACATTCTGAACAAAAGAGTTTCTATGTAGGAGTAACATATTCCAAAAGTTAATACATATTGTAGTTTAGAAGAATATAGGCATGTCCCTGATTTTCGCATTTCGTTCAAGTGTGTCCGGTCGGGCCGACCCATTTTGCGACCCATATTTTCAGGGTGCTAGCCGAGAGCCAGTCACTGTTTTTCTCGGCTTTTTTTGCATGACCTTGGTGATAGAATGGTATTTGCAAGTGCGCCTATCGCCGTTGTACGGACGTTTTATTACTTATATGTATGTATATACTAGTTATCATCAGAGAGCGCCACTTCCTCGACAATATTCGTCTGTCCTTTACTATAGGTCACTCTTCGTTTACAATATCGCAACCTTAAGTTGAACATTAGATGTATCCCGAAACGATCATCAACGTCTTGAAAAATTGGGCTGATAGAATGTGCTACAGCGTAGCCGTCCGAGGCAACTCCATGAATGGAATCGTGTTCCATATACAGAACTTTTTTCACCAACTTCTAAGACGTCACATTACCGAGAAAAAGGCCTGGGACGGGTGGTCTAAATCACCCTGTATAATGGGAATGTTTGCTCTTTTTAAAGAAGCCATAATATATGAAAATAATATTTATTTGGTTATTTTATTGCATTTTTAAAAAGAAACTTGCTTTTGGCCCACTCCTTATTTAAACTCCATCGTTTTTTCGGAGGAAATGAAATTACACCGTAGTCTTGATTTACAGAAAAAATACGTTAGTTTGGTATTTAACTTTTACGTTTCTTTCTCATTTGACTTTTTTTTTAATAAGTTTTTAGTATTTTTTTTGTATTCAATTTAAAACATTTTTATTATTATTGGTACGTCATATTGCTTGTTTCAAACAAAAAACCTTTAAAGCTGCTAAGTACTACAACAACGACATTACAATTACAAAATAATTGTCATACATAAATGTCAATGTACTTTGCAATATCGCCTGTTGTTCTTCCATTCATTTAATAAATCTGTTGTATTTATCATGTATTTTCAGGGCAATTTGTGGTATTAAAATGCTCCATTAATAAAAATAGCGTAAAGTATGTGTGGATATCTTGTCTTTCGATCACTTGCTGTAGACTTGTAGAGCAAGTACTTTGGCTGCGCCGTAGTGCTTGCAAACTCGCTCGTGCTTGAAAGACCTAGGTAACCACTAAGACTTTATTTAAGTATTTTACTCGCACACGACATAGTATATTATGATACAAGTGCATAAGATAGCTTTTCAAGCACGCTCGACGGGTTTAAGAACACGACGCGAATCGGAGTGCTTTTAACGGCTCAGTGCTTGATAAGCCCTTATGCACGTATCTCATACGTTATATTTTATTACACCTGCACCGCAATGTGAAAAAAAAAGAGAAACTAATAAACATTTAGATTCATTTCACATGGTAGGTACGCGTGGATGTAATTATGAATCGCCAACATGGAGATGGTTGGCATTTGTTGCGTCAATGTCATCTGCCATAGACGTCAATATCATCAACGAAATTCTGCAGGTTGAAACTGCTAGTTTAAAAATAACCAATAATAAGAAGGATGAAGCTTCTAGTTTCTGGTTTTCGGATTTCCAGCAATAGTAAGTGTACATTTAATATTTATTGAATAAATATTAGTACTGCCTGACGATTATTATTGAATGTGCTGTTACTAGGCAACTTTAAACACGCGGTGCTACAAAGACGGATTATTAGTTCGATAACCAAAGATTATGAATGAAAGTATTATAAAATAATATATTAAAATATATTATTATAAAAATTCAAGCACGAATTTGAAATTACGAAACGAGCTGCGTAGCAGCGAGTTGAGGAAGAAATGAGTGCTTGAAGGACCTTCTGCAACTAGTGTTTTATACTATTTTTTTCTATTTTGCCGCATCATACTATTTTATAAATTAAAAAATTAAAATTTTAAATCTAGGGGATTTCGCGGTGGTTGGTGACATTTAGAATTGGTGTCACTATAAATTATGGTGACACTATGGTGTCACTAAACATTCTCAAGACAAATCGCTTGTAACTGTTAATGTGTATAATAATTGTACTTTCCACGGTAATAATTTAAATTAAACTTCGTTTTCATTAATTTGCTGTTCTCTGTGAAATTTATTTTTTGACATATGTCAGTTGACAGTTGACACAACGTCAACCGTCAACGCTACCACTACCAACATCAATGCAGTAAATTTTACTAGTCTATTCTAGCACACCAACCGCTTATACTAACACTCAAATGACATTATTTGGGTGCTAAAATCGACTTATTCTAAACGCAAAATAGAAAAAAATATATTTTCAGTAATTACGTGTATTAAATTTAGAGTACAAATGGTTGGGTTGGGGGAATAAAATTTAAAATCTCATGTCTACAAGTATTTTATATACTCATATTATATTACAATGATTTATTTTACACAGTGTGCATCCACGATGCGATATAATCTCAATTACAGTTAACATTAAAATATACCTAAAATAGTTATTGTCTTTACACAACAGTTTCTCTTTGTTTCCTTTTTGTAAAGTGGAAATGAATGCATAACAAACAATAGTTTTCGTCTACTCTAAAGCGCGCTATACAATGCCATCCCTTTGTACACCTGCATCCCATCCTACCTTGCAATCCTCCTCCTCCTCCTCCTCCTCCTCCTCCTCATCCACCTAATAAATAAACATGTACACATACGTATGTATATATTTATATAATATTGACCATAAGTAGGAAAAATATCTAGTTAAGTCCGCCAGCACGGCGGTGCCCTTCACAATATTATTATGTACAACTGGAATTCATTATAGTACAAAAATCTGATATGATCATTCTAGAGCTAGATACTGAAGAGGAACTCAAAATGTTAATTAATATTGCTACACACATTATCTCAGCGAAAGCGTCAATTCTGATTTCATTGTCGTTACAATTAATTATTTTTCAGGTGGGACAAGCACAGCTAGTTAATTAATTAAAACCTACGCACGCACGTATGTACAAATTTGTGGAAGACCTCGTGATTCGTGTCGCTTTATTTATTTATTTAATTTTTAATACAAAGTAAAGCTTACAATTACAAAATATAGACGAGGAAAATTCCTTCATTATTTTTAACACATTATTTCATAACACAAATTTAGTGCATTTTTTTAAATCTTACACACGGTGGACTTTCTTAATAATTACTTATGCATCCTTATATAATAACCAGCAACATATTTGTGGACCGCATTGTTATCTAATCGACCCAATTTTATACTGAGAGTTACAACTCTCAAAAAAATACTACTTTGATTTTAAAAAAAAACGGAGCAACTCTTATTTTAAAGGCTTGTGGAAGACGTAGTGATTCTTGTCGCTTTATTTTAATACAAATTAATGCTTATAGTTACATTTAGAATGAAGCAGGTACTTACTTTAACATTTGCACATCTCCCTTCGTTTAAAACTAACATTCAATACATAAATCGGTACATAAATTATTATTAACAGATCTTTCAGATAAGGATTTGAGCTCAGTTCATAATAGCGAGCCATCCGCAGTCACCTCCCTCACACAAAACTGCCAAAGATTTTCCATAGCATTTTTTAACTGCCGTGTTAATGTTTCAGGCGCACATTATGTGATGATGATCTTCAAGTATAATGTTCTCGGCGCCCGTTATAAGATGCGTGAAGATCTTCAAATACGTTCAGTTATTTGCATGATATTTGAAGATCATCCCAGATCCCAGAATTTGCAGATCATCCAATATGTGATCGTATTTTGAATATTTTCAAATATTCAATTAAACTGATGCTTCTTAAAATTCTGAAAATGTAAACTGATGCTTCTTAAAATTCTGAAAATGTCTTAAAATTTTTCAACAAATACACTTCACGATCTTTTATAACGTTTCAAATTGTGCAATAATGTCGCCAAGTTTTCAATAGCATTGTCAGCGTTTCCTTTTACTATTTTCAGGTTCTGTGCAGGCCTTCGTATATGTTCAATGACAAAATGATGAAATGAAAATTCGATAATCCGAATATATTTCGTTGTTAATCAGAAAATTATTCAGTAATGCGTTAAGGTTCTTCTATAACGTTAACTTCTGGAATAATTACATCAATTTCTGTAATAATAACTCCAAATTCTTCAAATTTTTTATAACGTGTAATAAAATTGTCTTTAACTCCGTCAATAATGCCAACACATTTTTTTCCAAACTGATTTTCTTGTCAATTGTATCTTCCACTTCTATATGAATAGTTTGAAGTACTCAATATTAAATTTTTCAAAAATGCTTTCAAGCCCTCCAATAATGGCTTCAATTTTTGATACCGTCTTCAGATTATTCAAACTGTCTTCAACTACTTAATAACGTCAACAAGTTCTTCTTTCCAGGTTTTTTATTAGATCTTTAACTTCTTCGATAACGAATTTTCGAACAATGACATCAAATTCTTCAACAATGACTCAAAATTGTCCAATTTTTTTATACAATATTATCATAATTTTCTTCAACAATTTCAATAATTTCAACAAGTTCTTCGTCCCAAACTGATGTTGCACTAACAATGCTGCAATGCAATGCTGTAATTAGTTTTCATGAATTTTCGAAGAATATACAAAATATTTTGTTCATTAATTGAAGCTGTTTTGATAATTCTTCAAGTATGTTTTGATGGCTCTTCGAAGATGTTTTGATGGTTCTTTAAAGATTTTTTTATGGGTCTTCGAAGAAGTTATAATGATTTTTAGATGTTTTAATTGTTCTTCGAAAATGTTCTAATGGTTCATCCAAGTTGCTTTGATAGCTCTCCGAAGATGTTTTGTTTTGATGTTTTTGATGTTTAAGTTTCTTTGCTTTTAAAGTTATTTGATATGTTTTTGAAGTGTTCGTAATTCTTCAAATACTTGTTTTAATTTTTTAGTGAAGTTTTAAAAACCGGATCGGTTTTCTTACAGCTTTTTGAAGATAATTCTTGCAGATAATAAGATAATTTCTTGCTTGCATTTGATGTGCATTGAATTATATTTTTTAAACACTGAAAGATTTTGTTTTTGGTGATGAGGTATCAGATTAATTCTGATTGGTCGCTTATAAGCGTGTTGGTGAACTGAGCTCAATTAACAGTGGCGTGGAACAAATTTACTAGTCTACATAAACGATCCCCCCGCATTGGGGGCATCCAACTCAACTGAGGTTATACATGCTATTTAAATAGGAAAGTGAATAATCTTCTTTTTATACAACCTAGTCCTCGTTGGGGCGTTCCTTGTCGTCGAACGGCAAACTTAACGGTAATATATCACAATTGCAGGCGACGCCGCCATCCCCGACGGCGCATTTCTCCCTGCACCAGCCGTCCCAGTCGATGTCGGTCTGGGGCCGCATCCCGATGGCGTACGCCGTCCCCGGGTCGTCGACGTAGGTGCCGCACTCGGGGCACCCGTAGATCCTGTAGGCGTGCCGCGCGCAGAAGAAACCGCAGATCCTGTCGAAGTCGATCGTGAAGAAGATGCTGTCGAAGATGGCCATCTGTGGGGGGCAGTCGCAGAGCGGTTGGCCCAGCTGGTACTTGCAGAGCAGCGGGCAGGCGTCGCGGCGCGGGAACGGCGTCGTGCCGATGGTCGTGGAGGGGCCGACGACGACGTGGGCGCCGCCGTCACCGCTCCCGTTCACAGACTGAACGGGGAAGTCGTAGGGCTGAACGGCGGGGCAGCTAGACCCGCACGGAGCCCCCCCCAGCCCGGACATGCAGAGCGTCGCGCAGATGCGGCGCGCCTCCGGCAGCTTGATTGGAGTCGCGCGGTCGTCGGCGGCGGCGTCGCCATGGTGACCGGCGTCGACGTGCCTGGCGCCGGCGACGCCCACAGCCGCCACGATCAGAAGGGGCAGCAGCAGCGGTGGCGGCAGCATCGTCCTGAAAAACGTCAATCGTTCATTTCGATGATGTTGGGGGCGGCTGGGTCAGGGTGGGGGGAAGTTTCGCATTTTATTGTGATCGCGTGCGACATCTGGCGGGGCGTTTTAATAATAACGCTCATGGGGGGCACACTGGGGGCGCTACCGTTTTATTACGTACAGTGTGCCAGTGGCGCACGCAAATTGCCCGGCAATCAAGACCAATTGCACCACTTAAAGACACTTGACACGATGAATTGCGTCATTACGGGCACAAACAGGACACCATTAGCTCTCGGAACAACACCAAAATTACCGCGGCAAAAGCAAATCTCCGTCATTAAAATCTAACAATTACATTTTAAATTCTTACACCCACATGAAATGCAAAGCCCACAATTTCATTAACTAATTAACAAATATCTAATCTAGCTCTAGCTAGCAACAATATCAAATAGTAAAGTAAAACGCAGACTATTTTTTTTAATTCAATGCACATAAAATATCGAGCACCCCAAGCATCCATAATTAGACTTAACCTGTTTTAAATTTTCATTAAGGATTTAAGAGAACATTATTGTGATCAAAACGGAGAATTGGATGCCCAAGGTTTCACTTTTACACGATAGGGGGTGGGTAGGTGGTCACACAACAAGCATCCTCTAGTTTCTTCCGATGACAATATTTTATCATTCATTTATGCACACTCATAAACAAAGCGCGGATTTATAAGCATACAAAATTACATAATAAGCGCTTAAAAATGCATAAAAATCTTAGAAAATAAGCATATAAAATAGCATAAAGAATAGAAGAAGCACAAAAATGCAGAAAAAGCATGAAAAGGCATATTTTATTCTTTATGAAAATACAGAAAATAAAACAAAACATAATTTTATTAACAAGAACGCACTATAGGTAGATAAAAGTAATATTTTAATAACATAGGTTTTGGTGATTAATATTAATAACAATAATAATTAATAACAAATAATGATTACTGCTCATTTTTAAATGAGCTAATAATTAAATGTTTTTCTAAATTTTCAACGGAAAATCCCATTCTCCTATCACTGAGCACATTTTTTAAGTGTGAAAAGCTTCTCTCCACATCCACACTTGTAATCGGTGCATATTTAAATTTGGGAACAATTGTAATATTTATCAGCAAATCTTCCACGAAATCTCCTTTTAAAACTGTTGATATTTTTTGTAACTCGCCAAACCCTTCATTTTTTGACAAAACTGCATCACATTTTTTTTTATAATCTCTCCTATAGATTGTATAGATCTCCGTAAGTTTGAGACGTCGTTCCTAAAATCTTCAACTATTTGAACCGCATCTAACAAAGTTGTGTCCTTTGCTGGGAGTTTATCAATCGCTTTGCTTACGAAACTGTAGTTGGTTTTTAGGAATGCTAAATTTTGTACAACCCTCCTATCTTTAAGAACTTTGTGGCATTCTTTAATTGCCTCTGGCACATTTTCGGGAAACTCTATCACAAGCTCCTTAAATGAATCGAAATGGTCGGCATAATAGCAGGCAGCATCTAGCCACGTACCCCATTTAGTTACAACTGGTGCCGGAGGAAGAGGCATATTTAGCATTCTTTCCCTAAACATTTCAACCCTCAGTGGAGCTTTTAGGAGCTTTTCTTCCCGGTTTTTATTAAATCATTGACCAGGGGAAATTGCAGTCTAATCGTTTTAGTAACTCGATTAAAACCATGTGCCAAACAGGTGCAATGCATTAATTGCTCATAAAATACTTTTAAATTAGAATATGCCTTCAACATATATGCAGCGGCATCAGAAAGCATCAATAATAACTTATCATTTGGTACGGGGTTTGGCCCCCGTATAATATAATAAAACACACATATAAAAAAATGTGTTAATCCATCGTGAACGAATTTGGCAACGGTATTGCCATTTGTTTTTTCTAACTGCTTGGAACTAATTAAAAATGCATTAGTAGAGTCTTCGTTTAATATTCCAATCTTTATATACTTGCTCGACATAGTTTTTGCGAATGGTTGATTCGGCAGGGATATGTCTACTGGTGTACATTTGTAAAAAAGATTAAATCATACTATTATCTAGTTTTTTTAACGGAATGTTAGAAGATACCATCGTATTGCATAAGTCAAAGTAAAATTCCTTTTCATTCTGTGTAGAAGAACTCGCAAAAGACTCACATACTTGCTCGGCATAGTTTTTGCAAATGGTTGATTCGGCAGGAATATGTCTACCGGTGTATTTTTGTAAAAAAGATTAAATCGTACCATTATCTAGTTTTTTAACCGAATGTTAGAAGATACCATCGTATTGCATAAGTCAAAGTAAAATTCCTTTTCATTCTGTGTAGAAGAACTCGCAAAAGACAAAGTTTGCTGGGTACTCAGGGTACTGCTTGCAGATTTGTTTTTTTTTTTCATTTTCCAGGTGAACTGTTGTTTTGATATGTTGTGTTATGTTAAATTTTTTCTCGCAGTTAATCTACAACATAATACATGCTTGTACCTAGGCCAATAGCAGCACAAAATAAAACTTACCGGTTTGATACAAGCCCTGCTTGATACAATTAATTTGTCGTTCTCATATTTTAATTCAGAATGTCCACGTATGCATTCATCGACGGAAGGTTTTACTTTCGGCATTTTATACAAGAAAACTTATAAACACGTAATACACACAAGGCACAAGCACAACGCACTGAAGATTGAGATAAATTTTGACTGAATTGATAGCACACTTGCCCCAGATGCGTTCTGTGCACGTAAAAATAGGGTAATCCCCAAAATAATCAAGCTTTGTTTACCAAATATCACGTACGCACGCTCGCTTTGTTGATGATTTTGTGATAACCAAGCACTCTAGACGTAACGGAGTAATATTAATACTGAATTCTCATTACAATAATGTGCAACAAAATATATTCCTAGCAAATATAAATAATATGCTATAAAATTGAGAAACAAGCAAATAAGCACAAAAAATAAGGAAATATGCACAAAAAATGCATTAAAGCAATTATAAGCATAAAAACTGAAAATATGCATAAAAGCACAAAAAAAATTGTCACTTTACTTCATTTGCTGAAATTCGTATAGATACGAGGTCATTTTGGTCTGCTATTAAAACTGATGTATAGCATAATATCTAGAAATCCGCGCCTTGCTCATAAAATTTGTACAAGAAATTGCCAATTATCGATTAGGACACAAATAAAAAAAATCAGGCGCTACCTCAAGACATTTGAATGCTGTACAGAAAGCCCTGGAATATCCATAAAAGTAATAAAACCATTTGACTTTTAAACAGTGCACCAGAAAATTAAGAATATTTTAAATATGCACGTGTAAGGGTTCGGAATATCCATGTTTTGTATAAATTTATTAAATATAAAACCACGAAAAATGACTGATATTAATTGAGACCTTTACTAGTAATTTTAAAACAATTTCATACTTAGCAGTGACAGATCTAGGTGGGTGCAAAAGGGGGCATGCGCCCGGGCGCACGGCGGTGGGGGCGGCAATATGAGCAAAATAATAATTTTAAAAAATAATGGAAAAATAAAATATTTGAGGTAATTGAAAAACTGGGACGACCAGTTTTCATTTCGATTGTAGATTATAAGTGGCATTCGCATTCCGCATCTGACCTAAAGCTGATAAGCGGGAAATGTATGCGAAAATGTTAAGAAATTTTTCGCACTCATGTATAATTATACCGCTGTTCGATTCAAAATTTAAAATCTTATAATATAATAATATGAAGGCGAGTGAGATAAAATAAAAACAGATGGACTAGAAATTTAAAAAAAAAACTGTCGAGGCCAATCTTACGAGGCCAAGCTTTGTGAAGGGCAGGAAGAAGGGATTAGACAAAGACTTGTTACTGGTGATGAAACATGGATTCATCATTTTGGTCCTGAAAGCAAACAGGAATCCATGCAATGGAAACATAAGGGGTCTCCTCCCCCAAAGAAGTTTAACGTCCAGCATTCTGCAGGCAAGGTTATGGCAAAGCAAATTGGAAAAAACAGTAAAAGAAAAACGCAAAGAAAAATTTAAAAAATGGAATTTTGCTTTTGCATGACAATGCTCCGATACACAAAGCTGGCATTGTCCAAGATGCTCTGAAGGATTTAAAATTTCAAGAATTAAATCACCATATCACAATCTATAGTCCTGAAAAAAAAACAGTTAAGGGCACACAGATTTGCCAATGACGAAGAGTTAATTTGAGAAGTTGAAGTTTTTTTTTGCAGAGCAGGATTGATATTTAGATTACAATGAAAAATAATGAAATATATATTTTTTATTACAACTCCTTCATAGTTAGGTACCTTTTTATCAGCTTGCCCTCGTAACTTGTAACTATTGTCAAAAAGTCATTGATTCTCGAAACAAATGAATTTGTGTCAATATTTTTGAATGCTTCTTTCAAATAACATTTTTAAATGTATGCGTACACAACACAAATTAAGAAATTGTTAATTTATTTATCATACATGGCCAGTGCGTCAGATCTGTTGAGCGAGCTTCCATAACTTTCAACGATACTTATTCACACTTGTAACTGATAAATAAAACAAAATTCAGAAAACTGGAAATGCTAAAATGTTACTTGAATGAAGCGTTCAAATATACTGATCCACTAAAAATCAATATTTCGAGAATCAATGACCATTTGACAATAGTTACAAGTTAGAATAACATAATATGGTGCACTGAGAGTGATTCAGGCAAAATTAAATCGTGCAGAAATCCTGTGAGGAAACAAATTTCGAAATAATTCAAAAACCTACTTGCTCTAGATATAGGGTTGAATTATACTTTCCTGTAGCAAATTGTTTTGCGAATCGCCCAATAAAATTAAAAATAGGTAATTCCATTTGAAAATATTGATATATGATGTTCTTAAAAGGGGACCTACTTATTGACATTTGTTAAACTTGTCAAAATTGACAGCTGTCAAATATTCCACTCATAGAGGTATCTATTAGCTATAATTCAAGATGAAGATCTGGTTTATATCTTGTTCCTAAGAGAAGTTGGAGTAAAATTCTTCCTCGTGAATTATAGCCTATACAGTGTGTTGGTGTTCTAAGTAGAGTGGGATTGTATGGGAATATTTCTTATTTTCAAAGCTAGAGACTTGGTTAAATAGGCAATAATGTGCAGTTTTGTATTCTGGTTCAGATAACATCGATTTTTTTCAAAATTCCGGTCAATTTGGAAATTATTCTGAAAAACTAAAAAACGCGATTTTCTAAAATATCCAATATTTCCATAATAATTAAAGATGTCGAAAAAAGGTTCAAATAAAAGTAACTTGGTTCGATCGCCTAAACTTAAGCATCAAATCTAAATAAAATCCAAGATATCGGTTTCCGAGATATTAATAGCAAGTTTTTTTAATTTTAAATGGTCGCCAAATTTCCCGTATTTTTAATTTTGACATAGGTTGTTACACATAATTGAAAAGAGGAACAATCTATTTAGACGTGTAAAAATAGAAAATCGCGATTTTTAGTTTTTTCAGAAAGTTTTCCAAACTGCTCGGAATTTTTATTTATTTTTAATATTATCTGAACCAGCATACAAAACAGCACAACATTGCCCATTTAACTAGAACTCTAGCTTTGACAATAAGAAATATGCCCATGAAATCCCACTCTATTTAGAACACCCTGTATGCAAAAATGGCAAAAAAAGACCAGTATGTATACATCTGAGCCATCAGGCAAGGGCATCCATTTCTGCATTTGCCGGGAATATATCACTTCCTGTACTAACCACACAACACACAATGTACAGTCATGCTCACATAAATCTAGTACAAGAAAATAGGTTACAATAGCAATTTTATATAGCAATGTCAATTTGTTTGTACTAGATTTATGTGAGCATGACTGTATATGTCACACAATATAATGTCACCAACATTCTGCTTATTTATAAATTTCAAATAATCAGGTGTACTGCGTATCATAAAACCATAGCATTTTTGACATAAATGCATCCGACATTCGAATGTGATGCTGCAAGTAACGTACACGTTACTGTTATCGTTTTTTGATACGCAATACACCTGATTATCTGACATTTAATAACAGTTATGTCACTGGCATTGCAACTTTGATTAGAAATGTATTAATATCAACGTGCATGTAATCACTGTAGAGAAGAGAAAAAAAATCATATTCTTAACGATATGTAGACATGACTGTACATATGAACCTATTTTCAAATGTAAACAACTGTTCATTATAACAGTTTTTAATATTGTCTAAAAATAAAGACACTTTTCTCTTGGGAAGATGCATATTTTCTGAAAAGAATTGACATCTGATGATTGCATTTTTGGTTTTGAACCATGCAGAACTTTTTATGAAAAACAAACTTTTTTTCCTAAAACTAATAATAAAAGAAAATCCATAAGTTTCCAACTTAAGTAGACACGCTGTGGATCACTTTGTTTAAGATTTAACTCCATATGTTTCACACGTTGTAGCTGCAATAGCGTGGAAATACAGTGTGGGAATTAGGTAGCGGATAAATTCGGTAACTCCGTAAATATGTACAAGAGAGAAAATATCTAAAAGGGAGATAATGATAGAAATTACTGCGTATACAATAATTTTTTTTTTCCGATTTTTTTTTTAAGTTGTGACGTCATTAATGTTTTTTTTTTATGACAACCTATATTTTTTATTTTTATTTCGGTATAGTTTTTAATCTTTAAATTAACAACCATGTTATCAACCATAAAACATTTTGAATAGGTTACATAAAAAAAATTAAAGAAAAACGGCCTAGTAGTTAAAAAAGTAAAGATGAATGAAGTGTTTCCAGGGAGATGGATAGGAAGAAGGGGTCTAGTGGAATGGCCTGCTTAGTCCCCTGATCTAACGCCATAAGACTTTTTTCTATGGGAGCACATAAAAACCATGGTATACAAAAACCGACCTAATAATTTAGAGGACCTTAAAGAAATAATTCGGCATGAGTGTAGGTTAATAACGCCTCGAATGCTTCAAAACGTGGTGAATGCATTTTATTACCGTCATTGCTAGATGGTGCAGAGTCATCAGTTTGAACATCTACAGTCATTTTTGTTTTGTTTTAAACCCCGATAACTAGGATACTTTCATTTATCTTTACATTTTTAACTTTAAGAGGCCTCTTTACCCAGGCTAGTATACGGCATTATTAATAAGCGATAGCCAAATAATTCATGAACGGGTTAACATAATTATCTGAAAACTGATATAGAAAGTTTACACATTTATCTACAATTAGACAAAGTAGTTTTAAGAAATAAATTAAAGGTGACTTATTTCTGATCACCTAATCGGATTTATGTGCAGACAAGAATACTCCATTATAATTCATGATATTGGAATCAAAAAAATTAAGGTGGTTTACAACAACATTAGCTCCAAATACCCTGTGGGAATTTCTATTATATGTACCCTGTCTTAATTAAATAAATACAGAAGAAAATTTCACAAATCGGCTAAACATGCCATTCTTTTAATAAACATAATAAATCACCATTTTATTATTTCTTAAAAACTAAACAGCACAAATGTAGATAAATGTCTAAATTTTCTAAATCAGGTCTCCGATTATAATTATGTTGACCCGTTCATGAATTATCTTGGCTGTGGTTTACATGCAATTCCCTATACCGCGTTTGGGTAAAGAGGCCTCTTAAGGCCGTTTTTCTTTAATTTTTTCTTATGTAACATTTTCAAAATATTGTATTGTTGAAAACAGATTAAAAAACTCTACCGAAATAAAAATTAAAAAATATAGGTTGTCTTAAAAAAACCCATTAATTACGTCACAACTTTTAAAATTTTGTTTTTTTTAATCTGAAAAAAATATTATTGCATGCGCAGTAATTTCTATCGCTATCTCCCTTTTACATTTTTTTCTCTCATACATATTAACGAAGTTACGGAATTTATACGCTACTTAATTTCCACACTGTATAATAATTGGACTTGCTTTTATGAGAAATGGTTTATTTCTGCTGCTGTTGATAATTGTAGTAAATTTTCACATTTTCATTATTTACCAAAGTGAAGCACGATCAGGTAAAGCAAATAAACTTCATATCGTGGAGTGCTTGTCACCGACTTTCTGCGCCGCAAGCCACAACCCCCGAGTTTTAGATGTACATTTGCTGCCACATTCTCGGTGCAAATGCCAAAATAGGACGGATAATATTTTTACGTGATACTTGTATCACGAAAAAAAAAAACGTTTTTTCGGATCAATTTTTGTCTTGGCAGGTAGAAACTCTCGACTCGCTGTAGCTGCTTCGCCCAGAATTTCTTGATAACATTTCACCACTTTTACCTGACATTTTGTTCATTTATTTATTTTGGTGTTCACAAGCGTTACTACACATTACACAACCATCACAGCTTACTTGAAATGTGTCATTATGATTTATGAAAATAATTTCGCAAACATTAATCATTTTTAAATTAGTATCACGAAAAGTATAAAACAACATACGGCCGATATGGATATAACCCATATCGGCCTAATACCGTTATATACTATAACCCCAAATTACATTTCCTGTTTTCGTAACTTTTCATTATTTGAAGTTGATATTTGCCATCTTGCTTTTGGTAACGATCCGGTTGGCCCGGAATTTCCCTTTTAGTAATAAAAACGTAATTTTCAAGGCACTAAGCTTCGTCCTTGATGGCGAAATTTAAATCTGCCCCCGTCGTGGCTCCATATATCCCCGACATAAAACTCGCATCAACAAAAAACAGCGAGGAGGCCGTCGCTCGTGGCTCATGGTGGATGAATTTAAGTTCCGTCGGGGATGCGGGCGTCTCGCGTAATAAAAAAATAATAGACCACCCCTCTTTGTACGCTACGTCCTCGTAATCGCATCAGGAATCAACAAACAATACACAAATTCAGAAATCCACCCCTGCGAGGCTGGTTAGGTGTCTAACCAAGCGGAAAATGGCCTCTGCCGATGACATGTATATATGTATATATAAAATGTGTGCGGGTATCTATGTGTCTGCATTATTTGTACGCCTGGTTGTATTTGTGTGTTGGATTGTGTCGTGTGCCCATTGCACCCCCGAGTGGTCCTGACTGCGATTTATGATGGACACGAAACGGGACGTCGGGGGTGCACCGGCGGGACGAGGGGATGATATATATTAGCAACGTTGATGACACTTATTAAATCGTTTGCTGCTAGAACGGACGCCACCGTCCCAGGCAGGCTCTACGTCTAATTGGGGCTACTGAAATACGGCCAGCATGAGCAAGCGACGCCGACGCCGACGGGGTGAGCGTGATTTATGCTGACGGCTGGGAGTTCCCCAGAAGGAGTAAATTGTTCTGTCATCTTGGAGGGTTGAAAGTTATTCCCACCGCGATGAGCTCGGAGACGTCGCTCAAAATGTTTTTTTTCAATTAGAAACGTCGCTTGCCTCTCCGTAAACCAACGACTTTAAAGCCAAAAGAACGAAGTCGATGGCCGCCTTTATATGTCGTCCACAATTATAATTTATAAATATATGGGGTTCTTAACATCAGAAATGAAAATATTTATAGTGCTTTCACTTGAAATTGAAAATGTACCTGCAATGAGGGTTTATTACGGTCAAGGGTTCTCCATTGTATGGCGTGCTGCGATGAAGCGGGCGTCCAGGAACGTAACCAAATAATTTACTTTCGACGAAGACGCTACTTAATTGTTTTCTCTTCGACATAAACACAATTATTTCACTAAGATCATAATAGAAAAATGATTTATTAATTAAATTGAATTAAATAATCTTACAACTATCTACATCGTTTTTTTATGAGTCGGCGGACGTAATTCTTTTTACAATTTTACAATAGGGTCTTCCGCGACGTTTCAAAAACCTTGAAACTGAACTCTAGACACATTAAAAACATCCTTGGCACTAATTTTAGTGTTGAGACCCATCGTTGTAATTAGCAAACACGATTTAAAAATTAACGGCGTTTGAAAAGGTCCCGAAATCCCGCCATGTTGCTGTGACGTCACAACGCACGGTGCGCTCAGCTGTAGCATTGCTTACAATGAAGCAAGAGAAAGAAAACGTCGGTTTTACGAAAAAAGGGACGAATAAGTATTGCATTGTGCCTGGATGTGATAGCAGCAGTAAATGCGAACCAAATAAGTTGTTTATAAACGTCCCAACAGGGGATATACGGAAAAAGGGGTTACAACAAGTCCGAAGTGATTCCGCGAGTATCACTTTAACGTCTCACTATTTTTGTGAAGACCATTTTAATGTAAGTACATAATTTTCAATAAATTATCGACGAAATTCGATAAATATATATAATTAACTATCATCATTAGTAATGGGTATTCAAGGGGATTTCCGATTATATATATACATTAGTAATAACATAACCTCAAAATAGTTTTGTGGGTTCCATTCTAAAACAATACCTTCCATATCATTATTACTGTTTAAAAGTACTGTGAGATTTTGTACAATATGTTCTTACACAAACGTTTAGTTAAAACTAAAAAAACATGTTGAAACAATATTTGTAGCAAACTGTTGATTTTAGAAATTTGATTAGATGATTAATAATTACATATTTTGAAATCAGCATTACCAATTCGTATGAGATGTAGGCTTGAGATGTAGGTATTGCAAAGTTTATACAGTATTTTATTTGTTCTTACAGCTGAAAGAGGATTTGGAAAATTATATGCGACTCCACGCGTTTCGGCTACGTTGAAAAATTCACTTTTTGAGAAAAAGTCGGGAACCATTAACACGTGAACTTCTATCAGATTATCTGGCTGTCCCTTTACTAACCCATCATAACATATTTTATGTCAGACTGGATTCTAAGTCGAATTAATCCACGATTCCTATCCCTTATGCACTAGTCCCGATCGCCAACATGCGCAAAGACGTCACAGTGCCGCTCGGCCAATAACAGCGTTTCGTCGGTCACGTGACAAAATGTGTAAGTTTTACGATATTGTATGTTGTTTGTTGATAAGTTACAATGAAAACCAAACGTTTTCTCTGTGGGATGTTTAATTACAGGTTATAAACTTTACATTAAGACACAAAAAGGTTATATTATTTTTTTTCAGGAAGACCCTATTCGATATAATTACAAGACTACAGACGCCAGTAGAAAATTAAGAGCCGTCACCTAGGAAACGGTTTTAAAAGGATTATACATTCGCCCATGCAATTAAGGTTCATTGTACCTTAATTGCTGGGCGAATATGCAGTCCAGGTACATACACAATCAGTAAAGGCTGCCTCGAATAGAATTTTTCTCAAATACCATCAAGTACCATTTGGAAAAACTGCATCGATCATGTGATTAAAATTGAAAACAACTATAGGACGCTTATTGCCACTTGCACCACAGTAAACAAGTAAGGTTTAAACACAACTTAAAATGTGAGCAAGCCTTAAGTCAGAAATTCGCTTGCACCGCATTTTATGCACGTCTTAAGTAAGGCTTAATGTAAGTGGTCAAGAGCGGTCGCTTAAAACAAACTTAAAATTTACGACGCTGAACATAACCTTTCAAATATTCCGTTCTCTGTCACGGCATATGTTAATTTGAGAAATACATTTTTTGCAATGGCTCTTGAAATGTAATTAATCGTGATGATTCGTAGGAGCTAATGTGGCCATCAGCTGGATTTCTATAAAAGGTGGACTTGGTGGTTCTGCCCCATAGCCCTTCCAATAGATCGTAAATACGGTGACAAATAATTAGCACGCAATTTAGCTCTAAATCTGAACAATAGCAACGGATTTACCTTTTTGGATTTAACTCCATGCGGTGCAATAATCACAATATTCGTCTTAAGGCATCGCCAAACGAAACGAGCGGTGAGCGGCTGCGGCGATCGGCGAGCGACACAACACGTTCTGTTTACGATTTCACCTGTGGCGATGGACCAGATTTTAATACAGCGTGGTGGAAAAACTTGACGCTTTGCACTTGCCGCTTACTGCTTCTAATAGACAATTATATTCGCCGCTCGCCGCACACCGGTCATCGCTCGAATAGTGCCCAAGGCCTAATAAGGTAACAATTTTGTATTCAAGCACTGACAGATCGACACAGAAAATCGCATGGTCGCCAACATAACAAACGAATATTCTACCAGATTTTGCGACGTTGCCACACGTAGCAAGACTTAGCGCGTGCTTAGTAAAGCAATATGCGGTGCAAGTCCCTTCCCTTTAAGCATTAGTTAAAATATAAGCCCGGCTTTGTAAAGTAAGGCTTTGTGAAAAAGTGGTGCAATTGGCCATTAGTGTACCAAATCTAATTATTTATGTTCAAAGTGAAAGTGATAGCGATGAATCCAATTGTGCGGAATATTTTTTGCTTGTTACATTACGATTCATGAAAAAATGAACTGATGTTAACGTCGTTAATTTTTTTACGCAATGAGCAAGTCAATAATGTTATGGGTAACTTAAGTTATTTGTTTCGCGAATCATACTGTATATAAATTTTCAATGAAATTATCACTATATTTGTAAAACACAATTAATTATATGTACACTTAAAAATACAATGAAAAGTACAATTTAATGAAAATGAATCAATAATGTTAAATTACTACGGGGCACTGAACCTGTATTTTCTGATGCCGGCTCTGGACTGTGTTCTCTTCCTATTACCCGTCATAAAATTTCGTTCGCACAATGGACCGCAATAAACACCCTTCGTAGGTAGATTTTCAATTTCAAGTAAAAACACTATACTATTTAATTTAACTATAGATGATCGTAGAGCATCGAATTAAAGCGTGTAGTGTTGCAGAATTTTCGTCAAAGAAACTACATTTCGGGAGGTTGAAGTTAAAGTTTTCCGAATAGTTTCGCAGAAAGTCAATGACCGGTACTCCACTACGTATTATTTGCTTTACGTAATCGTGCCTAACTTTGGTAAATAAAGAACAATTTTAAAAATCGTGGAATCCCGAACACCAAACGTAAACGAGATACTCCGTGAAACCAACACATTCATTCACTATATTATGGTTTTGTGTAGATTATATTATCAATACAGTTATAGTCTTTTATTCAATTACGGTTTTGTTTACATTATATACATATATGAATGCATTTCGTGTAATTATGTGTGTACACAGAGAGATATATTAATTTTGACGAAATTTACCCAAATTAGACCTCATTACACCTTACATACATTACCTTCTATATACCTATTGAACCTTATTTAGTATACAAAGTATATTCAGTACTACTAAATATCTGACATCTTTAAGCACAATTTTAATATTTCACAAAATCAAGTATTATCTCAATATACTTACGTTTCGATAATCTTCAATGCATAATTCAATCTTCAAATACAAATATATTGATGGTATATAGAAAAATCGTACAATTTAAAATTAAAAATAAATAAAACATGGATATTCCACATAGAAGAAAACAATAATTAATTTTAAACAATCAAATAAATTTAATGAATAATTTGGAAAATCTAACGATTATAATTGTGCCTACTAACAACCAACAAAAAACTTTTTTACAACTTCTACTTACTTATCTATTATAATTCTGATCTTACAGCTGATTCACTGACGATAACCGAAGACGTTGCGTTTTCGAACACAATTTGCAGAATTAGCTGTGTATAGTTATTGGAAGTGAAAAGGGCCTGGTTGATTTGTTTATACGCACGGAGATAACTGCGGTATTCGGTAGGTAGCGCAGTCCGCAAATTTATACTGCGAAACCTGACCTGATAAGCGCTGATAATGTTATCATCTTGCATGCAAAGCGGAAGGGACGATTTTTATGTACCTGTATTTATTGTGGGTCTACATTTATACGATAACTCTCCATATATACAGATGAATAACTATAAATGAAATGAAAGCAAAACAAAATAATTAAATTAAATAAACGATTTCTTTTATATTAAAATGATGAACAATTTTAAATCTAGTTGAAAGAATGTTTTAATTTCTATGCATCATAATTATTTTAACATTGATTACTGTATTATATCAAAACCTGAATTTAAATCCATGTTTCTCGTGAAGATGTATACAGGGTGTCCGAACGAAAACAGGCAGATATGATGTGCCCGGCATTTTTGTGCGTTATCTTTTCCCGACACTTCAGTTGTCACAGATGTCAAATAGAGAAACGGCAAATTCATAATGGAACCATACAAGTACCATCAACGGGTTTCAATAGCCAAAACTTATTACCAAAGTCAGTTTTCAATCAAAGTTAGGCCAGGGACACACAGGCGCAAATATAATGCGCGCCAAATTGTACTTTGCGACGTCCGTTGTTCAACTACACTATATTCAATTACGGAGTACACACGAGCGAAAGAAAATTTAGAAAATTTGTACGCTCGGTTTCTCTACAACCGACCTACAAGGACCTGAAAAGCTGGCAAACATCAAAACTTCAAATGTTTCTTTCGCACTGATAGTATTATTTCCCACAAAATACGATGACCAGACAACCCTAAGCCGGCGATTTAGAGGCGCTAGCGTAATTCCTAACCGTACACCGTACCCGCGTTAATCAAATTCACTTGTTGCCATATACAAGGTGTACCAAAATAATTGTTGTTATGTAATCACTTCAATTCAATTGTGCCGCCCTTCAAATATGTATATCGTACTATTTGAGAAATGTCACTGTCAACCATACCTGTCAACTGTCAGACAACATAATAACAGTAGTTTGAACAGTAGTTTGTTAAAATGTACACTGATCAGAAGAATACTTTTATTGTTGAGGCTTACTTTCGTAATGGACGATTTGAAAATGGAGAATGGATTTATTCAATTCCAGAGTGCGTTAGGGAATTTCAACACAAGTTCCCTGACCACCAATTTGAATACTCGGTTTATTCGACACATATTTCACGAATAGTGCACCATTTTAGGGAAACTGGTAGTGTTCAGAAAGGAAAATCTTCAGGCTGATCTGAAGTATCAGTAGAGGTTGTTGCAGATGTTCGTGAACGACTCGAAGTTAGCCCTCAAAAGTCAATTCGTAAATTGTCTATGCAAGCTGGAATTCCCTCGAGCACCTGCCATGTAATTGTGAGAAAGAGGATGAATTTACACCCTTATAGGGTCTCAGTTGTGCAAGAATTGATGCCAGTAGATCCTCAACGCTGATTGAGTAATTTCCGATGGTTTATGGAAAATTTAAATACGATCGGTTGCTCGATTTAACATTTTTCAGTGATGAGGCTTGCTTCCACCTATCAGGATATGTTAATTCTCAAAACTAAAGGTGCTAGTATGCTGAAAACCCTCATCTTTTTGTGGAAGCACCACTACATCCTCAGATGGTTGGAATTTGACGAGGCTTTGTTCCACCTATCAGGATATGTTAATTCTCTAAACTAAAGGTGCTAGCATGCTGAAAACCCTCATATTTTGAGGAAGCACCACTACATCCTCAGAAGGTTGGAATTTGGTTGGATGTGTCTCGCCGTAGAATAATTGGGCCTATATTCTTTCATGACACAATAAACGGTGAGAGGTATCGGCAACAAATTGTCCAGCCTTTCATAGACCAATTAGATGATGAAGAATTGCAGAACGGATATTTCCAACAAGATGGTGCAACAGCTCGTACAGCCAGAGCAACGTTAGCCTATCTGCAAGATTTTTTTGATAATAGACTAATTAGTCAAGGACCATGGCCGCCACGCTCTCCAGATCTAGCTCCAATTGACTACTCAATTTTTGGATATTTAAAAGATAGAGTTTTCCAAAGAAGACTGCATACGTTGGAAGAGTTATATTATAAATCGTAAATGTTTGCAGAACCAAAACTCCTCAAATGCTAATCAACATTTTCAACAATAAAAGAAGACGAGTGCAAATGTGTTTACAAGCAAATGGTACACATTTTCAACATCTACTCTGATTATATATTTTATTTATTAATTATGTTTTCAAAATCAAAATGCTTGTTCAATTCTGAACACATTTCAATTTCTGTTACAACTTGCAAAAAAGTTTAAGTTTCTATATTATTCATTAAAAAAATTACTAATATTTTTAAAATCGTGTATTTGAAGCAAACATTTCGGAAATGTTTTTTAAAAAACAGCTTAATAAAATGTGTTCAGAATTGAACGAGCAATCTGAATATATAAAAATATATAGGGGGTTCTGTTTAAAATAACAAAGTTGATGGCCACTTCCAGTAGAAGCGGAAGTGATAAAAATATGTACGTAATTTATTTTGGGAGACCACAACGAACCATGCTTGTGTGAATTTAAAAAAATATATATTTCATCAGGAACCCCATAAACTTTTAAAAAACTACTTGAGACACGTTAAATTAAAATGACATTCTATTTTTATGGACTATGAATATTTTGATTTAGTACGTGTGTTTTTATAAAAATGAATTTAAAGCGTAAGGTAGTTTTTGTGGTTCACGGATTAAATCAACACTCAATTTTATGATACTTTAATTTCAATATTACATGAATTATTTTGGCACATTTGTATTGTTGCAGGATTAAAATTTAACTTGACTTCAATGGTTGAGACATTTGATTTAAAGTGCTGTTCATTTTTTTATTTATACTTGAATTATAACGATTTGTAATTCATATGAAACACTAAATAATATAATGGCACTTTAATAGAAATTACATTGTTTTTTTCAATAACTAAATTAAAATCACATTCTATTTCATTCATACATGGAATAAAATAACACATGATTTGTTTGCTACTGTATTATTTTGATAAATTTAGGCGACGAGAGAGTCAATGCATCGATATTTCAATTTTAATTACATCCTATTAAAATTGAACATGAATTAAAATTGAAGACGAATTAAAATGGAAGACTTTAAATTCAATACAATTAAATTAACACTTGACATAATGGCAATAGAAAGCTTCGTTAGACTTCGCACAGGGGGCGTAACCATGCGTACCCACGTCGTTTATTCATGCAAGAAATGATTTTGCATACGTTTCGTGCATATTTTGCTATTGTGTTTTGAAAATACACACTCAAAACTGGTTTTTAAATAGAAGCAGAAGGTCTCCTGCGTAATTCCAGATGAAACAAAATCAAGCCGCGAATGGCGACCGGTGCGCCATCTGTAGGTCGTGTACCAAAGCTTCCTATTAAAATTATGTTCGTGTACAAAAATAATGATATCGAATTTTAATGTGTTGCATAAATAATGATGTTGCATTTAAATGCATAATGAATTTGAATGCGCTGTGTTGTGAATGAATGTTCAATTGTTATTAATGTATAATTTTAAAGAAACTCTCATTTTATCGAACCTATCGTTGAAATTGAACGCCAATAAATTCAGTTTTAAAAACCAAATATAATTTCATTTCAAGTGTGGTAAAACCGAAGTACAATTTTAGTAAAGTTTCATTTAAATAAAGTGCCATTTATTGCATAAATAAATATTAAAGTATTAAAAGTATTAAAAATGAAACGAAATATTAATTCAGACGTCTTAAAAACAATCGTTATTAAAATCGTGTCTTCTATAAATAATGCGTTATTTGTAATAAAAATTAAATATAATTTAAATTCAAGTGAGGAAAAGTGTTTCATTTTAATTCAATTGAATAACAATCGAATGTTCGAAATTTATTCATCTCGCATTAAAAGTAAGTACAATTTTAAAGTATGGATAAACTATGGCTATGGATAAGGCTAGCATAAATGCAGTGCCGGTTTTTTACAAGTTTCGCAACAAAATCTTGCATTTTAATTGAGTTTAATAAAAAATAAACCATTAACATGTGTATAGAAAATATATGCAATATAAAATGCTTGTTCCAATGAAACAAATAAAACAATAATATGAACATTCTTTACAACATGTCCGGTTTACAACATAAGAAGCCTATTTATAATTTTACAATTAAAAACAATGCCATTCAAAATGAAAGTTATATAAATTACATTTTAGATAATTGGAAAGTTGGTTTTTAAATTATCGCGTGTGTAATTTAAATGACACTTCTTTAATTTTACACATGAAGATTTTGTTGAATAAATAATAAAACGGCGTTTTTAGAAATGCAAAAATAATATTTAGAAGGTAATAGATAATTTGGGTGATATAAATATGATAAAAAACTATTGTTGCGATAAGTTCCAGTTGGCATGATTAGTGAGAGAATAATATGAGATAAGTGCTAGAAAATAAAAACTATCTGATTGAGATATTTTTTCCTTAAACATTAAGTATTTGTATCAGCGTAAGAATGAATCAGTCGACATAGTGGAAAAATGTCTTGCATTATTCTTGTTTTAAAATTTCAATTTTTATCTGCCATCATTCAAAAGGTGTTTACCTACTTTTGACCCTGAAAATCGTCTAAGAAGTAAACTTTTAAAGATGTAGTGCAATATTTTTTAAATTTTTCAATTATCAATGATTTGATGATAAAGCCTATGATACGAGATACATTAGCAAGTCCGTAACGACTACCATTTCAGCCAAACAATTTTGTCTGCTGGCCAATAGTAGCCCAGCTGCACGCGTTTCATTAAAGTTATCCACTTTCTGGGGAATGCTTAAATACACAAAGGCGCCGCCAGCGAGGTGCAAGATGGTGCACTTGCACCCCCTGACTTTTTCGATTTTTTAAATTGTTTTGTTTAATTAATTAAATAATTTAAAATAATAATAATGCATAATATAAATATATAATAATTTAATTAAATCATTATTCGGTAGGTATAGGTATTATATTTAATAAGAAAAAGAATAAAATAGTAGTTTATTTTGAGGTAATTGTGATTATTTCCTAAGCAAGTACATACTACATTGAAATCACTGCATATAAATTTTGAACAAAAATTTAAGGCATTTTTAACTTTTTTCCTATGAGCACTCAGCATACATAGTCTACTATGTATGCTGAGTGACCACTAAGTCCAGTGGTCGAAATGGACCGGAACTCACCGGAACGGCGTTCCGGTTCGTCATATGAGCGTTCCGGTTTGTCATATTTGTCATATGAGCGTTCCGGTTCGTGACAAGAGTCTCGATATCAAAATATAATGTAATAGTTTCAAAATTATGCCACCAGGCGGAGACACATGCTTCCAGTAGGCCAATCTACATACTTCTGAATATAATAGCTTCAAGTTCCCCTGGAGAGACTACAGGAACAACAGGGGCCCCGCGAGTTTAGTCTCCCCTCCCCCATATGTAGATTTGTAGATTTTAATATCTACATATGGCCAAACATGATTTTTTTTTTAAATCTGGATAAGGGTTAAAGAAAAGTAGAATAATGAAGAGGAAGAGAAAAACGACGACAAAGGCGAAGAGGCATCTTGTAGTAAAGAGCCAGAAATAAATGGATAAAAGAAAGAAAATCAAAAAGAATCAAAATTTAGAAATTTCACTGACTGTAGATCAGGCAATTTTTTTTTTAAAGCAAAAACGATTGGTTAATTATTGAGAACATACTGGGATAATATGTAAGCAAGTAAAAAACTTAAATATATTGGGCGACAAGAATTTAAGACTAGCAATAACATGACATAATTATATGGTGACTGCATACGGAAGCCGCCATACAGCAAGCATATGTAAGAAGAAAATTTAGGAACATAGGAATACTGATGCTCATATAAAAGCAATAGAGATTAGTGACTGTACAGTAGGAAGAAATTGGTGAAGCATTTGCTAAAATGATCAAAATAATTTTGAACATCCGAACACGTTTTTCGTACAGTGTACGAATATAGTAAATTTTCAAAGGCCCTTCGTTGATTTATCAATTGACGTTTATGTTCAAAAATTAAAAGGATTAAATATGGGAGCAATATGACATTCAGATAAAAACATGTGCCGAAATTGCAATTCATATCGCCAATGAGATGAAGAAAAATATTTGTCAAAAAATAAGCAAATCTAGAAAGAAGATTTCTATTCTAATCGATCAGTTGACCACTTTAAGCAGAAAGACCATGCTTGTGAATTACAATACGTACTGCGAATATTCAGGTGAAGCGTACATATTTAATTTAAATTTAATTGAATTGACCAATACTTCTGCAGAGAGTCTGAATTACGAATGTACCTAGATATACATAGCATCGAACCAAAATTCCTAAGAGAGTGTTTTTAGTTTTGCGTGCGACGGTGCTTTGTAATGATCGGAAAAGATTCCGTAGTTGCCACTCGTGTAAAGCATAAATTTCCAAACCTAATTATATGGTACTGTGCAAATCATAGGCTGAAATTGAGCGCGAACGACGCGGTTAAGGAAGTGTCTGGAACAAATAATTTCAAAATATTTATTGAAAAGTTATATTCTTTGGATACAAGATCGCCAAAGAATCAGAACAAGCTTCGAGAAGCTGCAGCCTCTCTTGAAATTAATTTGTTGTAAATTGGAAAAATCTTGTCTGTTCGATGGGTTGCTTCCAATTATCGCACACTAAAGGCAGTTGTTATCAACTATGCGGCTCTGTGTTTACATATCAAGAATGCTAGTGAAGATGATTGAATGGAGAACATGGAGAGAAAAAAATATGAAAGCTTATTAAGAATAACAACAAGCGTTGAATTTGTGCTGAATGTGGTAACAATGGCCGATGCTTTAGAAGAGTTGTCAGACTTCTCAATATATTTGCAAAACCACAGCATTACTTTAATTCGAGCAGATAAAGTCATCAACACTACAATTCGAGTCTTAGAATCGATGGTTCTTCATGCTGCCCCAAAATTTGGAGAAGTACTGGCTGACGGCGAAGCAGAGGAGAAGAAATACGAAGGAGTTAGCTTAAGCAATAACAAGACAATACAAGTAATGAACAGTTCGTAATTTTAAAGAAGTTTGACCAATGATCTAAACAATCGGTTACTCACCACTATTTCTTCGCATGTTATTCGGGACGAGCAACGTCAATAATAAAACCCGAGTTTATATAGCAATTTGTTGGTCAATAAAAGTTTTTAATAAGAAGAACAATAGCAAAGAGTTTTCATCAAATATTAGAAGTGGGGAAGATGATATTCGTGTATTATGTAAATAGTTCCATTTCCAAAATGAAGAACTAAATATTATGCGTTCGTTTATAATGTAAATACTGAACAACGATGACGGCGTGGTACCTGACAACGTGGTACCTGACGACGTGCACGTTTTCTCAAAGACAATAAATACTATTCCAATTTCAACAAGGGAATATGAAAGAAATTTTAGTTCCATGAAGGAAATAGTAAATCCGTTATGATCAAAGCTAAATGTGAAAACAATATTAGCACGTGTATTCATTAATTGCGTTCGGCCTCCATTGTTGCATTTTAATATGCATAAGCCCTGTTGTAAGGTCGGACTTAACAATAGGGCACCATTCAGCTGATGACACTGCAAGCAGAAAACGTCAAGCGAAAGTTGGCAAAACCTTTTGACTTATTTTTGTTCTAAATCTGTACTTATTATGTGTTTGGTATTGTTATAAGCAATAAAATTGTTTTCAAAGTACTGAATATACTATCGGTGATGCTAGATTTTGTTCATAAGCGTTCCGGTTCGTCAAAAAGTCCATTTCGACCACTGACTAAGTCGTTCGTCTCCCATTGTCGATATATTGTCTTAACGCGCCGTAATGTACTAAATGATCGTTCAATGCTGCATGATGTGACTGGAAGAGTCAGACCGATTTTTATGGCTTCAGCTATAGCTGGGTAGATGGCAAAGCTTGATTAACTAAATCACTGTATGCTAAATCATGCAATTTATCTGTATCATCAGTTTTGCAAAACTCGAACCATGTGGTTGCTTCGGCAATAAAGTTGGTTCCATTTCTTCTAAAATATTGAAATAGGTGGTTTTGTCAAGTTTTCGCAATACTTTAGGGTGAAGTTGTAAAAGTGAGTATGCCTTTTGGTTGCTTGTTGGAAAACAATCGTTCAGTGATGAGATGATAGAATCCAAGTAGGGGCAAAAATTGATCTCCTAAAATACTCTTCCAAATCACCACTTGGCTGATTTAATCGATGCGTTTGTCATTTTACAACACGCGGGCCTTGAAGTTCTATCTCCAACTTTTCACAGATTTTTTTTAGTTTGAATTCACTTTGAGAATTATTTTTTGCGGTGTGTTTCTAATATGTCAGTTAATGTTTTGATATAGTCATTGACTATTTTAGTCAATGTCTACTGCCTGCAATTGATTGCATACAGGTTCAAGCTTGGCTGAGTAAACTGCCATTATTTTTAAAGATATTATTAAAGTTGATTGGGTAGTAGTTATAAATAGTTGCGCTTTGGTTTTTGTTTTAGAATTTGGTGCATGCAACGAAAGGTCTTCCAAAGCTTTTATAACAACCACAACATTTTCTGAAAAAAATCAAAAAAGTTTTGAATTTTGTTGCGTCGCAAAGTACTCCCTCTGAAATAAAAAGATGATTTCATTAATTTTTCCAGCCGTAATACGAACTTTATTTAATGAATTTAAATCGTTGATGCCAAGGTTTAACACATGACTGGCACACTGGAAAAACAACGCCATTGTCATATATTATATATATATATATATATATATATATATCATATAATCATATATCATATATTATATATCATATATCATATATTGTGAAATATTTATAAACTGTCGTTTAACACATGCATCACTGCATAGAAATTCATTAGCATTTGTGTCTACTAATAATTTCAGCCATGTGATCGTAAAAACATTATTGTTATTAAGAGGTAATGTTATTCAAAATTGATTATAGTTTAGTATGATAAAGTTCTATTCTTCTTCTAATTTTCTAACTACTTAAGCACATGCATACGTTCAGTGTTGAGATTACTTGAATAACGGAGTGCTGAACAATTCTATTTATGAAATTAATATGACCAAAAATATGATTGAATTAGTTATGTTGAGATATTTATCCCGTGAAGTGACCGAAAATACGTTTAACCCTGAATTTACAATGTACATTGGTTACGTTTTTAATTAATAAAATTAAGACGACCATCAAATGTTTTGCGACGAAGTAATGGATGGAATTTTACAATATTCTCCTGTCAGTCCGAAAATATTGTCAGGAAAAAGTATAAAATGTAGTTAAGTTCTGAAACACCGTAGTTTTCGGCGTAAGAAACCCACATTTTATACCTATATTAAATTTCGATCTTTACCAGCGGCAAGGCATGGTAATATTACCAAAGGTTATATATTATGGATAATTGACTTTAGAATTGTTAATAGAATATTTGTTTGATCAAATGTTTTGCGATGAAGGCAAGGAACGAATTTTTACAATACCTCCTGTCGGTACGAAAATAGTGCCAGGACAAAGTATAAACAGTAGTTAAGTTTTGAAACACCTCGTTTTCGGCGTAAGGAACTCACATTTTATACCTTTATTAAATGTCGATCTTTACCAGCGGCAAGGCTTGATAATATCACTAGAAAGGTTATATTATTATGGATAATTGACTTTAGAATTGTTAGTAGAAGATTTGTATGATCAAATGTTTTGCAACGAAGGAAAGGAACGAATTTTTACAATACTCTCCTGTCGGTGCAAATATATTGTCAGGACAAAGTATAAAATGTAGTTAAGTTTTGAAACTAGGCAGTTTTCGGCGTAACGAACCCACATTTTATACCTTTATTAAACTTCGATCTCTACCAGCGGAAAGGTAGGTTTGTGATAGTAGGTAAGATTAGTGATAATATCACTAGAAAAGTTACATTATTATGGATAATGGACTGTAGAATTGTTAGTAGAAGATATGTTTGATCAAATGTTTTGCAACGAAGGAAAGAAACGAATTTTTACAATATTTTCCTGTCGGTACAAAAATATTGTCAGGACAAAGTATAAAATGTAGTTAAATTTTGAAACTAGGCAGTTTTCGACGTAAGGAACCCACATTTTATACGTTTATTAAACTTCGATCTTTACCAGCATCAAGGCGCGGTGATATCACTAGAAAGGTTACATTATTAGTATGGAATTGACATTATAGTTGATTAATGTGGTATAGATTTGATTTCGTGGTGTATATAATTACTCAATATATTAATGCTCAAAATCTGTGTCTTCGTAGAGCAGCGTAACGAGCTGCGGCGCGTGGAAATTCTCACGGGTTTTATTTAATTTCAGCACTAATATTTATACTGTTCCCTAATCTTCACTCTTCCAACCCGGCCCCATACTAAATATGTTTTCCGCCGTAAAAAGCTCCCTGTGTTTATAAAATTATAGCTCAGCATAATCTCACGCTTCCCGAAATGTATGACCTCGCCCGGGCGTCGCACGATCTGTAATCACGCCTGACGATGGCATGAGACAATTATTTACGCCGTTTTGTTTCGACTCATCCAATTTTCGAATTTAGTAGAGTATTAAAAATGGATTAGGTCCGTATAGAATCAATTGTTCATTTTCAATTTACTGTGTATATTTTGACCCATTTTTGATGTGCGTGAAACTTTTCATGTTTTTCATACGTGACTCCAGTGTTGCCAATCATCAAAACCGTAGTACGCATTGTAACTTGCGTATTTAAACCTCTAAAAATTTGCATTAATAACAAAACAAAAACTAAATTTCGTGCTTCAGAATAAACTAAATAACTCCCATATTTTTTTTCACCATTCGGTAAAAGAAAAACAAAAACGATAATAATACAATTCGGGAAACTTGCAACCTGAATCGTCTTTAGTAAAATGCTCATTAATTTGATGACAAGGATAAATATCTTTTAGCCTGGTGTCTGGATCGTTATAGTAAAATTTAAAGTCGAAGTTTCCGATTTGTCACTCTCAAAATCACAAACTTCTTTATCCTCAACTTCGGATGTTGTTTCTAAATGGTTAGCTGCATCTTCGTGTTGCAATATCTGTTCTTCTTTATGTTCTCTTAAAGTATAAATGCTCGAAGTGCATGATGCCATAAACCATACGTCTTTACTGTTGGTATCAGAAATTTGTTTAGTGACCAGGTCAATTTATGTTCGATCTCTTCTCGTTGTAATCGTCTTTTTTGTTTTCAACTACAGATAACTTCTTTGACTTTTTTTCCGACATCTATAGGTTAGGGAATTGGTTTCCAACCTTTTTGAATCTCCGCTACCCCCTCTATTTTCGTAACGCTATAGTTTCATGAATATTGCTTTTATTTAATAATTTATGTAATGGACTATAAACACATATACACAATTAAAAAAATACAAATAAATATAAAAATGTAATACACAATACAAAAAATACAAATAAATATAAAAATATAAGTAGATATAATTTTTTTTTTAGAAAAACCAGTCTCACATAAGTGATATGTTACACATAGCAATAGCATTTCTATAGCTTTGTTTGTTAAAATAGGAAAATCTTTCTGAACTCGTAGCCAAAATGTAACTATATTATTTTCTTCTTCAAACACTGCTTAAACCAGCTATCACCAGATAAGTCAATGATTTATTATCTGATGTGCTGTCGAAAGACCAAAAGCATCTAAATTTTCAACCACGAGCTGGTTTCTTACATATTCATATTTGGACATGTTACATGTTACTTAACATGATAATTGCTTTCATAGATTAATTAAATTATTATTAATATATAAGATCTTAACTTTCGTCTATTTTATTTGCAGAGGTAATTTTTAAGTCAGGAAACATCTCAGAATTATTATTTTTCCATAGTTCCAATATCTTTTTTCATAATTGCTGCAATCTTCTCTTTGTACGTCAGAGCGTCAATTTCAGGAACATACATTGATTTATTAAGTAGTCAGTTTTATCATTTTGCTCAAACACGGTTATAGGTACTTTGGACCGAGAATGACAACGTTCTAATGTTCCAATGAGCCTTCCTGTTAATGGATTGGTTTTAATAAAATTTACAACTCTTACAATAACATCAAATACTTTTTGTTGATTTGACCTCTTTTGTTTGTTTTAAAATAAATATATTTTGGCAAAAGTAGCGCGACCCATTGTAAAAATCTTGCGACCCATAATGGGGGCGCCTCCCACAGGTTGGAAAACACTGGGTTAGGAAGTTTTTGGAAGTTAGGAAAATTATCAAGTCACTTGATTGTTTCACGAAAATACATTTTATTGGAACAACCTTAAATTTAGCGCATAAAACTTACAGAAATGATTAATTATCGTGGAGACATGGCGCTCCCTCGATGAGGCGCCTTTGTGCGGTGCACAACCTGCACACCCGAACGCGGCAGCCCTGCCTTTTCCCACTGATAATTATCGATACAAACCCACTTACCGAGGAGGCATCGAACAAATAATCATTTTCGACAAATTTTAATTAAAAATTATTGTATTAATTTATATACACATAAAACTCGGGTTTTACTACAAACCATAAATAACCGCCGCAAAATTAATGTCCCTAATAGTTCGTTAATGGCTGTACTTTAAAGCAATAAAATATAATCCAGTTCGATTCCAGCGGCCGTAGTATCGCTTTATTGTTTTCCAGCTAATATTTATGTGTCCAGCGGAAAGTGGGTCGAATCGAATTGCCTCGGGCATGCCATGCTCCCTTATAAATAAGCCTCATCTATCTTCACTAATGACCTCAGCTTTTACGAAAAGACCTTTTGGAGCGCCTGATTCAACTAACATTTCACAGAATTTTATGCCACAGAATGTCTGCAATAATTACAAAAGATATTGTACATTTTTTTAAAATACTAAATTCTAGATTGAGATTTGAATAGTATTTTCCAGTTAAATTTTATTTTAGATATTTACTGGTAATTAAATGAAACTTAATTTTAGTTTTCAGTAGAATTCGGTGGCATATTTGACGGTCCGGCGGGAAAAAGTCATTTTTGAAAGTTTTGCAATACATATTAGGTATTTAAGTACATAAACGGTCATATATCATTTATTACAATCATTTAACTGAAAGTTGAAACACTCAACTTATAACTGTTCGAACCCAGGTGTTGTACACATACTCATAATTTGTAATAATTGCTTGGCTCGTGATTTACAAATCTTATAATTTGTAATATTTGTTTGGCTCGTGATTTAGTGGTAGTACTTTACGTTATGTTTGATTTTTAAATCAATATCGTGACAATTCAATTTGGTTCGTTTTATGGGTAAAGTGTCTGTTAGTAATTTTTTTTTTAGTAAGTAAAACACAGATATATGGATTTGATGTGATTTATTCATTTTAAAAGGTTATGCAAGGGACAGGTAAATAAATGACAGTGTTGTTACTCAAACTTGACGTTATTTAGTTAATTATATTTATTTAATGTTTTTAATTTTATTTTTGGTTGCACAGATGCGGCACATTATGCATTTCCTCAACATTTAAAAGATGAGGAAGCACACAATATACCACAACCGTACAACCAATTAATTATATTTATTCAAAATTTGGAATAGATTTTATGTAATAATTATTGCATCTTTATTATGTTCTTTGACTTGAATGATTTATTTTATTTTGAAAACTGAGTTAAGAGTTAATTATTAATACTACTGTTGGAATTACAAAGTGATATTAGCGACTTCACCTACCAAAATCTTCAAATAGTGCCGAGAAGGTTATTTGATACATGTCAACACTGCATAGAAATTCACTTGCATTTGTGTCTACTGATAGATTTCAACGCCACCTTGTCGAGAGGAACGAATCACATAAATTCACACATTAAAGTATTTCAAATGATGCACGCCCATGTTATGTTCATGTTATCGTAAAAACTTTAAGAGGTAATGTTATTCAAAATTGATTATACGAGGGTTGTCTGAAAAGTTTCCGACCTCAACCAGAAGATGGCAGCACTTATTTACATAAGTTGGGGAATATGTTTACGCATGCCTCAGTAGGTCCCACACAAAATTTCAGCCATTTTGGATGCGCAGTTGTTATGTAACAGTCGTTTGAGTGTGTTGATGTGAGTGTTTTTATGAAAATGGACAAAATCGAGTATCGAGCTGTCATCAAATATTTGTTTTTGAAAGGCAATACGCCTACGCAAATCAAAGTTGAGATGGATTCTGAATATGGGAACTCTGCACCATCATTTACCACGGTGAAATTTTGGGCAGCTGAATTTAAACAGGGCCGTAAGAGCTTGGGAGACGATGAACGTTCGGGACGTCCAAAAAGTGCAACTACCGACGAAAACACCGCCAAAGTTCACCAAATAGTGCTAGACGACCGCCGAATTAAAGTGAGAGAGATAGCAGAGGTTATGAACATGTCAAAAGAACGTGTTTGTCACATATTACATCAAAATTTAGACACGAGAAAGCTATCCGCGCGTTGGGTGCCGCGTTTGCTCACGTTAGACCAAAAACGTGTTCGAATGAACATTTCCAACGCTCTGTTGGCGCAGTTTAGGCGCAATAAATCCGAGTTTTGGCGACGATTAGTTACTGTAGATGAAACTTGGATACACCATTATACACCCGAATCAAAAATACAGTCCAAACAGTGGACTGAAAAGGGGGAATCGCCTCCAAAAAAAGCAAAAACTGTTTTATCGGCTGGGACAGGGATTGCGTCTGTTTTTTGGGATAGTCATGGAGTTCTTTTAATTGGAGACTTTAAATAAGGAGAAATACTATGTAGAAAAATAAAATAAAAATCTGAAAAAATGTCTTGTATCTTTGTTAGGTCGGAAACTTTTCAGACCACCCTCGTAGTTTAGTATGATAAAGTTCTATTCTACTTTATTAAAATATATGAATCTATTAATGTTGGGCCACCCCAACATTAATAGATTTTATAATAGAAGTTTTTTTGTATCTTTATAGTTTTTGATATCCGTTACAGTTTCGACAAAAAAAAATATATGAGTGATTGCGCTACACTCGTTTGGAAACAAATCATCAGTGAATAGATTTTTTTGGTTAAAAAGTACATGTTCAGCTCTTTTTTCCTGAATAAATCGTCAAAACGCAAAACGTAGGTCATAATCAGCTGGTAAAACCTCCTGCACTATTTGGATATCGTATGGATGAAGCAATTGCTATAATTTCCAAAATTTCTTCCTCGTTATTAGGGCTCCTAAAATCCTAAAACCAGCAACATATCTGTTTTATCGGCGTAAGTGTACTTTATATTCATTATTGTGAATAAACCATAATCAATTCGGTAACTAGATTACATTTGTTTCCAAACGAGTGTAGCGCAGTCACTCATATTTTATTTTTTTGTGCCGAAACTGTAACAGATATCAAAAACTATAAAAGATACAAAAAAACTTAATAATGAATGCCTGCGTCCGATTTGATTTTTTTTTAAATTATTTGCTTTTGTAATTATAAAATATCAATGTATTAATGTTGGCCTCACTTGTTTTATACACAACCGGTCTACTGCTAATAACAATATTATGTCAAAATATGAGTTATACCCGTACAGAGTGTCATACCAAACAACATCCAAATCAATGTAAACGTTCTCTAGTTATAAGCAAATTTTGTTTTAATAAAATAACTTTGAAGCTGAATTCTGGCTAAACCAAACGCATTTGTATATAGATATGTTTTGTTAAATCGGCCTTTTCTGATCCCAGTAATCTGTGGTTAAGCCATTTCCACACAATTTAGAGACACCCTGTATATAGGGTGTCTCATAAAAATCTCCGCTGGGCATAACTCCTTCATTTATTGGCAGATTTCAATAAAATAAAAACAAAATGAAATGGCTACACATGTTCTACAAAAGGGCCCTAATTTTCTTTTTTGCAAAATCAACTTTCATTTCAGCGATAGTCAACTTTTTTATTTCAAATGGTTACATATATTTACTAATTTCTTTCCTGGTAGAGATTATTTTTCTGAATCCAAAGATGTATAACAATTTGGCTTTGATGGAATATTCGTTACAGAAAAATTATGTTTGTTATCGTAAAGTTGTTCTTTTTGTAAGTTTATCAAGTGTGCCATGGAAAGCAAAATGAACACAAAAAACAGTAAAAATCATCTAAGTGATAGTGTGTCAAAATCTAATCAAGTGATGGCTAACAATATTAACAATCTATTGACTTACATGTTACAAGTGAATTTCGTATGCAATAAAAATCGCGATAAAGCAGTGCTCCTGTACATCCGAATAGAGTCCAAGAGCCTAGAAAATATGGAAGACATGAAAAAAAAATGTATGGTGTTTTTAAGAAACCGAAGAGAGAGGAACGAATATTTCAAGGAAATATGGGATTAGATGTACTTCTTAATGTGCAAGAAAATCCAAGAACATCTATTCGGGAGTTTTCAAATAACATAGGCACATCAAAATGAACGGTAAATGCAATTCTTAAGAAACACAAATACAAACCACAAGATGACTTTTACTGTTTTTTGCAATCACTTTGCTTTCCATGGCACACTTGATAAACTTACAAGAAAACAACTTTATGCTTGGAAACATTATTTTTCTCTAACGAATATTCTATCAAAGCCAACTTGTTATACATCTTTGGATTTAGAAAAATAATGTCTCCAGGAAAAAAAATAAGACAATTTATGTAAATATTTGAAAAAAAAACTATCGCTGAAATGAAAGTTGATTTTGCAAAAAAAAAATAGGGCCCCTTTGTAGAACATGTGGAAATAAAATATATAATTATATATAAAATATATAATATTGTTTTTGTTTTATTGAAATCTGCCAATAAATAAAGGAGTTATGGCCAGCGGCGTTTTTTAGGAGGCACCCTGTATATACTAATTTATACTTAACGCTAATTTATATTAAAAATAATTATTGCATTCTTTGTAGACTTTTCACGCCTATGATGATGTAAGTATGAAACTAGTAAGGCAAAATAAAAATAAATAAATAATAAAATAAAATAAAAAATAACTATACCAGTAAGTACAAACTAATACCTTACTAAGTTATGTTCCCCTGGCGCAACTTTTTATTTAACTACCGATTGCAAATAAATCTGCAACTGGCTTTAAGAAATCATATGTTATCATTATAAACTTCCCGAATCAAAAGTATATTTTGCGTCTTTGATTAATGAAGCCACAATGTTTATCAATGTTTGCGATGAGTTAAGTTCAACTCCGCAGTTTTCGGCGTAAGGAACCCACATTTTATACCTTTATTAAACTTCGCTCATTACCAGCGGCTAGGCGCGGTAATATCACTAGATAGGTTATATTATTAAGGATAATTTTCTTTAGAATTGTTAGTAGATAATATGTGTTATCAAATGTTTTGCGACGAAAGAAAGGAAGGCATGTTACAATATTCTCCTGTCATTACGAAAATATTATCAGGACAAGTAGAAAATGCAGTTAATTTCAACTCAAAGGTAGGCATGTTACAATATTCTCCTATCAGTACGAAAATATTATCAGGACAAAGTAGAAAATGCAGTTAAGTTCAACTCCGCAGTTTTCGACGTAAGGATAGGTCAATAGGATAATATCACTAGATAGGTTACATTATTAGTATGGAATTGACTTTAGAATTGTTAATGTGGTGTACATTTGATAAACGTGTGTAATATATTTACCTGAGGAATCAATGCTCAAAATCTGTGTCTTCGTAGAGCAGCATAACTGGCTGCGGCGCGTGGAAATTCTAACTGGTTTTATTTAATTTCAGCAGTAATATTTATACTGTTCCCTAATCTTTACTCTTCTACCCCTGTCCCATGCTAAATCTGTTTCCGCCGCAAAGTGACGCAATCCCATAAGAGTCATCGAATTATGCAATTGCCCTTTTGAGTTCCGCTTGTAATCCCTTGACCTATTTATGTTATATCATTCGATTGTGTGCTAATTTAAATTTGCCCAATAATTAGTCAGCATAATTTCAATATGTACGCGTTCCGAAATGTGTGACCTCGTTAGGGTCGCATATTCACGCCTGCCGACGGCATGAGCCAATTTTTTCGACTCGTACAATGATGGAATTTAATATTAAATGTGGATTAGGTCCTTACAAACTTTGAGCTAAATTATTGAAACATATAATATTCGACCGTTTATGTTACTTAAATGCCTAATATGTATTGCAAAACTTTTAACTTTGAAAAACGACTTATACGCCTTTTCCCGCCTGACCGCCATTTGTTTCAGGCCCGCTTTAGAACTTTGGTGTAGGTACATATTTCGCAAAATAAACATTTTTTTGGTGTTTTATGCAACATGTGCCAAAGTGACAGTGCCATATTTTGACACCTTAAATGATATCCCTCGTTTCTTGTCTTGACCTTTGTAGATCGTTCCAATGTCAAAAGTAGAGATGTGAAAGTGACAGCACAACCGTTTGACACTTTGCATACGAAAGTTTTCGGGCATTAGGGCATACATTTTATTGTTAAAAAATCAAGAACTGTTGGTCTTCAAATAGTAATTAAAAATAAATCTGTCCGTGTCGCCCTCGGCGTGGATCGAATATTGATCCTGGATGGAAGCCAGGAGTCCCGGAAGGGTGGTGGGGTCGGCGTCAGGGGGTGGGAGCTAAATGGGGGCAGCGAGAAACTTCGCGCCCTGTCCTCCTTATCTCAGGCGCCTGCCTCTCCCGGGATCCGGTCCGGGGCTCGAACGATCGCGGCCCCGTGACGTCAATCCGCTCCCTGCTGCGGGGGTGGGGTGGGGGGGGCTCTTCCGCCGCCGCCGCCGCCATTGGCCCGGTTGTAATTGATTCCAAAATGTTTGTACACCAGACGTAATTGCCCGGCGCCGACGGTTATGATTGATTCCAGCGGCGGCCCCTGGATATGGGTTTATTTTACGTAATGGTGGCAAACTCCCATCCCTCCTCACGCAAATCCCCCGCAGATTTTTTTTGTGGGGCGGCAGGCAGATATAACCCGTTTGCTAGAATTTGCGGAACGGCGGAAGCTGTGATTGTTAATTTATATGTAAATTGGCCATATCCAAAAGTTTGTCACTAATTAGGAATACTAATTAGTGGATTTGCGGTGTTCAAATAGGTCTAATTAATTAGGAAATTAAATTGGGAAAGTAAATTTTTCTACAATGCTAAATCCAGAAATTTAATACTATCCATTATGAATAAATGTTGTACAGGGTGACAAATACATGGGCCGGCAAAACTTTGATTGATTGCAACACACTTTTTTTGTGCCATTGTTACCTAGCTATTATACATAAATAATAATGATAATGCATCTTTGATATACTATTAATGAGCTACTAAAAAACAACTGGGACAACTAATAATTTCTAACGTAATGTGTCTGACAGTAAAGTGGATACCATATTAATTAATTTGAAAGAGGCATACGTTCTGTTAGAATCAGGGCTTCGAACTGGAACTGAATCGAAAACTGGAAACCGGAAAAAAACGTTATTATTCTCGGAACGAACAGAAAAAAATATCGCTTTATTTCGGTACTATTACTAAATTTCTAAAACTAATGTTTAATTATTATTATTATTATTATTATTATTATTATTATTATTATTATTATAAAACTGGCGGCAAAACTATATGATCAATACTAGAGAACGAACTAAGAAAGGAAATTCAAAAAAACAATGGAAAAGTCACAAAGTGGATTCATTATAGGACATTCAACACAAGACCATATCTTAACAATTAAAAAGATGACAGAAATAATATTAAGACAAAACAACAAACTATACATGATAATTGTGGACTTAGAAAAGGCATTTGATAGAGTCCCAAGAGCCAAAGTGTGGGAAATACTTGAAGAAGAGAAGATAAAAGTGCATTTAATAAAAGCAATCAAGAGTATGTATGAAACCACAGAAAACTACGTAAGGACAAATAATTCAACATCTGAGAATTTCACAACCACACAAGGCCTTCGACAAGGGGGCGCTTTAAGCCCTCTGCTCTTTATTATAGTCCTAGACACCATAATGAAAAAAAATAAGGATAACACCAAGAAGGTAGAAATAGGATACTATAAAATGAAATGAATAGGCATAGCAGAATGTGCTTTTGCTGATGACTTAGTCATGCTAGCCTAAGCGCAGAAAACCAGCAACACAATATAGGCATATGGGAGGAAGAACTGAAAAAAAACACAACATGGTAATTAATATAAACAAAACAAAAGTAATGGTAGTAACAAAAGAGCAAACAAAAGCAAAAATACTCATAAATTTGAAAAGGATAGAACAAGTTGAAACCTTCAAATATTTAGGTACAATAATACATAATAAAGGAACCATGGAAAACGAAATAAATAATAGAATCATGGCCGCAAATAGTACTTACTATGCAATGAACAAGTACATTCTAAACAATACAAGAATCTCCAAAAACACGAAAATGAAACTCTTCACGACAATTTATTGACCAACACTCTTATATGGAAGCAAAACCTGGACAACAAATGAAAAGACAATGAACAAAATACAAGCAACCGAAAGAGATACTTAAGAAAAGTTGAAGGAGTCAGGAGATTAGACATAGTAAGAAACGAACAGATCAGGGAAAACCTACAATTACAAAGTGTACAAAAATTAATACAGAAACGGAAACTAGAATGGTTCGGGCACCTGATAAGAATGCCAGAAGGCAGACAAACAAAAATAGTATGGACATCAAAAGACGAAAACAAAATGAAGGAAAGAGGAAGACCAAGGAAAAGATGGGAAAAGAACATAGAAGAGATCCTAAGAAGAAACGACCTCGATCAACAAGAAGCAAAGAAACAAATAGAAAGGAATGGAAAAACTTCGTAGACAACATAATTTAGTGGTGGCATGAATCTCGTCTCCCGAAAGGGTATAGGAGATGTAAATTGATTATATATATATATATATATATATATATATATATATATATATATATATATATATATATATATGAAGATATATATATATATATATATATATATATATATATATATATATATATATATATATATATATATAGGGTGCCTCTAAATTGTGTGGAAATGGCTTAACCACAGATTACTGGGAACAAAAAAAGACGATATAACAAAACTTATCTATATACAAATGCGTTTGGTTTAGCCAGAATTCAGCTTCAAAGTCAATGTAAAAAAAACAAAATTTGCTTATAAAAAGAGAACGTTTACGTTGATTTGGATGTTGTTTGGTATCATCCTTTATACGGGTATAACTCATATTTTGACATAATATTGTTATTATCTGTAGACCGGTTGTGTATAAAACAAGTGAGGCCAACATTAATACATTGATATTTTATAATTACAAAAGCAAATAATTAAAAAAAAAATCAAATCGGACGCAGGCATTCATTATTAAGTTTTTTTGTATCTTTTATAGTTTTTGATAAGTGACTGCGCTACACTCGTTTGGAAACAAATGTAATCTAGTTACCGAATACAGATATGTTGCTGGTTTTAGGATTTTAGGAGCCCTAATAACGAGGAAGAAATTTTGGAAATTATAGCAATTGCTTCATCCGTTCGATATCCAAATAGTGCAGGAGGTTTTACCAGCTGATTATGACCTACGTTTTGCGTTTTGACGATTTATTCAGGAAAAAAGAGCTGAACATGAACTTTTTAACCAAAATAATCTATTCACTGATGATTTGTTTCCAAACGAGTGTAGCGCAATCACTCATATTTTTTTTTTTTTGTCGAAACTGTAACGGATATCAAAAACTATAAAGATACAAAAAAACTTAATAATGAATGCCTGCGTCCGATTTGATTTTTTTTAAATTTATTTGCTTTTGTAATTAAAAAATATGAATGTATTAATGTAGGCCTCCCTTGTTTTATACACAACCGGTCTACTGATAATAACAATATTGTGTCAAAATATGAGTTATACCCGTATAAAGTGTCATACCAAACAACATCCAAATCAACGTAAACGTTCTCTTTTTATAAGCAAATTTTGTTTTTTTTAAATTGACTTTGAAGCTGAATTCTGGCTAAACCAAACGCATTTGTATATAGATAAGTTTTGTTAAATCGTCTTTTTTTTGTTCCCAGTAATCTGTGGTTAAGCCATTTCCACACAATTTAGAGGCACCCTGTATATATACAGGGTGTCTACGCTAAACCGTTCGTTAAAAGTGTACGGGGTTGCCGTTGTACTAAAAATATACTATACTATACTATATATCACTTCCAGCTCCACCGGAAGTAGCACCAACTTTCTTATTTTAAATAGAACACCCCATATATTATTATATTTTTGAATTTCTAGCATAAATTGGGACATATTTTGTAGGAATATATGTATACTTATCTCTTTTAGTTTTCAAGAAAAGAAATATTTTCTAAAATTTTGACGTCTAAAGGGTAGCCTAAAATCTGTCTATAACTTCTCTTATGAATAAAATAAAATTATGAGTTATATTTCTAATTATACCTAGAGGATGCCTCTATGAGTAAAATAATTGGAAACTGTCAATTTTGATAATAAGTGTTCATAAAATGTCAATATCTAGGTGCCCTCTTAAATATCCTGTAATTCAATTTTTTTAAATGGATTGAGCCATTTTTTATCACATAGCACGATTGGGAGAAAAATTTACTACAAAAAAGGATAATGCAACTATACTCCTAAAGCAAGTATTTTTTGAATTATTTCGAGGATTACCTTTTTGTTGCATTTCTGCAGGGTATAATTTTGCAGTTCACAAGTGCACTTTAGTAGGCATGTGATATGCTTTTGCTTTGTCGCTATTGTAATGCAAACTGTCAAATAATAAAACCATTTAGAATAAAGTATTACAGAAATCAACATCAACAAAATGAATCATTACACAAATCAACAAATTATCAATTTATTCTTTATACATGGCAACAGCGATAAATTGTTGCTCTAACATGTAGAGTATTCAATCAAACTTATTCACATTTACCGCCGATGGTTGCAATTGGAATTTTCCGCTCTTTTGAATGCTATTAAAACCCAATATTGCTCCTATAAGAAAATCAAAAGTTGACTAAAAATTTGGGCATCTAGTTGGTGCAAAAATTGTTTGGTACTGTCATCAGAAAGCTCACGTCGAAAAATATAAGTGTGGGAAGTTTCGTAAAACTTCCTTCAATAGTAAAAAAATTAGAATATGAAAAAGAAAGTGCACATTTTCAGTTATTCAGCGATATTTCAGGAACTGTGCAAGATATCCCGGATTTCGTTTCAGTATATTGAAAGGCACAAACATAAGAAACTTTTATCCCATGTGACCAACTCTGTATGTATTTCCGTTTACTAGATCCTAATGGTGGGCGTTGTAAAAGTTGCCACCCTGTATGCACCATGTGATGGACCAAAAGTGGGAGGAAACAAAAATATTTTACTTACTATTATTAAAAAAAATCAAAAATGATCTAGGTACTTTAAAGCATGCTAATTCTATAGTTATATTATATTTTAATTTACACCTATAGGAATGCAAAATCAATGGTTCATTTAAAAAAAAATATTTTGATTAAATCAATGATTTATTTAATAAAATAATTTTATTTATATCATTATTTTAATCATAATTTAAATCAATTGATTTAAATTATAGCAACCCTGGTATGTATTAATAAAATATGCAGGATCACGGAAACTCGACTTGCAATGAAAACCACTAAATAGAAAATTAACAATTCGCAATGGGGAACCCTATACGTGGATAGAATTTAAATTTGAAGTAAAAATACGGTATGCAGATATACTTGTATTTACTTATTTTAAATAATGTTCAGTGTTTTAAAAGTTACATGTTCATTATTATCAATAAGTAATTATTGCCCACGCAAATACTAAAATTGTTCAGTTTGTCTCGCGGAGTTGCTGGTGTAAAGCATCAAATTATTATCGTTGTAATTTGCAATATTTAATTTATAACACTATCTGCTATCTGATATCTATTATGTATGTGCCTTTGTTTGAATATTCTGAAATGTCAGTATGTAAGCTAAGCGCTGACAACAAATACTGTAATTATCCAAATAGGCGCGTAGATCTACGTTAAATAGTTGCTAATTAACATATGCACTAATCTCTTAAACTAGAGTATCTGTGTGAATTCGACTTTAGCTATCCCTGTTTATTTAATGCTTACATGCTTGGTTATAACGTGCAGCCTCTTACGCTAACCCGATTTTAGAGTCCCGTGTGTCAATGTTTCAATTTAGGGACCCTCTAATATTATTATTGTTATTAGTACATAATATGTTTGTTTGATAGTACATAAGAACTAATAATACATTTTTTTTAATTTATTGTCAAACTTTTATAGCGAGGACAATATTGATTAGGCTATTGGCGCTCGGCTTTTCTGGCTTGAGATTTTTATATTTTGCAAATAGAATTGCTTTAGTTTGCATATTTTATTGTTCACTATTTGGAAATTAAAAAATACAAAACTTTATCGTGAAATCGTACAATATTAAATAATAAAAATTCTAGACTGAGATATATTTTGGAATTTTGAAGTGTGCGAAGAAATTTTCTGTTTTAGATTTACATGGACTTTTCTAAAAACGAAATAAAATAAACTTTTGTGTGAACTATATGTGACATCTTTCAGTTTAAAACTGTTATTTGGATAAAAATGTTTCTTGTAATACAAATTGATTATTTAACAGCTATTTATGGTATAAGTGAATAAAGTCGAATTTTATCCACGTTTAGCGCAAGAGGCGAAACCAAATGCGATAATGTTTTCGAGTGGATAAAATTGCTTTATTCACGTATATCAACAATAGTTTTTCCAATTCGTTATCAGAATTGAAGAATTTGCGTGAAGTGTTACATTTCCAGGTGACAACGAAAATTTCAAGGATGGTGCGAATTTACTTATTTTTTTACTTTATTCACGTTATCAATGGTTATAGTGAATAAAGTGAAAAAGTAAAAATTTTATTCACCCATTCGATTAAAGTGAAGTTTTAACGATGAGATTCAATATACATAATGAGCATTTTAATAATGCGAATTGGAAAACAAATATCATTTTATTAATATATTTCTTTTCATCAGTAACTATTATTCTAACAGCTTTCTAAAATATCAAAAATTAAATAATAGTATGTTGTATAACGAGCACGGAATGATGCTCATATTCCACGAATGTGAAAGTTGCTGCAATTGATATGAGTGGGAAATAGACATTCAGTGCGTGTTGTACACTATACCTTTTCTACGACTACAGCATTTATTATTTTAGATTTGAAGATTTGAATATGTCAAATAATTTATTAATAGTTATGAATGTGGAATGTGAAATTACTATGATTGTTAAAGATAATTTGTGAATAGTTTTTGATTATTTAATTTTCTTTTATTTTGATTGTAGATTGTTTTTGAATAGATACATTATCAGTATATCGTGTGTACTCAGTCCTCGAAGTAGATGGAATATTTCAATATCTTTGAAAGCTCACCACAATAAACCAACATAACACAAATTATAAATTTGAGTTGGTTTCTTATGTCAATTGTTAATCTGTGACTGATTTATATGCTGTTATATATTTTCCTTCCGAATTCTGGTAAAATTACACCATCAGTATGGTTTCCAAAAGATTAGGATGTGTTAAATCAAAATTCACATCACTTTCACTTTCCATTTATATTGATTACACTGGTCAACAAAATGAAACCATTTTTGTGTAACAGGGGGTTCGATAGGAGATTGTAGTTATACTTTTCATGTAGAATCCAAATATGTTTTCAGTTTTGGCGTACCACCCAAGGTTTGTAAGTAATACACAAGCAAAGTTTCAGAAAAAAAAGGTATATTTAACATTAAAATTACTATAATTTTTTTTTTTGAAATTTTGGGTGGATTTGACCTTTTAATATCTATCCTCCGTGTATAGTATGAATGGACCACCATATGCCAACACCTCTTGGCCTGGTAGCGTACATTACCATTTTAGAGCATTTCAGTCATTGCTGAACCTGCACTAAAATGGTAAAACGTTTTTCTAAAATTTTAAATTTGGATGGGTTACTTTTTATATCTGTATCGTGTACCCATCGACAAATCGCAGATCCATTCTGATAGATCCACATTTCGTCAAGGTACACGAATTTTATATTTTTGAATTTTTATGTTTCAAAAAATTACTCAATTTTTTTTTTACGATGTGATCTTGTTCCAAAATAATTTTCGTCCGTCATGTATCTTGTATTTGTAACCCATTGATTCAATGCTCCAGTATAATGTAGTTCTACCAACTTTATAATCCAAATTTTGTTTTGCGTCTGAAAATAATCTAGTCTTTTTGCTTTGTATACCAGAACATGATAGTTTCAAGTGGTCGAGACTACCCTTCAGAATTTGATTTATACATATCGAAGACACATAAAATGAATTAAATAGGTTAGAAAATGTAAAGACTTAAATCATAAAAATGTATCATTACTCGAAAAGCAGAACTTAATCTATTTACAATTGCATTATGCCCTAGAACCTGCGTGTCTTCTTTAAATATTTTATACAAATTTTGAAGTTTTCGGATTTTCATCAATGATATTTGGCATATTTTAAATAATAAATAAACCAACACACGTAAATGATTGAAGCAATAATTTAATTTTTTTAACATATGAATTAGACAACGTTGTTAGAAATCTGACATTTAATAATTTTTTCACTGTTAGATCATTTTTGTTGGTGTTCATATGTAACACTTTATAAAATGAAACTAAGGTCATCTTAGTTAAAAATAAAAAGTTTAGTTGTTTGACTTATAATCAGAGGACGGATTCTAGGCAAAATACCTTTTTGGTCTATATTTAGGCAACTTAAAAATATTTGAAGAAAAACGCGTTTTGGGATGTATTAAACATTTTGAGCCATGTTTGATTTTGCCTAAATGCCCAAAACATGTTTATTGGGCCTAAAACCGAAATTTATGCGCCTAAAATTAGGCACCGAGTTTTTCAATAGCATAAATATTACAATTTTAATATTTTCGGAATATTTTTTATATATTTTTTGTTTTCAAATACTTTTGTTACAGTGATTCATTATTTTCTTGGTTCACGTGTAAAAAGAAAAACCATTTAGAGCAACATGCTGCTGCTCCTGGACATAAGAGAAATGTTGCAAAACATCAGAGGCATATGCTACTAACAGATGCATGTAATCAATCGAAAAAGGATGAATTTAATTACTTTTTATATGAAGCTTTTATTGCCTCAAATATACCATTGCACAAATTAAAAATTCCCAAATTATTGCCTTTTTTAGAAAAACATTGCAACAGAAAACTATTAAGTGTAATCCATAATCAGGAAATGTTTCGTGACAAGATGCTACGATAAGGTAACACTAACCTTATTTTTATTATTTGTTCTACTGTACTATCGATGCTAACCGAAGGGGCATAGACAACAGTGATATTTGGGTGTCAGTGGATGTAACCACTGATATTAAGGGGCGCTTTATGGCCAATATAATTGTCGGAAAATTGTCTTCGGAAAATTCAGAGGTGCCATACTTACTTGGATCAAAACCATTAGAGAAAACCAATAGTGAAACAGTGGCAAGATATGTGAATGGTAAAAATATCACACTAATTTTAATTTATATGTATAAAAAAAAATAATGCTCTTGCAGCAATACTGTGGCCAAATGATGTACAAAATGACATGGTAAAATTGTTTGTAACATACGGTGCCTCATATTTTAAATTATTCTAATAAAATATTACATATTGTTTTCCACATTGTGTTTTTTCACGCCACACTTGAAAAATTATTTAAACATTTTTTTTTCTGTAACGAATATTTCATCAAAGGCAACTTATTATACATTTTTGGATTTAGAAAAATAATCTCTATGAGTAACCAATTGAAAAAAAAAGTTTACTATCGCTGAAATGAAAGTTGATTTTGCAAAAAATAAAATTAGGGCCCCTTTGTAGAACATGTGGAGATATTTAATCTTGTTTTTTTTAAATCGGCCAATAAATAAAGTAGTTATGGCCAGCAGCGTTTTTTAGGAGGGCGTCTCCCCTCTGTGACACCCTGTATTTAAAGCGCATTTTAAAATCTTAATTGAAAAGATTAAGAAACTGAACACGTTCGGTTTAGTTTTATTCGAATCATTTACAATCATTAACGAAGTAGAAACCTATCTAAAAATAACTCCAGGAGCAGTCGGAAAGATGGCCCTACAGAAATTTACCAATGTATTGTCAAAAATCCAGGAGCTAAAGAGGTACAGCTCTTTGCGAGGTCGTTAAATGGGGGAAACACGGATTGCAGTAATATTGACTGGTCGTGCTATAAGTTCTGCCCAACAACATCTTGCGATGTTGAAAGATCATTTTCAGCATACAAAGTTATTTTAACTGACAGATGAACACGTTTTTCGACGGACAATTTGGAGAAATACTTCGTTTGCTACTTCGTTTGCTGCACAAATGCCAAGTCTGTCACATTTACATAACGTATCTACTGTATTAAAAATTAAATATAGAATTAGAAGCTTATTTTTGTTTGCCTAATTTGCCTATTTTATATATTTTAAGGCCCTTTTAAGGCCACTCTTGCCCAGATAACCTCAATAGTTTGTGTTGTATTTGGACGCAATATTAGATTGACAAGTTCATAGTTATCTTGGATTTACTGGAAGTGTGCACAATAACCTCATTGTGCTCTAATTGGCACGACACTAGTACACAATGAAACGTAGTACACAATCACCTCATTTACTAGCCAATAAAATAATCTTAAGTGACATATTTCATTATGGTCGTAGACAAACTCTCTCTTTAATCACTATCGCTTCATACCCAATACCCAATTTCCGGAAAATTAAACATTTGGGCAGGAATAGTAGGTGATATTATTATTGGACCCTTCTTCATTGATGGCTCGGTGACAGGCCAAACATATTTGGAGCTATTGAGAGATTACCTCGTTTCAGCTTTGGCGGTTCTATTCCCAAATCAACACGATCCCGACATTCCAAATGAATATTTATGGTTCCAACAAGATGGGGCTAAACCTCAATATAGCCGAATGGTACGCGATTATCTCAACGAAGTCTTCCAAGGCAGGTGGATTAGCAGAAGAGGTTTTGTTGAATGGTCAGCGCGTTCCCCTGACCTGATCACATTAGATTTTTTCTTATGGGGTTATATCAAAAGTAAAGTATACTTTAATCGGCCAACTACAATTGAACAATTGAACGAACGGATCCATGTCGAAATGAGACAAATACAGCCAGAAGTTCTCCTCAATGTCTGTGCGGCCTTTCGACATCGATTGTCACACTGTCAAGAACAAAATGGTCAACACTTTTTGCACTTAATATTATTTTAAAACGTATCTTGAAACAAGTCATTAGTATTTTTTCTCTATAAAAGTTTCTTTTGCTTTTTCTGTTCTTATTTTAGTAATTGATGATATTGTAACAAGAATGTTTTTCAGGTTAATCAATTTTGTTTTATTCCAATATTTAAAATCCAAGCCTGTTATTCCAATTTTGTTTTAACTGACGTTGTTTTGAATGGTAACTAGATGCATTCTGCACATTGAAATAATAATTTAATAGTTTTACTTTAATGCACTTTTCTCAATTTTTTTCAAATATTACATTTTGAAAATGTCATGTTGTTGAAAACATAATAAAAAGTACTGTGAAATTCAATAATAAAAAATATAGGTTGTCATTATTTGTTTGAAAAAAAAATCATGTTGACCTGTTGAAGCATTTTTCAAAAATTTATACAGGCGACAAAATAAAGCTAGGTCTTAATACTTTATGGGCTCTTTGTATTTTGCAAATGCATCAAATGCCAATAAAGTGCACTGTAGATGCCAAAAATAAGTAATTTGGAATATTTACGTTTCATGGGTCATAAGGCTTTTAAGGCCACTCTTGCCCTGATTCCCTCAATTGTTTGTGTTGTATTTAGACGCAATATTAGATTGACTAGTTCATAGTTATCTGGGATTTACTGGAAGAATGCACAATAGTCTCATTGTGCTCTAATTGGCATGAAACTAGTTCACAATGAAACGTAGTACACAATCACCTCATTTACTAGCCAATAAAATAATCATAAGTGACATATTTTTTTATAGTCTAGAAAAAAATTCTCTTTGATCACTATTCCGTTGACAAACTGTATATATTTATGATAAATTGTCTTCTTTCTATCATTACTCCAAGACATATAATTAATTTGAAGTCTCACCTTCCTAACATTAATTCGGTTCATGTTGTATCGCATCTCATTGATATCTTACACCTTCATGAAATCGCATTGTCATCTTTATTCTATCCCATGATCTCATCCCGTTTATCACGCCATCTTTATCACATTCCATTTTTTATTATTCTTAACATATTTAATTTTCATATATGAAGGGCAGCACTGTAAGGTAAAAAAATCTGTCTTTAGTTTACATGGATAAGTTTCAACCTGAGGTTCGTCATTAACATTGTCCAAATCTGTATTCAACCGAAAAAATGCTCTTCACATACGAAATTACCTACAATCAGAATGGATCTCGGCACATTTCAATATTTAATGTTCATCCAAATTTTTATTTCATTTTCTTCAATCATATCTTTTTTGTCCCCTTTTCTCATCACATCCCATCTTCATTGCATTTTATTACTTCGTCTATATTCGTCATATCAGTAGCCCATTCCTTCCCATTGTCTTTAATCCCAGTCCATCTCATTGTCGCCCATTGATCTTTATTCTCATCTCTTCTTCGTCGCATTCTACTTTCATCAAATTTTTAACCCATTCCGGTTTTATATCTCATCCTATTTCATTTTCCCATTTTTCATCTCAGCGCACCTTCATCCTCTAGTCATCAACATTTTCCTTGAATCCGAGCCAATTTTGTTTTCATCCCATTTTTCATATCATCTCGTCTTCTGTATAATTTCATTCTTCATCCCATCTATATCCAATTTAATTTTCCTTTCATTTATTTTTTATCCCACCTGTTATCTCATCCTATCTTCATCAAATCCCATGTTCATCCTAAATTTTCTTTTCTTTGATCATTGCTCATCTTATCTTCATCTCATTTTTCATGAGCATCAGATTACATCAGAAGATTTTATTTTCATCCATTCTTTTTAATTTCATTCCATCTTCCCATCTTTATCCGATTCCAGTTTCTTCAATAACTGCCCATCGTATTTTCATTCCACTTTTCATTTCATCACATCTCCATCCTATCCCATCCTGATCCAGCAAACACTGTGGTATCCAGAAACCGTAAAATCCCGAATTTAACTTAGTCCCGGAACGTGCCCCGGCCCACCGCTCCCGGAGTAACGAGCGCGCTATCTCCGTAGAGTAAACATTATGCCGTCCCCATCCCCCCAAAGTCCTTCCGCCGAACCACCCCCGTCCCGGCGAAAAACTGGAGCGCAAAAATATGGCACGCGCGCTCCCCTACCACCCGTACAGTCACTATTGATCGGCGTCGGGACGCCTCATTCATTGGTGGAGGCGCCGCCGTCCCCACCGACGAACGCCGCCCCTCCATTGGCACGGGGCCGTCTCCAATAAATTACACGGCCCAGCGGAGGTATTTCGACGGCTTTGGGGTAGCGGCCGCGGGGGCGGCGGAGGGTACCTGTTGGGCCAGAGTCGAGAGGTGGCGATAAATCGGGATTTACATGTGCTTACGCGAAGGGATTACGACGGTTTTGTAGGTTTTGGACTTATTAACTCGCAAAGAAATCCACGGCTTTGGTGTTTGAGGTAATTGACTGACGAAGAAGTCAGTTAACGCATGCAGGATGTCATTTGCTGGGTAATTTTTTGTAATAAAATATTATTACAGTTTGAATTTATACATGCAGCGATGCGTTGTGGCTTCATGGGGCCCTGGGCAAATTTGAATTCGGGGCCCCCCATGTACAATGTTTTTTTTTTTGTTGCATCACCTAATAAACAACATAAAATAACTGATTCAGACGGATTTAGTGGGGGGCTGTAGGGGCTAAAAATATCAAAGACGCAAGTCACAATAACTAGAAGAAGTGAAGCATCCAGCTACCTCCTTCAACTTCAAAGATAAAAAAACACTGTTTTGTCAATTTTATGGGGAAATATGTTATCTCGATTTCAAGTATCAAGTATTTAACTGCAATAGGCTGAGATCGATCTATCAACCGCATCAGTATTGTACGGATCTTTATCAGAGTACCTACAAGGTATAAGAAGAAAATTTAACATTTACGAAAATTGGGATCTAATGAAAGCGAAAGTAACTTACTATGAAGATGAAACGAACTGAAAAAATAAAATCGAAAAATCCAGTCAGATGAAACCAGAGCAGGAGAAGTAAAATTGATTGGTAGAAAATTTCAGAATCAATACTTAGAATAATTGACAGATTAAGTAACAAAATGGAAAGAAGAAAAACAATATATGACGAGTCGTAAAATCGATTGAATTCTGACGTATAGAAACTTTAGGTGCTGTAATAGTTTTATTTATAGGTTAATAACATGCCAAGCGTATCAAATGTGGCCACTCCACTTCATTTAGTCAATTTGAATATTACAGATGAAAACTAGTAAATCGTTAAAATTACTTTTCAAATTTGATCACTAATGTGGATTTTTGACCCACACACAACCACAGCCCAACTTTCCAAACCAGCCCAGCCCAAAAATTCACACCATATATGGAAAATTCAGATCAAATTTCAATTGTTAAAATTTAAGAATCGCTGTCAAAAGTTTTCATTTATTGACATAAATTTCGATTCTTTAAGTTCTAATATTCGAATTGTCAATTAAATTTTGCGCCAGTCCGCAAAATATAAATTGAAAATTTAAAAATAAGCTTTACTTTTCACTAGTTCTGTAGTAATTTTAGATAAAATGTGATAAGTATCTCGCTTAAAATTAATCAAAGTATTGAGAGTCTAAATTTAACATTTGTAGCCCAAATTTGTGAATCTCATGTAATATCGTGAAATTTAAACAAAAAATCGTCAGGTAAAATCATAAAATCGTTTAGGATAAAATTTGATCCTGCAGTCAGAATTCGATTATTCAGATTAAATCTGATAGTTATCATTGTTAACTTGACAACAGATAATAGAATTTGTGAGTTTATGTTAAAATTTCCGATGGAATTTGCCATCTGCCTACAAAATTTCACACATTTTGTTAAAATTTAAGAATAGTGGTGAAAAATGTTGAAGAAATTTGTAAATTACAGTTAAAAGCTATAAATTGTCTCGAAATATGGCAATTTTTTATAAAATTACAGTTTCGACCTTACTACTTACCCATACAGTTATATCCTTATTATATTATACCCAGTACCCTTATTGTCGAACAATTTTTTTTTACAATGTTTGAATTGAATATTTTTCATTTATTCTTAAAATTTGAAAATTACAGTTTAAAACTCGTAATTCGTTAAAATGAGAAACTTTTCAAATTACCATTAATTTGAGTGTTTTCGAAACAAAGACAGTCCAAATTTGGCAAATTCACATCGAACATGCCAAATTCCAACCAAATACGGTAAAATTCACATCAAATTTGAGTTGTTACATTTTAAAAATCATTGTACAAAACTATAAGAACTCTACATAATGTTGTCCAAAATTATTCCATAACCAATCTTAACAAAGCAAATTTACTTTTGAAAAGTTCACTTTAAATGTGTTAATATCATTGATAGTCCAGTCATATTAGCCTCAAATCTTATAATAACGATTTATAAGTTCGAATTATCAACTATATTTTGCAGACTGGCGTTTGTTTCTCACTAGTTCTGTTAAAATCTTGGGTGAAAAATGATATGTGTCCTTAAACTAATTCAAAATTTAACATTTGCCATAAAAATTTGTGAAATTCAGGTAAAATCATCAAATCTCCTTTGCATTCTGACAAGTTATGTTAAGATTTAGGATCAAATTTGATAAATGCAGTAAGATTTTGATAATTCAGATTGAGTTTTATACTTATTGTTGTAACCATTCCATGTCAAATCTATTCGAAAATTTGCAGACTAGCATTTGCTTCTCACTAGTTCTGTTGAAATTTTGGGTGAAATATGATCCTTGAGGTCCTTGTCTCTTATCCAGTTAAACTTTACAAATTTTGTGAACACTTACCTGTATAGTACCCCCAGGATATACTCTTAATATTCGACAATTTTGCCTGAAGATGGCTGAAAGATCAGCTGAAACTGGTTGCAAATTATAATAAATAATTTTGTTAAGGAAGTATGACGTTTCACTGAAGATAACAATAACATTAATATGAGAAACAAACAGAAATAGAAATACATCCTTTATAATAGATATGTTTTTCAGAATCATTAAAAAAGTATTTCGCATATCTTATAATAAAAATCATAATATTTAGATTCTCTTCGGGTTTCTATGTATAGAAATGTATGTATATGTTGTATAGTTTATTATACAAACATATTTAATAAGCAATTAGCGGTACTGTCTGCAACTTCATTTGGATACACATCATCTAGACACAATTCTTGGGAAGATTATAACACAAAACTTCAAAAACTTATTCTAAACAGTTTCCACTATTTGTACTCTCGGCCTTTCATTATGGCCTCTAAACAAAATTTAGTGTTTGTTTTGTAATAGAACAACTTCTACAGTGATCATATTTCAGAGAGCTGTTAAAAAGAGACCATTTTTGCGTAGCGACTCGATGATACTCAGAATCTTGATGTACTCTATATTTTCCTAGCTGTCTTCCAATTTTTAAAGCCGAATGAGATATAAACTGGTTCTCTAGATAATTTTTTTTAAATAGTGTGCACAAGAAGCAGAGTGCTAAATTTTGCCGGATGCTGTATTCTAGCCAAAAATAGTCCCGAAACCATGCATGTACTTTGGAAGCTTCTTTTGTTTTATGCATCCTGCTGAATACGGATAATAATAATAAATGTTTAGGAAAATGAAAATTTCCAACTTCCTTGCGGGTTCAACTGCCAGTGACAATAGATGTTTGATGGCCAAGAAACCAAGAAAACGTATGAGAAAAACACTTGTAAGGATGTAAGGTGACTTTACCGGTCGTAATCGTAATAATGTAAGGGGGCGAAACAGCCCATATTCGCCCCTGGAGTGTATACATTTTTTTTGGATTCCTGAAAGTATTGGACATTGGGTCCAGGGCGGCCTGGTAGGATCGTGAGTGATTAATGGGATTAATTATGCACACACACAATTATAAATAATAAATATTAAGAAGCAAACAAATAGAAACACAAACAAAAATACAGATATACAAGACAATTATAAGACCAGTCTTAACTTACGCTGCAGAAACGATGACGATGACCGAAAAAGATGAAAACCAAATAGCCATAACGGAAAGGAAAATTGCAAGGGCAATTACAGAACCGGACAAATTAGAAGACGGAAGCTATCAACCTAAAAACAACAAGAAGATAGAAGAAATACTAGAAGGCGATACAATAATAGGGAGAATTAAGAGACAAAGGTTAAAATGGCTAGGACATATATGGAGAAGACAAGAAACCGAAGCAATAAAGTAGATAATGGGATGGAAACCAACAAGCAAAAAGAAAATAGGAAGACCCAGGAACACAAGGTTGGAAGAAGTAGAGGAGGACCTGAAGAACATAGGAATGGTGAGATGGAAAGAAGAAACAGAAGACAGAAAAAAATGGAAAGAAAGCATGGAGAAACTTTAAGGGAAACGGGACTGATCTACCCAAATATAGAATTATTTAAACCCCACCGATGGGGTGGCAAAACTTTTATCAGAGTAATACGTCAATTTATATATATATATATATATATATATATATATATATATATATATTAATTTCGTAGTACTCGTTTACCGTTATCCACTAACAGTGGAACTATGATAAAAGAATGACTACTGTTTTTTTACAAAAAATATTCTCAAAAGGGTTGTGTAAATTTATGAAAATTACAAAAAAGTATAAAACCCCTTATGTAAAATGTTATTGACCTAATATATTTAGAATATGTCGTTGTTTTCCATAGTTAGAAAACTTATGTCTTTCTTTAATTTATTTTTTTGGAGATTAGGTAGGTCAGGTGAGTTTAAAACAATTTCTTGGTTAAGTTTAATGTACTAGGCACATATTAATTGTATTTAATGATAGTATAAAAGCAGAAAATTTGATCAATTTAAAAATAATATACACTGTGTATCAGCCAAATGGAATAAATTCGATAATAAATAAATGGGGGCGTGTTCGAAAAAACGGACACGCGGAAGATAGGTATAGGACATTGTACATGAAATATGTCTAGAATTTTCTGAAGAATCCAAAAATTGAATAATATACCAGGTGTTGCTTTTAAAATAAGAAAGTTGGTATTGGCCACGGTCACATGACACACCCTGTATAAAAAGTTTTTGTTGAAAAAAATGCGCAACTAAAAATAACAATCGACGTGTCCGAACGTTTTTTCGAACACGCCCCCATTTACGAGGGCTGTTTGACGGAAGAGTGACTTTTTAATGAAAACGTTATTTCTGTTTAAAAAATATTTTATTTTTCAACATAACACCCTTTTAACTGTACACACTTAGCCCAGCGAGTTTACAGTTTTTTTAAACCTTCCAAAAAGTAATCTTTCGGAAAGTCTTCAAAATATGCATTTGACTCGGTTATCACCTCTTCAGTTGCCTAAATTCTTTTTCCACCCAGCCATTTTTTAAAATTTGGGAATAAGAAGAAATCACTGGGAGCCAGATCTGGCAAATATGGCGGATAAAGCAGTAATTCGTAATGCAATTCAGCCAATTTAGTTGTAGCAATTGCAGACGAATGTGAGGGCGCATTATCGTGATGTAACAACACTTTTTTCTTCATCAAATGCGGTCGTTGTTTTTCAAGTTCGGCATCAAAACGTGTCTGCATAATCAGCACAATACTGGCCAGTTATCGTTTTTCCTTTTTGTAAACAATTAATAAAGATTACCCCTTTAGAATCCCAAAAAAACTGTGGCCATGACCTTATTGGCCGAAAAAAATGTTTTTGCCTTTTTGGGAGCATGTTCGCATGGAGAAATCCATTATTTAGACTGTATGCATGTTTCTGGAGTATAATGGTGTATCCAAGTTTCATCTACTGTGACATATCGACGAAAAAAATCCTTTGAATTACGTTGAAGACGGCCAAACATTCTTCTGAATTCTTAATGCGAGCGCGCATTTGTTCACCATTAAGAAAACGCGGCAACCATTTCGCGGAATGCTTTTTCTTATTGAAATGTTCATGCAAAATATTGTATACCCGTTTGGTTGAGATGTTTACTTCATTAGCTATCTCACGAACTTTTATTCGACGATTGTCAATTACAAGGCTATAGAGTTTATTAACCATTTCTGGAGTAGTTACAGTAAATGATGGTTTTGGACGATCTGCATAAACCGTGCTCATATGGCCACTTTTAAAAGCAGAAACCACTTACAAATCATTCCATGGGACGGAGCAGATTCTGGATAATATTTACGTAACTTTTCCTCGGTTTCTTTAATTGTTTTTTCACGTACAAAATAATGTTTAATCAACACTCGAAATTATTTTTTCTCCATATTTACACAACAACGAAAACAGTTTTCTTCAAATAAGTATAAAACATAATCTATCTGTCAGATTGGTGGCAAATTTTGACAGTAGACCTCCGAAAGGCCTTAGGAGCTAGCAACATAATCATTATAGCGAAAGTGTTACCAACCTTTGAAAAGTCACTCTTCCGTCAAACAGCCCTCGTATTTATTATTGAATTTATTCCATTTGGCTGATACACCCTGTATAGTGACGTTTCGGTGCTTAACAGTGCACCTTTTTCAAACTTACGAGGACTGGAATAGTGGAAGGGTTAAAAAATGCATCAACACAAGGGTTGAAACTGTCATGGTTACAAAAATTGGTGAGACAAAACATATTATTTGGTATTTGGTTTAAACAAAAATTGTAGTAAGTTCTAAAGCGTAATATAGACAATATGTTCATGATATTTTAAGCTGAGGGCAATGATACAACAGTTTGCATGTTGTCCTTCGGACAAATGTTCATTACTTGAGTGTTTTGTTGACTTAATGTGAGAATGTTTCAATTTTTGTTGTACAGTAGTAATTCAATTCTGATTGTGGTTTGAGCATATATTATTTATCCTGTGATGTAGGGATATACAGTAAAACAGCAACTGTAAGAGATATATCGTTAACCAATCAGAACCGACAATAAACCAAAGAAAGAAAAAAATAATGTAGTAATCCCTTCTTTTTCCCCCTGTGAGCTAATTGAAATTTGGTTGTTGCGTGTTACAGCAGGTAAAGTTTGTGTTTATCTTACATGTGTTTTGATGAGCGCCATGTGGATCAGACTTTGTTGGTTACTTCCATAGTATAGTTGTGGTTTAGAAAAAATATTGTTGTTTAACTTCGGGTTTGCCAATCCCTCGACGGGCAAGGTATGTCGTGGACAATCACCTTGTCGTAAATTGCGATGTTGGTGGATGATAAATTACCGTAACATGGTTTGGTCAGAGAATACACAAGGCACGTTGTGATGGTGTGCTGTTAGCAGGCACATGCATGAATATAGTTATAAAAGCAAGGTTGGTACGCTTTGACAGGCGTGTGACACAATTTATATTGTTGTGGCGGTTTATTTGAAAAAAATATTAAACGTGCGTGATTGTGAGTTTGTATTAACAATATTAAAGTGATGAAAGTTTTTGGTAGGTGATGTTAAATGAATTTTGACTGACATTGTTTGGTGTGTAACGGGAGCAATGGTTTGTAGATACTACTGAGGTTTTGGATATCTTTACGATCATTGATACTATTAGGGTCGTTATTGATATGTATCATTTCAAAAACGGAGCGTTTGCTTAAGTTTGTTTTCTGTTCTAGGATGTCAACATTGTTAAAATTGAAATTATGTTTGAGTTCTGTGGTGTGTTTGCAAAGGGCGGTGCTGGCATTTTTTTGTGTATTTATGGCTTTTAATGCGATTTTCTAGGTATTGGGTAGTTTGTCCAATGTAAGTGCCATCACAATCGTTACAAGAAATTCTGTATACTACGTTTGATTGTTTGTTCTTTTCGGTTTTGGTTTTTAGTTTTGATTGTAGTTTGTGGGTGGTAGGAGCTACTTTGTGTGCAATCATGTAATCGTGTGGCTTGAAAATGTTTGTGTTTTTTTGTGACAGTTCAGTAGTGTATGATAGGGAGATGTATGTGGGTGGTTTGTTTAACTTATTTGCGTTCTGTGGTGATTGTGGTGTGTTGGTTGTATCAGTGTTTGATGTGTTTTGTGTATGATTGGTGTGAGGTGTGCTTGTTTCAAATTGTTTGAGTCTTTGGTGGTATATTCGTTTAATCATATTTTCTGGATATTGGTTTTGTTTCAATATAATTATGAGTTTTTGGAGGAGTGTAGATCTGTATAATGGGGTTGTTAAGATGATGCAACGGTCGACTAAAGCGGTGACTACATTTTTTTGGCATTTGAAGGGTGATCGGAGTGAAAGTGTAGATATCTGCCTGAATTTATTGGTTTGGTGTACCATTGTGTGAGGATGGTGGGGCTATTATTAATTAAGGTGATGTCAAGTAAGTTAAGTGTATTGTTTGAATGTTCCTCTATAGTGAATTGAATTGATCGGTGGAAGCGATTAAAAATATTTAGGGTTTCTGTTGATTTGTTAATTGGGATTGCTAATATACAGTCATCCACGTAACGTTTGAAGAACGGTATATCAAAAGCTAAGATGTTAAGGACTGTGGTTTCTAGTTTTTCCCTTACTACTTGTGTCAATACACTGGAGATTGGGGAGCCCATCGCGCATCCATTGGTTTGGGTCTAAAATTTGTTATCTATTTGAAAGTAGTTGGTAGAGTTTATGAAATCTATTGCTGAGAGAAACTCATGCAAAGGCAGTGAAGTGAACTCTGACAATTGGCTCCAGTTTTCTGTTAGAATTGATGAAATGAGGTCTAGTTGGATGTTGGTGTAAAGAGAGATGACATCAAGTGATATGAGAATGTAGTTGGGGGGGGATTTTTATTGTATCTATGAACCGTTTGAATTCAAACGAGTCTTGTATTTGTTTTTGTTTATGATGTTTGTGATAACATTAGCAATGTGTTTAGATAGTTTATAAGTAGGTGATTGGATACATGAGACGATTGGTCGTAAGGGTGTGTTTGGTTTGTGTAATTTGGGTAGCCCGTAGAGTTTGGGTGGTATGGCGTTATGAAGATATTTGGTTACATTGGGCGAAATGTAGTTTTGTTTTTCCCAACTTTTTATTATTAGGTTATTTTTGTCTTGATATGACTTTGTTGGTTCTTTGACTATCGGCTTGTACGTAGTGTGGTCATTTAACAGGTCGTTGATTTTTTTTGTGTAGTCGTTACTATCCATTATTACCGTTTTATTGCATTTGTCTGGTTTAAGCACAATGAGTTGTTTGTTATTATTTAGAAACGATTTAGTTGGTTGTAGGTTCTTTTGAATGAAAGTTTGTGTGTGATTTAGGTGAATATGTTTTGGTCGGTTTGATAAGCTATTGGCATAGTGTATGATTGTTTTTGTTATGTCAGTCCTGATTTGGTTTTTGGCGGTTGTTGATAAATTATTAAAACCTGCTTCGATGCTCGCAATATAATCATTAGTCGGTATTTGCACCCGTTTGGTTGTTGGTAAGTTGAACTATTGTCCGAAGGACAACACATGCAATACGTTAGGTGGTATAACTGTTTGTGATAAGTTGGTGATCCAGTTCTTGTTTATTTTTGATGTGAAGTGATTATTATATTGTTCTGTTGCGTTAATTATTTTTGTTATTTTATTTTTGTTTCTCCATTTTGTTTGGTTGTATATGTAGGAGTCCTTTGAATTTTGAAAAAAACGTGAGTTTTCTAAATAGTTTCTGAGGTATTTGATCTTTCAGTTGATCTTTCTGTTATATATATATATATATATATATATATATATATATATATATATATATATATATATATATATATATATATATATATATATATATATATATATATATATATATATATATATATATACATATATATATATATTGTGACGGTATTTGTAGTATTTATTTAGATTAATTAGAATAGATTTATTGTTATTATTATATAAGTTTTAGATAGAATTATAATCTTCAGGGCACAAGCTAACAAAATTTATTGTAAATATTGTAAATGTGAATATGAACAAGTATGCACAAATATTCAAAGCAATCCGCGGATGAAGGTTGTTGATTGGTTACCACGGGTGACAGGTGACTTCGTGCATAGACGCTTGGGGAATTGAATAATGGAAAGTCGAAAATAATCAACAAAGAGTTTGACGAGTGGGAGAGACGCGTGTGGATCGCGGGTGGAGATGTTGCGATTCTAATACGAATACATTACAAAATATTAACGGGGTTTCAACGATTGGACATATTGCTGGAAGAAGACAGTCAACCAGGAGAGGAGTTCAACAAGATAGGAGCCGTGACGGAGATATTCAAAAGAATCAGGACTTCAAGCCGCTCAACTTCGCACACAAAAGTAGCTGTTTACTTTTGTGGGAATCAACAACGGATCAGACGGGAAAGCAGGGACAACAGGACGACGTAATCAAGGAACCACAAGAAGATAACTGCAAGTAGAAAGTTTGCGTAAAGTGCAAGAGTCATATTATCACATAAGTTGGCTTGTGTATATAGGATTTATTTTGTTAATGTTGGCCATACTTTATTATTTATTTAATAATTTTGTTTTCTATTGTTTTTGATTTGTTTGTTTAGTTCAGTTTATATTAGACGTTTTATTATTTGGTTATTTACAATTCATTAAAGTATTTGAACAAAACTCTATTTAGTTATGATTGAACCTACTATTGAACCTGAGATAAGAGAAAGAACAAAAAGTTACAAAACAAGTAAATGCTTAAATATTCAACACTAATAAAATAGGCAGAGTAAATATACAAAACGTAACATTTGGCGCCGAAGTTGCAGGCAATACGAAAACGTAACATTTGGCAGCCAACGTGGGGCAACGAAAACGTAACATTTGGCGACCCGAACGTGGGGCAATTTAAATAAATCAAACTAAATAGAGGTTATTAATGAAAACAAAAGGAAACAAATAGATTTAGTAGTGTTAGGAATTTATTTAAGTTAATTAAGATGGAAAAGGGTAGCAAAGTAGGTAGACCGAAGAAAGCTCCGGTGACAGAGTCTGAGGACGTAGAATTATTAGAGTCTGGTCAGGGTGAGGCAACTCAGGTTGAAAAGCATAAGATACCTGAACCATCACATAGTCAGGTTCAAACGGAGCAGGACAGTATGAAGGATCTCCTAGAAATGCTGTTAAAAGGGCAGGCATGTGCCGCAGTGCAGGTGAAAACACTACAAGACAACATCAATGGACTACAAGACAACATCAATGGAGTACAAGAGACAACATCAAGGGAGTACAAGACGACATCAAGGGAGTACAAGACAACATCAAGGGAGTACAAGACGACATTAAAAGGGTACAAGATACACAAGAACGGTTTGACAATAAATTAATTAATTTGCAAACTGAAATGGTGCATACTTTTGAAAATATGCAAGATATTATTAAAATGGATTGTGACAACAAGATTAAAGATATGCATGGTGAAATCATGAAGGAAATGGAACACCGGGATAGATGTATATTCCAAAATAAGACAGAAATACAAGGGTTAGGACTACGGTTAGGAGAGTCAATAGACGGTATACGACAAGAAATAGTTAGTAAAGAAAATTTACAGCAACAAGAGTTACATAAAATTCAACAAAATTTAAGCAAATACAGAACAGCACCCAGTTCAGAACATATTTTGGCAATTTCACACAGGGAGTTATTACCAAAATTTTCAGGGGATAATCGGGCGAGCCCAATGACATATTTAAAAGCACTCAAAAATTTATTGAATAATGTGGAGGACAATACACAAGTTTTTCGAATCATACAAAGCACACTTAGGGACTCAGCACTAACCTGGTATACAACCATTGAGGATGAATGCAATAATTTTGAGCAATTTGAAGCTAAATTTAAAACACAATATTGGGGTGACTACAGACAAGGAAAAATTAGGGAAAATTTGTATTCGGGTAAATTTAGACAGGGAAATAGTCTAACCAGAGAACAATATGCAATAGAAAAATACAGTATTGCTAAGCAGTTGGAGCCGAAATTACAAGAAAAAGAAATTACTAAATTTTTAGCTAGACACTTTGAGGGAGAAATTTTGAAAACAACTGTAATTCAGAGGATCGAGACAATGACGGAGTTAATTGACCTACTAAAACGATACGAGGACGTTGATGAATTAGACAATAGAAATAACAATAGGTACAGACAGGATTATAACAGGGGGGAACAAGGTTATAGGAGACAGGGATTTTATAATCAACAGGAATGTAGATATGAACGAAACGGAAATAATAACAATAATTACAATGACAGACAAAATCATAATTACAGACGGGGGAACAATTACAATGGGGAAAATAGACGTAACTTTTACCCTAATAATAATAATCAAAATAACAATAACAATAATTATGACAGGAGAGGACGTAACGAACCTGAACATGAACAAAATAGGGGACAAAACAGACAACATGAATTAGGTAATGTTATGGTTGACAGGCAAAATCAAGGTATAAATCAAAACAACAATCGTATACAGGAAAACCGAATTAGACGTGGACTTGATATAATTGTGGAAGAAAGGGAACTACAAAATTTTCACTAAATGGTATCAATGGGGAGAAAACTATTCCAAATTACCAACATCCGGGGAATTTTATTAAAGTAAATGGGAGCGAAGATAACATTTCGAATGGATTACCATATATTAGCTGCAAAATTGGGGAAAATAATTTAAAAACACTTGTTGATACCGGCGCTGAAGTGTCAATGATCAATAAAAGGATCATTGATGAAAATATTAAAATGTTTAAAAGGTTTATGATGCCTACAAAAAGAATAAAGGTAATTTCGGCCAGCAATAAACAAATTGCAACAATTAATAGTGCAATAATGTGCAATATAAACATAGGTGGGGAAAAATACTCACATATATTCTTAATAATAAATATGAGACACGACATGATATTGGGTATTGATTTTCTTGACAAGTGGGACGCGAAAGTTGATCTAAAAGAGTATTCGTTGGAAATTGCTGAGAAAAAGTTCAAACTGGAGGTTGGGAGGTGTGTAGAGAATGAATGTGTAAATGATACAGATAACGAAGATGAAGAAATATTAAATAATGCTGAGGTAGAAATTAGGGGACCAAATTGTCCTGAAAAATATAAGGAAATTGTAGATGATATTCTACAAAATAAAAGTGAACTGGTAGATGAAATACCGAACATAGCAATTGGACACGAGCACAAGTTAGAGATAATTACAAACGAAACATTTAAAAGCAAGACATACCCGATACCGCAGGCGTATAAGCATTTTGTTAATGAAGAATTAGAGAAAATGTTGAAATCAAGAATCATAGAGAGAGCTGAGACAAATTTCATAAATCCTATGGTAATTGTTAAGAAAAAGGTACTAGGGAAACATGAAGGGTACTGTAATCATTATATTGATGATGTAATAATATTCAGTAAATTACATGACGATCACATCCAACAATTGGAGATTATACTGGAGGAACTTAGAAAGAATGGTTTGAAGTTAAATATTGAAAAATGCAAGAGACTGAGTTTGCCTTACGAAGGACCGTTTATTGTAAATAAGGTCATAGGAGACTCAACCTATGTGTTAGAAACTTTAAGAGGGGAAATCTTACGAGGAAAGTATAATATACAGACGTTATATCCTTATTGTGAGTAAAAATGGACACTAAAATTGATAATAATAGATTAGTAACGACTCTAACAGGGGTAAAAATGAAATCAGTAAAATGGACAATTGAATTGCCATGTTTTCTAATTTTATTTTGGGAATCTGTGATGGTATTTGTAGTATTTATTTAGATTAATTAGAATAGATTTATTGTTATTATTATATAAGTTTTAGATAGAATTATAATCTTCAGGGCACAAGCTAACAAAATTTATTGTAAATATTGTAAATGTGAATATGAACAAGTATGCACAAATATACAAAGCAATCCGCGGATGAAGGTTGTTGATTGGTTACCACGGGTGACAGGTGACTTCGTGCATAGACGCTTGGGGAATTGAATAATGGAAAGTCGAAAATAATCAACAAAGAGTTTGACGAGTGGGAGAGACGCGTGTGGATCGCGGGTGGAGATGTTGCGATTCTAATACGAATACATTACAAATTATTAACGGGGTTTCAACGATTGGACATATTGCTGGAAGAAGACAGTCAACCAGGAGAGGAGTTCAACAAGATAGGAGCCGTGACGGAGATATTCAAAAAAATCAGGACTTCAAGCCGCTCAACTTCGCACACAAAAGTAGCTGTTTACTTTTGTGGGAATCAACAACGGATCAGACGGGAAAGCAGGGACAACAGGACGACATAATCAAGGAACCACAAGAAGATAACTGCAAGTAGAAAGTTTGCGTAAAGTGCAAGAGTCATATTATCACATAAGTTGGCTTGTGTATATAGGATTTATTTTGTTAATGTTGGCCATAGTTTATTATTTATTTAATAATTTTGTTTTCTATTGTTTTTGATTTGTTTGTTTAGTTCAGTTTATATTAGACATTTTAATATTTGGTTATTTACAATTCATTAAAGTATTTGAACAAAACTCTATTTAGTTATGATTGAACCTACTATTGAACCTGAGATAAGCGAAAGAACAAAAAGTTACAAAACAAGTAAATGCTTAAATATTCAACACTAATGAAATAGGCAGAGTAAATATACAAAACGTAACATTTGGCGCCGAAGTTGCAGGCAATACGAAAACGTAACATTTGGCAGCCAACGTGGGGCAACGAAAACGTAACAATATATATACATATATGTATATATATGTATATATATATATTTATATATATATGTATATATATATATATATATAGAGTTCGGATGTCAGACAGACATTGTGCAAAGCAGACTTTGTGAAGATCAGATGTATGACAGAATGAAGCGAAAATTTAATAATTAAGCGAGGTCAAGAACATTTATTAGAGGGATAATACACGATTAAAATAAGATATTTTGAAAATGATATACAGGGTGTTAGGGATGTCGACCGAAAACTTTCTAGGGGTGAATCAGGGGGCAAAATAAAGTCGAATATTCCTTTGATATAAGGTTTTCCCCTAAATCCGTGTTACTATGGCAATACCAACAAATGTGCCTGGTGATGTAATGACTAATTTCAGAGCGAATTCGCGGTGTGTGAAAGATATTATTTTTCATACGTAACTTGTGTTCAAAAATGTTTTTCATTGTGTAATTCGCAATGGAAAAATATGCTGAATATACTGAAAAATGAAAACAATTGTTATTTCGGAAATAAGAAAGTTATTACACTTGCAAAACCGTAAGATATTTTTGCTACATCCTATACAAGAGTTCTCATCTTCATGACAGGAGTTTTCGTATAATAGCCCCATTTTTTCTTTCATCTATGTGATATCTAATCATGATTACTTTTGATAATATATGATGTTTCTGCAATGATTACACAATATCTATCAACTTTGAATTAGCAATAATATGATTTCTTAGAACATTATAGAAAAAAAAAACAAATCATGTGGTCATGACTATCTCCACATATTGAATATTCTATAAATTGATGATAACAAATTGGGCAGCGTATTATTATCTCCACATATTCATTCGTCTATATTTAATATTAAAAAAAATATGTACGCAGCACATGACATCCTCCATATATTCATTGATAAAAAAAAGGTCTGTGTAGTGGTATCTGGTCAATTGTTTGAAACCATTTCTTCTCGAATGTCAACTGTTAGAAGCCAGTTGTTCGAATGGTCAATTGTTCGAGCGGTCAATTATTGAAAAGACAGTTGTTCGAATACAAATTTGAGTTTTTCAAGTTCTTGAAAAAGTATTATATTTAAATCCTCTAAGAACAGTCTAATGACATAATCATAACACTTCCCGAAACATACCTGTAGAAATACAATTGGCGAGCGTCACTTAAGTAGTGGCTTTCATAGTTTTGATTGACCAATAAGTATTTGCATTTCCTTAATTTACCCATAAATAGACTCCCCGGCAACACGTTTTGGCAGTATTTTATCTACCTCAAGTACGGCTTTGGAATTTATCAATAGCGAAAAGGGGAATCCAAAATTGAAAAGTCGAGGATTCCTGTTCGTGAAGGACAAACAAGTGGATCAGAATATATATTGGAAGGACGATAATTATACAAAAAATGCGATGGCCTGCCCGAGCAATAACAACCGGACACAATATTGAAGCATGAGGTTGAGCATAGGCACTGTGCAAATGCTGCTGATATGGAAATCACAAGGAACATTAACAATATGAAGAACATTGCAATATCTTGCAACGATGCTTCTCACGTAATTGTATCAAGAATGGCAAGCGACATAAGCGCCGTGGCTTCAAGAAAAAATTCACCAGTGAGTCATTTGAATGGGAGAATAAGAAGAGCTAGGGCGAGGAACGACATTCACACACCACTTCCTAACTCCCGAATGAAGATACGATTCCGTACGGAGCATAAAACAACAGAAAGTGATAAGGATTTTCTTTTATTTTATTCTGGCGATAACGTGAATGACTGGATTATAATTTGCACCACAAAATGAAATTTACAATTTCTCTGACGCTCATTGTTTAGTCATTGTTTTATGGATGGGACATCAAATCTGCACCTCTGCTCTTCCAACAAGTGCGTATAAAAGGGTGTATAAAAGGGCAAGAGGGTTCCATCAAGGGTGCGTATAAAAAGTATCGGGAATAAGTTTGGAAAACGTGATTTATTAAAGATATCGCTACAAAACATAAGAATTTGCAAAAGACGATCCTTGAACGTAGACACACTTTTGGCAGCGACTACTCCAAGATTTGAAGGCTCCCTGATAGTCGCATACCGATAGTTTTTCTAAGAACGCGGGTAAGCCTTTTTGGCGGCATCTAGGGTCCCATGGTGGCGTTCATTGCGGCCGGTTTTCACTCTGGGAATCAGAAAAAAGTCCGCAGGAAAAAGTTCCTGTAAAGGGACTGTACGCTCTGACGTATGGCTGAGGGACCATTGTGATACCGTTCTTGATCAGTTAGTGGGCCACCAGGAAGCAAGAGTGGCTCGGTGCATTGTCGACAAGCAGTTTCCAATTGGCGGTGATGGCTGGCCTCGCTGGCCTCGACTCTATTTTCAACCTTTTCATCACTTTCACATAAAAAGCACGATTGTCTATCTGCCTTGCCACACCCTTGACGTTGAAGAAAACAATGATCATGGTTTTCATTCTGGATTTGCTCATTCGAGCCTTTTTTGGACAAAGGGATACTACAGTGTGCCATTCGGAACTCTGATGCTTTGTTTCGGGGTCGTACTCGAATATCCAACTTTTGTCCCCGGTTATCACGTTGTGACGTTATTACTTAAAGGGAATTGTGCACAACATCTCTTACTAAATTTTTCAATTATTGCATATAAATTGTATGTTATTCTTAAATTTTACATTTTTTTTTTGTTTTGTTTCAAATTGCCAAAAATAAATTAAAATGGCATGTAAATATTTTTTTTCTTGAGTTAAAAAAATTGCAAAATTGCAGAAAAATCACAGATTCCTAAGATGTGCATGTTATTGCCACATTCGTATCAATTCGATACGAATTTTGTCACCTTCTTTACGTATTCAGAAATTGTAATAGATTTCGAACAACTGACTGTTTTAATAATTGTTGGTACCTACCGTAAAAAAAATATTTTCGAACAATTAGAATTTCAATTTTTTTGAATAACTGACTGTTCGAAGAATTGACAGTCGAATAATTGGCCTAGAACAATTGACTTTTGTGCAATTGCTTTCGAACAATTAACCACCCATGTGCAGCATATGGCCTCATCCATATTAATACGAATAAATTATAGAAAGATAAATTTCAACGCAGTTTTGTCTGGAAAGCAAGATTTTTTTGTAAATGTATTCAGTTGTGTACTCATGTATTCATATTTTAGTATTGATTTACTTATGAACCAAGTCACTTCATGGTTCTTAATTAATAATGGTAGGGCCAAACTTTAATCTAGTTACACTGTTCAAAATTTCGACGACACCATTAGCAAATCTAAGCCACCTAATTAATTGCGAAGCGTAATTTAAGCAAAAACTACGGTAATTAAGCGCTTTGATTCCGGCAACGTAATCAATAACCTATTGTTAGGCCTTAATTAATCACTCCCCATTCCCCTTGGGCATACCAACACGATGCCGTACATGCAGGAAGCGCGACTTTTTTCATTACGAAACTTCCGGTCCGGGTACGCCTAAACTTCCTCCGTGCAAACTTCCCGCATAAATCTTCCGGAGTACATGAAAATCCATCCCGCAGGAGAAAGGCGGGAAGGCGAGGGAATGGGATAATGGACGAGGAGTTTAAAGATTTTTTTTATGAATATAATATTTTACAGTAAACTGAAGCTACATTGATTTCTATAGTTACGCAGTTAACTAGTTGTATTTATTTTATTATTAGGAAAATCGACAGTGGTTGCCAGACATGGAGTAAAACAAATAATAGAGAAAGCAAAAGAACATAACTACTAATAAAATCAAACTAGAACTGCTATTCATCGACTTCAAACAAGCATTCGACAGAATTTAAAGAGGGCATTTAATCACTGCTGTAAACGAATTAGGAGTGTCACAAAAACTGAGAAATTTAATAGAACTAACCATGAAAGCAAGTACAGCCAGCGTAGTGACAGATTATTCAGAAACCGAACTTTCACAATCGATAGAGGTGTAAGACAAGGTGACTCTTTGTCAAGCACGTTATTCAATATAGTACTTGAGCAAGTAACAAGAAGAATAGACAAATCTGGTACATTGAGAAATAGAGGCGCACAGATAATAGCCTACGCAGATGATTTAATAATTATAACAAAGCAAAGAAAATTAATGACAAACATTTTAAAAGAAATTGAGGAGGAAGGCAGTAACATGGAAGTAATGATTAATGTAGAAAAAACCTAGATAATGCAAATCGGAAAAAAATGAAGCAACACACATAAAACTGGGAAAACACGAATTAGAAAAACTAAGAGATTCAAGTATTTATGAATATCAAACACACGAGATAGAAATACTGAAGTAATGGAGAAAATACAATGCGCTAACAAAGTGTATTATGCAAACTATAACCTACAACATAACAGAGCACTATCGATGAAATCGAAATTGCAAATATATAATATGATAATAAGACCCATGATGACTTACGCTGCGGAAACAATAACCATCACGAAGACGAATATACATGATTGGCAGTAAGGAAATGAAAAATATTGAGAACAATACTGGGACCTATAAAAATAAATGAGAATAAATATCGAAGAAGGACAAATAAGAAATTGTAAGAGAAGATAGGTGGAGAGACAGTAATAAGCAAAGCGCGGATTTATAAGCATAAAAAATTACAAATTAAGCGCTTAAAAATGCATAAAAATCTTATAAAATAAGCATATAAAATAGCATAAAGATTAGAATAAGCACAAAAACGCAGAAAAAGCATGAAAAGGCATATTTTATTTTTATGAAAATACAGAATAACAAAACAAAACATAATTTTATTAACAAGAACGCACTATATATAGATAAAAGTAATATTTTAATAACATAGGTTTTGGTGATTAATATTAAAAATAATAATAATTAATAACAAATAATGATTACTGCTCATTTTTAAATGAACTAATAATTAAATGTTTTTCTAAATTTTCAACGGAAAATCCAATTCTCCTATCACTGAGCACATTTTTTAAGTGTGAAAAGCTTCTCTCCACATCCACACTTGTAATCGGTGCATATTTAAATTTGGGAACAATTGTAATATTTATCAGCAAATCTTCAACGAAAACTCATTTTAAAACTGTTGATATTGTTTGTAACTCGCCAAACCCGTCATTTTTTGACAAAACTGCATCACATGTTTTTTTTTAATAAACTCTCCTATAGATCCCCGTACGTTTGAGACGTCGTTCCTAAAATCTTCAACTATTTGAACCGCATCTACCAAAGTTGAGTCCTTTGCTTGGAGTTTATTAGTCGCTTTGCTTACGAAACTTTAGTTGGTTTTTAGGAATGCTAAATTTTGTACAACCCTCATATCTTTAAGAACTTGTGGCATTCTTTAATTGCCTCTGACACATTTTTAACACTTTTACACTTTTAAATTAGAACATGCCTTTAACATATATGTAGCGGCATCAGAAGGCATCAATAATAATTTATCATTTGGTACGGGGTTTGGCAAAAAAACGTGTTAATCCATCGTGAACGAATTCGGCAACGGTATTGCCATTTGTTTTTCCTAACTGCTTGGAACAAATTAGAAATGCATTGATGGAGACTTCGTTATATATTCCAATCATTAAATGGGCGAGTACCGACCACATGAATCAGTAGTTTCATCTACACAGAACCATATGTAATTGTTGCCAATTATTATTTTTATTTCCTCAATAGTGTGTTTATATACTTGCTCGACATAGTTTTTGCGAATGGTCGATTCGGCAGGAATATGTCTACCGGTGTATTTTTGTAAAAAAGATTTAAACATACTATTATCTAGTTTTTTTAACGGAATGTTAAAAGATAAAATCGTATTGTACAAATCAAAGTAAAATTCCTTTTCATTCTGTGTTGAAAAACTCGCAAAAGACTCGGAAATAGTTTGCAGGGTGCTCAGGGTACTGCTTGCAGATTTGTGTTTTTTTTAATTTTCCAGTTGAACTGTTGTTTTGATATGTTGTGTTATGTTAAATTTTTTCTCGCAGTTAATCTACAACATATTACATGCTTGTACGTAGGCCAATAGCAACACAAAATAAAACTTACCGGTTTGATACAAGCCCTGCAAATTAATTTGCCGTTCTCATATTTTAATTCAGAATGTCCACGTATCCATTCATCGACGGAAGGTTTTACTTTCGGCATTTAATACAAGAAAACTTATAAACACGTAATACACACAAGGCATAAGCACAGCGCACTGAAGATTGAGAGAAATTGGACTGAATTGATAGCACACTTGCCTCAGATGCGTGCTGTGCACGTAAAAATAGGGTAATCCCCGAAATAATCAAGCTTTGTTTACCAAATATCACATACGCACGCTCGCTTTGTTGATGATTTTGTGATAACCAAGCACTCTAGACGTAACGGAGTAATATTAATATTGAATTCTCATTACAATAATGTGCAACAAAATATATTCCTAGCTAATATAAATAATATGCTATAAAATTGAGAAATAATCAAATAAGTACAAATAATAAGTAAATATGCACAAAAAATGCATTAAAGCAATTATAAGCTTAACTACTGAAAATATGCATAAAACCACAAAAAAAATTGTCACGTTACTTCATTTGCTGAAATTCGTATAGATACGAGGTCATTTTGGTCTGCTATTAAAACTGATCTATAGCATAATACCTAGAAATCCGCGCCTTGGTAATAAGATATATAACAGCCCAAAGAATAAGATGGATAGGGCATGTATGGAGAGCAGGAGAAACATCAGCAATCAAAGCTATCATGGAATGGAAACCAAGCTGTAAACGGAGAAGAGGAAGATCAGGACTACGTTGGTACGATGAAGTTGAAAAAGATCTCAAAGAAATGGGAATCGAGAGATGGAAGGAAAAAGTAGAAGACAGAAAGGAATGGCGAGGAATATTTAAAAGAGTGTTAGCCATAGAAGAAGAGTAAAATTAGGACTAATCCACCTGGGAAATTGGATTGTGAAGACTCCTTAGGAGTGGCTAAATCCCCAAATAGAGTGCAAAGCCTTAATAATAATAATAGTAATAATAATTTAAGCTGTATATTTAGCCTCTTGTTTATTCTGCTTTACTAGATAATTCAATTCAATGATGTATTTTCATGAATGATCATTTCGATTATTATAATTCGAATTAGCCCACTACTACTCTGTACACTGTATTTCCAGGGGTAATATAATAAGTAGTGTTTTCAAAAATCGATAATGATTTTAAAAATGCTACTCATTTTAACCCCAAGCTTTGGAAAATTGCATTGGAGTATTTTTGTCGTTGGGGTTAAAATTCGTAGTATTTATAAAATCATTATCGATAATGAGAACACTACTTATTACCCCCGGAAATACAGTGTTGTACAGAGTAGTAGTGGGCTAATTCGAATTATAATAATCTATAATAATCGAATAATTCGATCATTCATGAAAATACATCATTCGAATTATCATTCGGTAAAATCATTCAGATTTTCATCAAAAAAATTATGAATTAAAATGATCATTTCCATCCACCAGATGGAGTTTATTTAGGGTAAAAAATGAAGTAAATCTGGCAAAATTTAGTACACAGGATCCTGCAATAGGGTCTTCCGCGACGTTTCAAAAACCTTGAAACTGAACTCTAGACACATTAAAAACATCCTTGGCACTAATTTTAGTGTTGAGACAAATCGTTGTAATTAGCAAATACGATTTTAAAATTAACGGCGTTTGAAAAGGTCCCGAAATCCCGCCATGTTGCTGTGACGTCACAACGCACGGTGCGCTCAGCATTGCTTACAATGGAGCAAGAGAAAGAAAACGTCGGTTTTACGAAAAAAGGGACGAATAAGTATTGCATTGTGCCTGGATGTGATAGCAGCCGTAAATGCGAACCAAATAAGTTGTTTATAAACGTCCCAACAGGGGATATACGGAAAAAGGGGTTACAACAAGTCCGAAGTGATTCCGCGAGTGTCACTTTGACGTCTCACTATTTTTGTGAAGACCATTTTAATGTAAGTACATAATTTTCAATAAATTATCGACGATATTATATATATAATTTACTATCATCATTAGTAATGGGTATTCAAGGGGATTTCCGATTATATATATACATTAGTAATAACATAACCTCAACATAGTTTTGTGGGTTCCATTCTAAAACAATACCTTCCATATCATTATTACTGTTTAAATGTACTGTGAGATTTTGTACAATATGTTCTTACACAAACGTTTAGTTAAAACTAAAAAAACATGTTGAAACAATATTTGTAGCAAACTGTTGATTTTAGAAATTTGATTAGATGATTAATAATTACAAATTTTGAAATCAGCATTACCAATTCGTATGAGATGTAGGCTTGAGATGTAGGTATTGCAAAGTTTATACAGTATTTTATTTGTTCTTACAGCTGAAAGAGGATTTGGAAAATTATATGCGACTCCACGCGTTTCGGCTACGTTGAAAAATTCACTTTTTGAGAAAAAGTCGGGAACCATTAACACGTGAACTTCTATCAGATTATCTGGCTGTCCCTTTACTAACCCATCATAACATATTTTATGTCAGACTGGATTCTAAGTCGAATTAATCCACGATTCCTATCCCTTATGCACTAGTCCCGATCGCCAACATGCGCAAAGACGTCACAGTGCCGCTCGGCCAATAACAGCGTTTCGTCGGTCACGTGACAAAATGTGTAAGTTTTACGATATTGTATGTTGTTTGTTGATAAGTTACACTGAAAATCAAACGTTTTCTCTGTGGGATGTTTAATTACAGGTTATAAACTTTACATTAAGACACAAAAAGGTTATATTATTTTTTTTCAGAAAGACCCTATTCTCTTCCCGTCTTCTATAGCTCAGTTAATTATTTTTTATATTTTTTTCAGATTTAAGATGCATAATAATGAACATATTTTTGATTATACGAGTGTCCCAAAAAAGTGTGACGTCATGATGATATATCTTTTTAGATTACATGCTGTATATTTTTAGGTGCCTTTTATGGTTAAACAAATATCATTATAAATATATTATCAGCAAAAAGAATTAAATTTCACAGAAATAATTGAAATTTTGTCATAATTATTGAAATTTTAACAGATATAACTGAAATTTTTAGAGCAACAACTCTAATCTAGAAAGTAACGATTAAAATTCTGATAGAAATAACTGAAATTTTGACAGATATAAATTAAATTTTGACAGTAACAATTCAAATCTAAAATATATTTATGGAAAATTTTACATCACGAACATCAGAACTGATCAATTTCTATTTATCGGTGTCTGGTTTTGCATTAGTTATTCAAACAGGAAACAAAAACAAAAAATCAGATATACAAGACGATTTTAAGACCAGTTACGCTGCAGAAACGATGACGATGACCAACAAAGATGAAAACCAAATCGCAATAACGGAAAGGAAAATTGTAAAGGAAATTACAGGACCGGACAAATTAGAAGACGGAAGCTATCGTCCTAAAAACAACAAGAAGATAGAAGAAATACTAGAAGACGACACAATAATAAGGAGAATTAAGAGAAAAGGTTAAAATGGCGAGGACATATATGGAGAAGACAACAAACCGAAGCAATAAAGCAGATGATGGGATGGAAACCAACAAGCAAAAGGAAAATAGGAAGACCCAGGAACACATGGTTGGAAGAAGTAGAGGAGGACCTGAAGAACATTGGACTGGAAAGAAGAAACAGAAGACAGAAATAAATGGAAAGAAATCACGGAGAAACTTTAAGGAAAACGGGACTAATCCACCCAAATATAGGATTTTTTAAACCCCACTGATGGGATGGCAAAACTCTTATCAGAGTAATACTCCAATATATATATATACATATATATATATATATATATATATATATATATATATATATATATATATATATATATATATATATATATATATACACTCAGATGCAAAAAAAACGGGTCATTGGGTCGTTGTTTGAAAAAAAACCATTTTTTTTTATTTTGATGTTGGTATAGTCCTTAGAATGAAAGTTTTAGTGTTTTACAATCAAAGAGACCATCAGGATGTAGAAAAAAACAACATATGATACTTATCAGTTTATTTAATAAGCGAAAATAACATTTAAAGCTATGCGTTCTTCACTACCTATTGTTCATTCGGCGTTATGCATATAGGATCAAGGTGGCTACTGGGTTTTAATTTGTTTGTTTTCGATTAACTGTCATTTTCATTTATTATACTCTGTTAAGTTTATTTTGCAGAAATGCATTTTTTTCGTGTATACGTACATTATCGTTTTCGCTTATTAATGTTCATTAAATAAATAATAAGTACCATATGTTGCATCTTTTTACATCCTGACGGTCTCTTTGCTTGTAAAACACTAAAAAAAATATTCTAAGGACTATACCAACATCAAAATTTTAAAAAAGATGGTTCTTTTGCAAACAATAATCCACTGACCCGGTTTCTTTGCATCTATATATATATATATATATATATATATATATATATATATATATATATATCTATATATATATATATATATATCTATATATATATATATATATATATATATATATATATATATATATATATATATATATATATATATATATTCTATGTCATTATTCGATCAGTCTTTTTCTTCTCTTCAATTTGATCAATTTGATGGGGCACATCTTATGTCTGAACCCCATAGTTGTTGAGATATTCAATATTTTTCACAAAAGTAACCATTTCATTACATCTCTATGCACTGAAGTAGGTCATGCTGAGACAAAACAACTGTCAAAATGTAAGTAAGAATCAATGTGAATTGAACAAAAACATTTTAAACATTACTGTAGTATCGTTTCTTTTTTGTATTAATAATGTTGTTATCTCTCATGGTTTTGGAATAAAATAATTAATCGTATTACAGAAGTACTATCTACTATTTTACTATTTTCTGTCATCTCACATTGATTCTTACTTACATTTTCACAGTTGTTTTGTCTCAGCATAACCTATTTCAGTGCTTAGAAATGCAATTAACCCGGCGTAACACATGTGGGGTCTCACAAACCCCAAGCCTGTTTAAACGCATCGGAAACAATTTAATTGCCATCTGATGCGCATACCCCCACCAGTACCTTCCTATAAAACATCACTCCTTTAGATACAAGTGTCAGTTTCATTCTACACACGAGGAGGCTACATTTATAGGCAACCAAAGCTCCTTGGGGTCCATCAAACCCCACCTATGTAATAAAGGAAGTAAATTACGCATAAAAGGTATATTATTATGTTTTTCAATATAACACTAAAACTACTAATTCTTGTATTTTTTACATAGAAAAATGTCATATGAAAAGGAACAATTAAGACTTCAGGCTCTTTTGGATGAGGATCAAAGTGATGATGAAATTATTTTATCAGGGAGTGAAAATGGTAGTGATCATGTGTCAGGGAGTGAGCACGATACTAACTCTGAACAGGAAATAACGGCAGACGACGAAATAGAAGCTGAAGCAGTGACGGAAATAGAACAACAGGAGGAAAATGCAATGGGGCATAAGCGAAGCAAGGTTGATGTCTATTTCGGAAAAGATGGATCGAAATGGGACAAAAATGCATCAAATACATGTATTAGAACGAGGTTGAAAAATATTGTTACTGAAGGTCAACATGTGAAAGACTACGCTAAAAGTGCAAAAAGCATGCTGGAGTGTTGGCAGCTATTTTTTGACACTCAAATAGTGGAGGATATTGTGCGATGGACTAATGTAAAAATAGAGGAGAAATCAGTTTCCCATCCAAACAAATCTCTGGTCAAACTTACTTGTGTCCCCGAGATGAAAGCTTTTATTGGCTTGCTTTACCTGGCAGGAATGTTTCATTCTAATCGCCAGAATTTGAGAGACTTGTGGCAAACAGATGGCACTGGAGTAGATATTTTTCAAATAACGATGCCCATCAATCGTTTTCAGTTTTTGATGGTTTGCATTCGTTTCGACAATGTAAAAAACCGCCAGATCAGGATCAAAATTGACAAACTTGCTCCCATACGTGCGCTTCTAGAAAGATTTGTAGACAATTGCAAACAATCATACTCTCCTTCGGAGTTCTTGACCATAGATGAGAAATTAGAGTCCTTTAGGGGAAGGTGCTCATTCAAGCAATACATCCCAAATAAACCGGCCAAGTATGGCATCAAAGTACAAGCATTAGTAGATGCGCGATCGTACTATGTTATGAATATGGAAGTGTATGCAGGTCAGCAGCCGCAAGGGCCCTACAAACTCAGCAATTCTCCCTCTGATATTGTTGAGAGACTTATACAACCCATTTCTGGAACGAATCGGAATGTAACTTTTGACAATTGGTACACGGGATACGAGCTGATGATAAAACTCCTCAAAAAACACAAATTAACATCAGTCGGTACTTTGAGGAAAAATAAACGATGCATACCAGATAATTTCATTTCTGTAAGAAGCAGAGAAATAAAAAGTAGTTTATTTGGTTTCCAAACGGACGTCACTCTCGTATCCTATGTACCAAAAAGAAATAAGAATGTTTTGTTGTTGTCCACAATGCACCACGATGCGAAGATTGATGAATCTAGTGCAGAGAAGCGTTTACCGGAAATTATAACGTTTTATAACGCTACAAAATGTGGAGTCGACGTAGTAGATGAGTTATCGGCTTCATATAACGTTTCCAGAAATTCAAGAAGATGGCCTCTAACTCTCTTTTTTTCTCTACTGAATACGGCAGCTGTAAATGCTCTTGTCATATACAGAGAAAATGTAAAAGATATAAAACTTTGTAGAAGGATCTTTATCAAGAAACTGGGCCTTCAACTTATCCAGGAGCATATCGAAGAAAGGAAAAATAATTGTAGGGTTCCAAGGGAAATTCGTCTAAAAATAGGGAACCTAATCGATGATGGCCATGGTGAACAGTCCCTCAATATTCCAAAGCCTCAGGGAAGGTGTTCTGTATGTCCTAGAAAGAAAGATCGAAAAACAAAATATTTCTGTGTTCATTGCAAATCATTATTGTGCCTTGAACACGCCGTTATGAGTTGCCAAAATTGCGTACATTCAAAAGACCAATAGTTGTTTTCCCTCTGATTGTATGTGATTGGCTTTTTTTTAGAGTTACTTAATATGTTTGCTATTATTTTTTATGTTTTTACTTGAATTTAATGTTTTTTCTTATGTTATATAATGTGTTATTGCCATTAGAAGTATTTTGTATTTTAAAAAATCACTACTTTCAGTTTTCTTTCTGTAAATTTTTAAATAGAAATATTATGTTTAATCTGTTTGTATTTAATTCCAATATGAACCTATATGAGACCCCTAACATACAATTTTGAAGAAAAAAAATGCGAAAAAAAAATTTACATCTATTTTAGTACTGGGGTTTGTCACACCCCACTTATGTAATGGTGCACAAAATCTTCACATGTGTAACGCCGGGTTAAATGGTTACTTTTGTGAAAAATATTGAATATCTCAACAACTATGGGGTTCAGACATAACACATGTTATATCAAATTGAAGATAGGAAAAATACCTATCGAATAATTAAAAAAAATAGGGGGAATTCTATTTAAAAAATATGGGTTATACCGCTTTGAAATTTGTAAAGTTTGGCATTTTTTTCTGAACACCCTGTGTTATTAAATTCAAATTGCTCATTGCCAACATGTTGCTTATTAACCACACTGAGAATATTGCTAAAAGTTATTCTTACCATTAAAAAACGAGGTCGCTACGATTTTTAAAGTTGAGTTTGCATGATATTTGGAGAAAAAAAATGTATAAATTGGCAACACTGTAACATAATCCAAAACAAAATAGTCAGCAACGTAGAGGTTAAAAAATGTCACCTGAAACCTTGAATAAATACAGGGTGTTCCATTTAAAAAAATGTTTGTTTTTGTTATTCTGCAAAATTGGGACACCCTGTATGTTTGAAAATAATTTTGCGGCATAAATATTTTTAAACCAATAACTTTTCGTACGAAAAATCTCTCACGGGAAACGCGCTAGGAAAGCCCGACGCACTGTTGCAGGACCCTGTATAATGTGACAGCAATTGAATTCTTGAAAATAATTGAAATTTTTACAGATGTAAATATAATATAAAATTTTTAATTATCAGTCTTTCATTGCTTCTTACTCCAATTGGTGCTATCAGACCTGATAGTAGGTATTCGATTTATCAGTTACTACATGGTTTCGACTCGAACTCGTAATTTTCATTCGATAGTTGTCTGATTGTGAACTATTTTTCAATAGTTAACTGGAGTTGCGTCAGCGGCATCAGACATGATTGTTTTCGATGTATCTATGTCTGATTGTGTTTTACTCCATTTGGAGTCACCTCAGCGAAAGCACAGCTGACAATATTCGTTCTATCTCTTACTAATTGATCCTTGTTTTAATAGGAGTCGCGTCAACTATTTCAAAACTGATCTTTTTTTATTTTATCGGTATCTGATTGTGCATTATTCAAAAATTATATCCCTACAGGGTGAGTAAAAGGTACGGGAACTACTCTCTGGAGCCTTTATTATTATTTTTAGAAAAAAGTTTTGAACAATAGTTTGATAGCTAATTCTTTGCCACAATTTGAGGGTTTCATTTTTTGTGCCGCTTATTTGTATAACTTTTTGACGATTACGTCATCAATACTTTTTTAAAAGGTAACTGTTTAAATTTTTGTATTAACAAATTTGAGAGCATTTGTTTTTCTCTTGACGAATATCTAAAACTACTATGAGGTTGCATTACAAAAACTTCTAAAAAAATCGGGTTTTATGCCCGACGACAAAAATGTAAAAAATTAAAGACTGCCTTGGAATCTAAATGATGCAAGTTAAACAAATAACAAATCAATTATTAACTCATCATTGCTTAAACTGAAGTCGCATTATCGTCAATGCATGTTTTGTTTTATGAACTGAAGTAGATTTTCAATATTTACGAAATGAAAATAATATGACAAATTTGCTGTTTGGTGTTACTTTTTTTTTTAAATTTCATGTACATTTTATCGAAAATGTTGGACAAATACCATGTACAGGTTATTATTCAAAAAGTAGAATGAATAGTTTTATGATTGGCTTACAACACTTGAAGTGCTTGTACACCAACAGACAGCTTATTCGAGGCAAGTAGGCGGCTAATTACGTGTCACGCGGTTCAATTTAAAATTTTCATCCCACCTCTACCCATTAAACTAATTACACGTTACAACGCGAAAATCGTAGGAAATCCATATTTCGGTATGTATGTTGGTGGTCCATAGCGCCTGCTGCTTCTCTTTGTACCCATTGATGTGGATGATGGTGTGGGGCGTCAGTTTGCGTTTGTGTGGATCTGGTCCATACCTAGACCGTATCTCCATGTGTGTATAGATATGTGTGTATGGGGTGGGTGGCTGTCGAGCTGGTGGATGCCTGGACCCGGTGGATACCTACACTGTCTCTCTCTCGCTCTATCTCTCTCTCTGCGTGGGGGTGGCGGTTGCTGGGACAGCATTTGGTGTGTGGGTGGCGGCGGCCTCGGTCCCGCCCCGGCGCTGGTGGGCGTCTGGGGGTGGCGAGGAGCGTCGCGCGCACCCCCACCGGCCCCGAAGTGGGTCACCTAGTGTGACCTCCCGTGGAGGGCTGCTGGTCCGGCTTTAGACGTTCCACAGCTTCCAGAAGACTCGGCCTCCCGTGCACACTACACACGCAAATGGCGAACTCACCCAACTTCAAGCTCGGCCCAGCGGCGGCGAACTCCAAGTACTCAGGTGAGCCAACCAAGACACCAGACGGTTACACGAAAATTCGAAAAAAAAAACAAATATCACGAAATCAATACATAGATTTATTTTTGAAACATGTAACATCGTGCAGAAAGCACTAACTGAGCATTTTTGAAAAATCTATATAGCTTGCCTTAAAAAAATTATCAAAATAAACTATGAAAATAATCTGCAATAATCAAACATAATGATACTTTATGTAGCAATAATTACAGTTTGTGATAATCGGAATATTTATAAAAATAGTTTTATTTGCCACTATTTGACGGCTTTTATTTTTTTTTGTAACGCGTCACTTCTTGGCAATGACGTCATCGATATTGTTTTTTAAAATGGCAACCTAAACTTTCTATTAACAAATTTGATAGCATTTGTTTGTTTCTCACGATTATATAAACATAGTATACAATGAGTTGATGCAACTAGATATCATTGATTTCCAAGGCAATCTTTAATTTTTCACATCATTAAGCTCGTTTTTTTTAGAAATTTTTGTTATGCTACTTCATGGTATTTTTAGATATACGTGAAGATAAGAACAAATGCTATCAAATTTGGTAACAGAAAAATTTAGATTGCCATTTAAAAAAAGTATCGATGACGCCATTGCCAAAAAGTGACACGTCACAAAAATAATAAAATCGTTAAATTCTGGCAAACACCTAACAAACTTTTGTTACAAACTATTTTTGCTAAAATGTATAATAAAGGGTCCAGAGAGGAGGTTCCTTTCTTTTGTTGTATACTATAGGATATATTTTCAAAAATGTACCATATAGTGGAGATAATCAAAATTCATAAATTTTTAACAAAAAAAAACCGTAACTAATAATTGTTATATTTAAAAAAAACAGTAGAATATGCAGAATAAATGCAATAAATTGTTGCATGTTACAGTAACAATTGACATATAATATAGGTTGTTTTCAAAATTTATCACAAAGTGGTAACAATACAATTCATAGATAATGAAAAAATCGTAAGTGATAATTGGTGTTTTAACAAAAACTGATCAGAATAAGTGCAAAAAATTGGTACTCAGTACAATCGTACAATTAAAAAAAACTATAATATGGAAATGAGGAAATTTCCAATAATTACATTTTAAAATAATATGCAGATCGTGTATATTAATAATAATAAGTGTATCAATTGTTATTTATTAGGATATATTTTCAAAATTCATACATTTTCAAAGAATATAATAACTGACAATGAAATTGCCACATTTTCTAAATTAAAAGTTCGCTTCAAAGAAAATAATGTAAATGAGCTTCAACATAATAATAAAAAAAAACTATAATATGGAAATGCTGAACTTTCCAATTAATACATTTTAAAATAATATGCATATCGTGTATATTAATAATAATAAGTGTATCAATTGTTATATAGTAGGATATATTTTTAAAATTCATACATTTTCAAAGAATATACTAACGGACAATGAAATTACCACATTTTCTAAATTAAAAGTTCGCTTCATAGAAAATAATGAAAATGATCTTCAACATAATAGGTATCATAATGGCTGTTATCAATAGAAACATTTGCTGAAATGACTCCAATTAGTCCTCCTGCTGTAAATACAAATATAAATCCTAAAAGTCAAATTGCAGAAGATGTATACGAGAGTAGGTATTTAGGCCCGATCTCACAATCATCGGTTACCTTTAATCGACGGTCAGTTTCCGAGATGTCCATTACGCCCTCAACGGAAACCAAATCAATTATCCACTCGTTAAAATTAATCGGAGACTAGAAGACCGGATCTTGCGTTATCAATAGCTTCAAAATCATAAAAGAAGAACATGAATGTGGAAGTGTTACTTTGTGATTATTAGTCATTCATGATGATATAGATTTAAACACTTATTAAAAATGATTAAAATGTCAAATTTACACAAAAAGTTTAAATGTTTATAGTTGTAGTCATAATATTAATTATAATTATAATTGTAAGTATTCATGATAATAATACTAACCTCTAGTTTATCTCCATGTAGCGTAGATAATGGTTCACTTGGTCGTATTTAGTGACAAATCCAGATAATGTTAAATAGTATATTATGCAACGAGCATTTAATAATCTTTAAATGCGAGTTGCATACAAAATTTTTTCTACGACAAAGCACGAAAAGTGGCAATTGTCAAAATTTATTAAAAGTAAATATACAACATCCTTATGTCCTTCAGATTTTCTTTTTTAAACACTTATTAAAAATGATTCAAATGTCAAATTTACACAAAAAGTTTAAATTTTTACAGTTATATTCATAATATTAATTTGAATTATAATTGTAAGTATTCATGACAATAATACTAACCTCTAGTTTATCTCCATGTAGCGGAGATAATGGTTAAATAAGTCGTATTCAGTGACAAATCTAGATAATTTTAAATAGTATATTATGCAACGAGCATTTAATAATCATTAAATGCGAGTTTCATACACTATTTTTTCTATGACAAAGCATGAAAAGTGGCAATTGTCAAAATTTATTAAAAGTAAATATAGAACATCCTTATATCGTTCATATTTTCTTTTTAATAAAGCGTGTAATTTGGGATATTTGGATATGTCCACATTATGTTAGATACCTAACATAGATTTCACAATTGAATATTGTATTCATAAAGTTGGAGATTTCAATTTTTTTGATAACTCCTTAAAATAAACAAGTGAGGCGTTTTCGGAAAAGCTGCTGACCTTATTTGTGTTTCTCCAATCCATAAAATTAGAGAAAAATTTCTCGTAAGTTTTTAAGGATTTCACTGGTAATAATAAATTGTTTGTGGCTCTTGTGGCCTGCTCCACAATGTCCTGTGTTGTTAAATTTTCCATATTACTTTCACTATTCGACATGTTTAATGTTTTTATTTAAAAAAGCAATAATTTATTAAGAATACGATTCACCAATTTCTCATGCACAGCTGTTAAAACTAATTAATTTTATATCTGTCATTATCATGGCTTTTTAGATAAACTTGTATCTTAATCAAAAATTTATATCTAAATGTCTATCATTTAGGTACAGGTAGTGAATGTTTAATATATCAATTAAAGTGTAGGAGTCGAAATACTATGTTTTAATATACCGTTGATGGGTGGAAAACGAAGTATACGAAAAAAATAGTTAAATGGAAATCACAATTTAAAAATGTAGTGTGCCATATTTGGCCACTTTATTGTATCACATAATATGGACGTTAAATTTGACACAAACTATTTCTCAAAATTATCAGTCACTTGTTTTTCAAACATTAAAGATTTCTATAAAAGTTTTTTTTTCACACTTGCCTGTAATCTAATTCGTATGTAACTGTTTACGTGGCACAGTCATTTAACAGCACACGATACCGCCAGGTTTAGGTCCCCGCAGCTTTAGGACCTCCCCGGAGAGGTCCATATGGCCTAGGCCGGCAATGAATTATTCCTGGAGGTCTAAAACAAATGGCTGCACTCGAATTGCGCGCAAAGTACCTTTATAATCCGGTGTAGTTATAATCTCATTTAATACCACCACTGGATTGCGCGCATCTTACCCTTCGCCTCTCAGGTAGCGGATTATCGCAAACTGGACACAATAATGTTTATTTCTTAAAACGGAGCAGGAAATACTAAAGTAAGGAGTTACTTTCAATTAAAACATTGTCACATGAAATCAAATTAATTTATATGTCATTATATTGATGGGAACAGCATTTTACAAAATCATATCTAGTTAACTGATTGTCATTATGTTGGTTTCACCCATTGTATATATTTTTGCACTACAATATTTGACTGTGCATCGCCAATAATTTCCGAAGAACTAAGTACACGAGATTTATAATATTTGAAATTGTTGAGTACCAACAAAGATTTTCCTCGTTCACTGAACGTTACTTGCATTTCTGCCATTTTTAAATACTGATGTTACTGCGACTACTACAGATCGAACTATGAAATATGAAATAAATGACTTCATTTTATAATAATACTTTTAGGGGTTGTAACCACAGTACCTCGGTTATCGTCCAATCACCGCCTAAGCACTACCAAAGTTAATGCGTTTATAACGTCGAATACCTGAACTCATTAGAGAGGATTATCTAGTTGCGCGCAATGTAATGGTAGGATTAGCGACCTTCAAGAAGGTTTGCGCGGAATTCAGCTTGGGGATTAACCTTAGCAGGTAATTTGCGCGCAATTCGAGAACTGCCAAACAAATAATATCTTCTTAGATTTCTCCTCCATATTTTTACGAAACCTGCAAACATATTACGATGGGATAAAAAAAAAGTATGTCAGGAATACACTTCATGTACGAACCAAGTGTATTCCCGGCCTCTTCGGCTTGCTGTTCTCGCCTGATGGCTCGAACATCAATTGCCGCGTCGGCCGGGAATACATTACTTCCTGTACTAACCGCACAATATACTATTATTATAAATATTTACAACGATAAACTGCTGATCTATTGCAGTTTCTTTTTTTTTTTCGGCGGCGCTGGCTCTTTTAACAGAATGTTGTCCCATAATTGATTTTTTTTTCCGATAAACGGTTTATGCGATCGCAACCAGATTTGACTTGATTGATTCAAGATTCTTCATTTAAAAACTGGTAGCCAACGTTTCTCGCATATCTGGAATACGTGCATATTTGGAGTTTAGCACTCCATTATTTAAATTATTTAGGTAGGTAGTAATATTAGGCACTATCAGAGAAACCAAATAAACAACACGCCGTGGTTTGCCGTTGACTGACTTTTTGCGACACAATTCAGTGTTTGGAAAATTAAGTTCCCACGGGTTTACTAATTACTCATTCACCTGATATAATAATTTTATTTATTTTTATTACAAATACTCATTCATCAGATACAATAATGTTATTTTTTGGCTCTTATCTTGGTGCACCATAACACCATTGGCAAGTAATTATGTTATCGATTTGTAATCATTTTAGAGATCTGTTCAATAACAATGTATGAATTGTTCGTTTAAACTATATCAGGTGCCTGAGTAACTTAGTTCGAGATTAATCTAGATTCAAGTAGCTACTCTTATTGAATAACTTATCAACAAAATAGTGAATACAATGGACAGCATCGATTTATTATGTTACGCAATTTATATACAAAGTGTCATGTAAGTACATAATATCTTCACAAAACGTTAACTGGAACGCAAATGTGCAATAAATCGATATTTAACTCTTTTCATTTAGCAACAGAAGAAGTTTGAAGTGGACCAATGAAATGGTCAAAGAGAAAGTATGTAAAACAAAAATTATTACCAGATTTACAATATGTGTAGTTAGTCCTACCATCGTTTAAGCGTTGTACAATTAGTTAAATGACACCCTGTATTATTAATGGAATCATTATTAATGGAATAATGAAAGTGGACCAAATTGTATTTTATATGAAATGTGAATATTCCAATACGTATTACTTGAATTAGAACACCACCTCTGGCGTACCAAAGCCAAGTAAGCGTCGATTCATACAATCTACGTATTACTTGATTGTCATTTTGAATTTCAAATTCGTAACATATTACGGTGAGAAAAAGGTTTTCAAATATTTTATGAAAACTTCCCACATGAAGAAAATTGTAGTTGTAATTTTAATCATTTTCATTATTTACTAAAGTTAGACACGATCAGATAAAGCAAATTTACAGTATGTCGTGGTGAGCCGCGACACATTTCGGTAATCTTCAGCTTCCGGTTTTCCCGAAATGGTGTGTTTTTGACTCTTCTCTTCTCTAGGTTAGTATCCGTCCTATCCGGATGTTGACAATCATATTTATTATTTTCACTTTATTTACTGCTGTCCTGAATAAGTGCGTTGTCGTCATTGAGAACCATGTTCTGAGATTTTTGAGCCAAGATATCCATCTCCCTCCGTCAATATCCGTGTTTTTGACTAAACCGCTATAATAGAAGTCTGCTTAAATGTTAAACAAATCTTCGCGTTTAACGAAAGATGCCGAATTTTGTAAATCTGGTGATAAAAAACTTATGAAAGTTGATTAAAGTGAAACACTATTATCCTTTTTCCCAAAAACTGTTATATGTGGTATAAGTGTTAAAATCATTTAACACGTATATAATTTTTTCTACATCTCCATTAAATGCAATACAAAGCTCTTAAAAAGGTTGCAACAGCTTTCAATTAAATATGTCAGTTGTGGAATTTATGAAGTAAGTAATAGTTATTTAAGCAGTAAGGGAGGTAAGTATTGTTCACCAGTCGAGGTCGAGTTTGCGCCCGAGCGACAGCGAGGGCTAGCAATAAAGTCCGAGACTGGTCAAAACTAACCTCTCGCATTGCTTATAACTGTTTTTCCACTCCTGAAATTGGTTCAATTGTTTGTGTTTGATTAATTTATTTTGGCAACTAGAACAAAATATTAGTGAGGCTTTGGTTGCTAAGACTATTTTTCAAACAAAGTGTGAGTTTCAGAAATTGCATTCGTTCAGTTGTAAAATGAATTTCATTGAAAATAAATAAGAAATGCAATTGAAAAGGCTGCAGATGCTGTCTGTTCCTTCCTACTGCGGAGAAGTCGAAGGGGCGTTATCAAAATATCGTAAAGTGTTGTAAGGAGTGGTGCCAGAGAAAGAACGCTCCTGAAATTATTTTAGTTACTTCTCTAAGGGAGGTAAGTTTTTACTTACCTCCCGTTGTTCATAGTAACCAAAGCTTTATCGGTAAGTGGGGCTTACTTCCTTCAAATCAATGTCACAACAGTGTTCTTACCATGTAAGGAGTGGAAAAATCATCTTACGTTTTGCATGACACATGTGTCAAACAATAAAATGTCTCGCTAATAACTATGCATGAAGAGGTGCCGAATGAAATTGAAGCAAACGTTAGGCAACCATAAATCTATTGCCTGCCAAATATTGTAAGATAATATTAAGTCTATCAATGTATTATGTTTGAAATCTTTCAAGAAAATATATGTGACTATTACAAAAGCCTATCAGTTGATTACTTTTAACACAAGTGGAAAAATATTCAATGATTAATTCATGTATGCCGTGTTAAAAATTCAACTTTTATTGGTTATTTGGTAAAAGAGGATTTATTTGCTAAATGTTCATTTCGAACGCGAAGCAATCATCTTCAGTCGATATTATGTAATGATTAAAAATGAGGGAAATTAAATATACCCTGCCCAGCAGGGGATGCTGTCAGTTTTGGGGATTAACTCTGTGCCGTTATTTTCGTGTGAGCGCGGCAGGTGCCAGTCTGGCATCCGTTAATCCCTTAATTGGGGTCTAAACTGGGGTAATTTATTATTTATTTACCCCCTTGCGCCCTTCGAGGCCCCCAATGCCCAGAACAGTATGTTGCTGTGCAAATTAATTTCGTGCGGGTTTGCATTAGGAGAGGGAGGGGGTGTTATAGTGTCCTCGCACGCATTCAGAAGGGGAGAAGGTACTAATTAACGTGTATCGAAAATTGGAAAATTGATTGAGGTGAAATGGATATGCAAATAATTCGACCCCCTTCAGACGTTGGACTAAAAATGCATATATTTGTTCAAAATTTAGACTACATTTAGAATAGATTAAAAGCATGCATACGATTTGAAATTAGTATATTATTCAACGAGCGGGTAATGATGGCTGTTACCCACGAAGATAAAATTGCAGCACGAGCCGCGCAGCGGCGAGTGCTGTAATCACCTGACTGGATAATAGCCATTGGGTGCGAGTCGAATACTATCCTTTATCTACAACTACTTAAATAATTAATAATGCTTGACGCTTTAAAAATGACTGCAACTTCATATAATTTTCCAGATGACTATTGTGGTAAATATTCAGTGTACTTCTTGGCATTAAGTAAAAAGTACATAAAGACGACGACTTATACGTTTTTACCAATTCGGTGAAGTAAACCAGGAGGACGTTTTCAGAAAACGAAAACGTTTTTTTCTCCGTTTGCCAAAAAATGAAGTTCCTATATGCGGCATCATATTTACCTTTCGATTTATCCGGCAACAACTTTTCAGTAGCATTTTTGACCAGCTCCAATATCTCTGGGGGCGTGGAAGAAATTTCACTTTCATCGGATATGTCTCAATGGGATTAACACGATGAAAGAACTTCGAAACGCAAAACACAAGTGACATTGCCAGTGACAGCGATTGTTTGTCATGGAATAATATTATTCAATTATGCTGTCATCATTACTCAATTTATGAAAGTAATACATGCCGTTATTTGTCAAAAATATACAAGTAATGTAATAGATATTTACGTAACCAGATATGAAAAGTGCGATATTCTTTGACGAGTGTAATATTTGCCAAAACGAGCAAAGCGAGTTTTGCAAATTACACGAGTAATTTGCCATGGGTAACCTACAAAAAGTTTGAAGCTTGGTGGGAACTGCAGTTATGTAATGTCTTTACATAACTACATTACATAACTGTGTGCGTGACAGTTGTGAAAAATTTAACGTTTTATAACGACATAAATTGATGTAAAATTTGACATTTCAAAACGGAATTAAATAAATGTAATTTAATAGTTGTAGATAAATCAATTTATTGATCTTAAAATAAGTAAACATTGATTTCATATTATCAATCGAAAAGTCTTACACTAAAGTTTTTTTTTTTAATCTTTAGTCTAAATTGTGTACCAAAATATGCATTTTAAGTCCAATATGTGAAGTGGGTCGATTTATTTGAACCCAAGTGTATTGGGGTTATTAACCCAGATTCTCCTACTGTCCGTTTAAACATACACATGCAAATTTTTATTTTATAAGGGTGTGTATGTATTCCGAGAGATAAAGCTAACCTAAAAATATATTCTCTGTTCTGTATTTGACAGAGCAGTGAGTGCAGATTTTGAATAACCTCACAAAGAAATGTCAAACGTGTAAAGTGAAGTACGTTCCTTGCGTAGGATATCATGGATAATTACAGGAATATGTTACACAACTTTGGTTTAATTTTTTACACTTAATAGTGGCATATTAGTATTAAACATGCTTCTTAAATTATGATAATGCGATACATTCATATTTATGGCATGCTTTGGACTGACAAATGGTTTCTTTATGTATTCCATCTCTGTTTGTTTAATGGCTATAAAACTCCATGAGCTATTGAAGAAAATTGATAAATTCAAAAATATGTTAAAAAAATAAATTTATTTAAAAAAATTTATTAAAAAAAATCAAAATTATTTCAACGAAAGGCTGGGGGTAAATTTGTATATCAACAAGCAGAAAACGAAAATATAATTGTATGAAAGTGGAACGACAATAATGTGGTAGCATTTGCGTCTATTGTGATATCACGATTGCCTACGCATTCTGTGAAACGATATTCTCAAAGTAAAAAAAAAATAGTTTATGTTGAGCATCCTTTCATAATAATGAAGTACAAAATATGGGTGGAGTGAATTGGGTAGATCAGAATATTAGCTTGTATCGTGTATCGATTAGAGGTAAAAAATCTCACTATTTTCTCATTGTCTTGATGCGGCAACAAAACGCTTGGTAACTTCATAAGTAAAATGGAGCACAAATGAACCATCTATGCTTTCGAAGGATCATTGCGAAAGGATACTGGAAACTTTTATAAAACTTCAAAACGCGGAAGCAAAAACGCGGTCCAGCAAATACACGTTTACCAAGTTCGACAAACTAGATGTGCCACATGCCACAAACAAGCAGCATTTAGATGCCAAAAATGTGAAGTCGCCTTTCATCCAAAAATATGTTTTGTAAATTACCATCTAAAAAATGATAAATCATTTTCATGTTTTTAATTTATACAATTTTTAATAAATTTCTTTAGTGAAAGTATGTTATTTTCCTACAGTACGTTTAAACATACGGCCAAAATTTAAAAAAGTGTTCTTTCATCAGAAAATACTATTAACATAATATGTTTAGAATTTAGAGTTTTATTAATTGTAATGTTTACTATTTTTAACTTTTTCTAATAATGAGGCATAGATATTAGAAAAACAAAAAAAAAATTTGAAAAACAAAAAGTTCAGGAGTATCTGGGTTGATGATTAAATGTTATAACATCACAATTAATAAAACCTTAAAGAAATTATTAATGGGTGGAAAAACTAGTGGGCATAATCGTAAGTTCGATAACGGTAAACCAGTGCCGGTTAAAAAAATTTGCCGCTCTACGCACACTAAAATTGCCGCCCCGAAAAGATAAGAGTAGAATTAAAATTTACCTTGTCAAAATTGTTTCCGCCATGATTTTTTTTATGTAAAATCATTAATTATTATAGGTTGAAAATCAATATCCACCCTTAACTCACTTTTCAATCGCAAAAACTGCTAGTGAATTCAGCCTGTCTTCTCGCATAGTAGATCGTAGATAGGATTTTATACGTTTTAACACTGAAATCGAACGTTCAGCCGAAAAACACTAATTGCCATAGATACAAATACACAAAGTGCAATGTCAACTTTCGGATTTTTTTTTCGGAGTCTAATTTTTTTGTTTGCATTGATGATAATAATTGATAAATTATTTTTGTTCGCATTGATTGATAAAGTCTATCACAGAAAAAAATTCATTTAAGTAATATCCTTTTACTAGCTCAGAAAAATGTATGTACTCTGTTGTAAAAGTTATTTTAAAATATTTTTAATAAAATCCTTGTAAATAATTAGCCTTTTGGATTAATGTTTCTTGTGAACAATTTTTCATTGACAATTTAATTCATACAGTAAAAATCCCATAAGCAACGGTGTTTTTGTCGTTCTGACAAAAGTTTGCCCTAACTTTTCCAACGACAAAACGGAACCTAACATTTGAAATCGTCTGATTCTAGTAGGTCTGCATCATCGATCTCTAGCAACCCTGGCATGACAACCAATATTGTACACATTTTCTCTAACTTGCGTTGTCAGAAAAATATCTAATCTGTGAAATGGTCGCGATTAGGAGAGTCTTCGATTGGAAAAATTGAAAACACCATCAACAATAATGTGCCTCGCAATACTGTGAATTCAACTACGTGAATTTGGCGACAATTTACGCTGTTTTGTGTGAAAAAAAATGAACTCATTGAAGAAACATGCGCTGAAGAGTTAGCTTCTATTTGATGTGACTGGGCATTTAACATGACGAAGAACAATGGAGAAGATTGTAAAGAGAGTGCAGTCAAAAGACCTGAATCTTCAGAAAATCAAGTTATTTATAAGAATTGTGTTTTAAACTTTGTGGTTTAGGCAATTTAACTCAAAAACTGCCACAAAAATTACACGTCTACGGACTCGTAATTTTTTCAAAGGCAGTTTTTTCGTTTAATTGACAGGCAACAAAATTCTCATTGAAATGTGATGTTTACTACGACAAAAAAAAACTCTCGTGTAATTAATTATAAGTGAAAAAATAAACTAAATTTACTGAAAATATGTTCATATGCAGCCTTCTCTTCTTCAATTCTAACATTATTTTGTCCAGTATGGTTAACACTTCTACCTTCAATTTCACCACCACTCATTCTGACCGTCACTCATAACGATTTTTACGTTAAATACAACGTTTTATCTATGTTTTATATGATTATGTAATAATACACAAAATACCGCTTATTATATATCCGTACTCAATGTGAACGCAACGATAAGTTCGATCAAACTGAGCCAATTATTTTTGAGAATATTAAAATTGGGAATTTTAGTGTGCTTTGTTTATGCCTCTATGTCTGTGCTAATAAAACATATGTCAACCGTCGGCAAAAAAACAAAAGATGCACGTGCCCGTGTGATTGCTACGCGCCTAGTTTTTCTATGGTTGCCGTCTTTCATTGATACAATCTGCGACAATTCGAGACAACTTGCCGCCTTATGTTTGTTTTTATTAGGTTATTAATGTTTGTATTGATTTATTGGTTATAATTTTTTTTTTCAAGCTCGGAAATAATAACGAAGAACAAATTAGCCGCCTTTTCATTTTATTAAAGTAATGTGCCGCCCCTGGAAATTTACCGCTCTACGCTCTTGCGAATTTTGCGTATATACAGCACTGCGGTAAACAGTAGAAACACGTTAGGGTAACAAATAGCAATAACTTGAGATGTACGAAGTTTTTAATTTAATTACGCAACATTCAACAGCGCCCAGTTGAATATTGAATCTAGCGCTGATGCACTGGAAAAGTCATCTGCACATGGCACGCGATTAGTTCATAGTCACTGCTTTCGTTCAAAAGACGATAAGAACAAAAAGTCGGAATATAGAAGATGAAAGAAAGGGTTGCACAAAGGATGAGGCCTGTATTAATATTTTTAAATTTTCACTTGTATGGTTTCATAATTTATCTATTTTATGCGAATTTGGATTATTAATAATTTCATTAATGAGAAAAATCTGTACATTACTTGCAGTGAATTAACATTTTGTTAATTTTCTACAAACCGCAAGAACTCTTCATATTGCATTTTGGTGATCTTTTATAATTGTTGGCCATTCTCTTTCATAGAGCGAATTAACATCGAATAATAGAAACGATGAGATATTTGAGACACATTTTTTAATCTCCAATTAGATTGTTCGCAGTTCCCTTTAATAAATCCATTTTTTTGTGTAATAGATAACAAAAACGTTTTTCGCCGATGAACCCTTTTGGTCGCATCGGAGATGAGGTTTTTCACTCCATGTTTTATTTCTACGGACTGTGGCACTGGTTGACAAAAAAATGTACAAAAAATTGCCGTCCAGAAGTTTCTGAATGGAAATGTGGATGTGGAAAAAGTGTAAGTGCTGTGCCGTTATATAGCTTGGTCGGGGAGTTTGCAAAACTGTTCGCTGCGGCAGCATCTGCTCCGGATTGCCGGGCCTGACGTGGGGTGTGGGTGGGAAAGAATAATCAATACCCCCATAAATTCGGGCTTAAGCTGCACTTGATTGCAGAGGCTGGATGTGCTTTGGGTCGACTGGATAATGCGAAATATCTCTGGATGGAGTGGAGGAGAATGCCAGAATTGATGAGGGTTGTTGGTGTAAAATATGGGTTTAATATACGGGAAATGGGGAATCAATTGGGCACAGACGTGGTGGTCGTTGCCGCTTGCTATTAATTAATTGAAGAGTTGATGGAATAAGTTGTAATGTTAGCCTAAGTTGTAATAATTGTTGTCTTGCAGTAGTGAAACGTGCAATTATGCCAAAATTTAAAAAAATGTATTCACAAAGTTAATTAAAGCTGTAGTTGTAGTTTAAATCTAGTAATTATAGTACAAAGTTTTTGTTAGTAAAGTACAGTAGCCAATCAATACCCACTAATATATATTCAAAGAAATCACCCCCATTATTCCACACTATTATGTGATTAGAAAAAGAAACTATTTAAAATTTCTTGAAAACTAGAAGAACAAGTAAACATTTTTATTAATTTAGGTGCCTATAACATTTCTGAAAATTCAATGCAATTTGTAACTCAAATATGTCTCAATTTTTTTTTTGGAATCAATACTCACCATTAATCACATAATTTGCAAACAACAGTAATTACTCGCAGCTATAAATCAATGAGAAAACCCATCACTAAAACGTATCGTTTTGAAGTGGCTTGCATTTAAAGCTTCAAGGTTTGCCTAATAATCAATGATGAACGCGAGTTTGTAATACGTATTGGTAGATTGCTATTTTTGGTTGGTGTTTCACGCTTCAGTAAAAGTCTTTGGCAGCGGTGGGATTCGAACCCACGCCTCCGAGGAGACTGGTGCCTTAAACCAGCGCCTTAGACCGCTCGGCCACGCTACCTTATACCTAAATATTGTGCAACAATTTACAACAATTTATCATTTTCAAGCAAACGGCAGATAAGCAAAATCTAAAGTTTACTAGCGATGTGATTATTTGTGCTTATTATTTATTATTGCGACTGCGAGTAGAAAAAATAACGTATACAACTTACGTTGTACGGCATTTATTAATTACTCTAGAAATTGCTCAACTCGCCGCTTAGCGACTCGTTGCGTAAACTTTCTCTTCATGCGTAATGTGCTTCTTATAGCTCTCGTTATATAATATATACTATTATTTGTGGTTGCAACATTGGAATAAAAGTGCCTGGCAGCGGTGGGATTCGAACCCACGCCTCCGAGGAGACTGGTGCCTTAAACCAGCGCCTTAGACCGCTCGGCCACGCTACCTTATGCTCAAAAAAACCGTGCCGAATTTCCAAAATCTGAATTATGCTTTTGTTGCAACGAGATCTTTTCTTGGCCTATTTCTTACATTAGAACTTGCATGGAACACAGCTTGCATACGTTGTTATCATCGTTTGAAGGTGAAAAAAACCATTGGCTGCCAAGCAGTTTCATGGTTATTGATCTTAAAAGTTTTTTTATTTCGGGATTATTCTTTTTGCAGTCCTTCTCCTACTGGAAGTTGGACACCATCATAACTATTCTTATCTTATTCACCGCTGCTCTAAATAGCTCCGTGCTGTTACAGCTGAGCCACTCACGCATGTTCTTCAGCCAGGAGACTCGACGCCTACCAATACTCATTTTTCCTGTAATTTTCCCCTTCATAATAAGTCTCAGAAGACTATATTTGGGGCCTCTCATAACGTGGCCTAGATACTCCATTTTAATTTTCTTAATGGTCAGTACAACTTCACATTCCTTTTTTACTTTTTCTAGTACCTGTTTGTTGGTGACTTTATCTTTCCAGGATATTCGAAACATTCTGCGATAACACCACATCTCGAACGCTTCCAACCTTTTAAGTTCAGGTTTCTTTAGGGTCCAGGCTTCAACTCCGTTTCAGGATAGAAACAAACAAAATCAATGTGTATTGTGGTATAAAATATGTTTATTTTGTACGTACCTAACGCAAATTTAAGTTTTAGATATTTTTAACTCTTTTGGCTGTTTCGTTTAACCGTATTCCATCACAAATAATTCCACAACTCGCATTCATTTGGCTTCAGTTCGCAATTATAATAAATATTAAAATGTGTAAATAAAATCAATTAATTGGTTTCCGCTACTATAAAATATAGATAACTTGAAACTACGTAATGAAACTTTGTTTAAAATTTGGGGAGCACAAATAATGTCATGGTCAGTAAACTTTAACCTTTAGTTATCTGCTTTTTGCTTGAACAGTTTTAAGAATGCTGCAATTGATGCACAATTTTCAGATATAAGGTAGCGTGGCCGAGCGGTCTAAGGCGCTGGTTTAAGGCACCAGTCTCCTCGGAGGCGTGGGTTCGAATCCCACCGCTGCCAAGCACTTTTATTCCAATATCTACAACCACACAAAACCCCAATATTGGTATTATTGGCCCATTAAAACACAAATTTGTTATTCGTTATCAAATAGAGAACTATAAGTGCCATATTGAGAGAACTATATTGAGATGAATTATGTAATTACATAATCCCTCGAAGTAATTCGATTTATGTTGAGAAACGGTAAATGATTAGCAGATAAATGCAATATAAAGTATGTATTGGTAATTGATTTTAAAGATATTCAGTACAGCCACTGAATTCTAATAGGAATAATGTGGAGAGTTGTGAGTTTATGTGTACATACTAAAATTTGTGGCGGAGATAATTAATCTTGCACCTATAAATACATATAATCTGAATTGTGATTGCTCCTGAAAATCTGGCGTTGTTTTCAAAAATCGAAAGTCTATATTTATCTGTTTAATATTACTTACTTTACTTTACTTTTAATCCTCTTTACTCCAATCGCAGCATAGGGCTTATACAAGCTTCTTCAATCCTTCTCTCCGTCCGACTTCCGAGGCTTGTATAAGTTTCCGTAGCACGCTCCCTTTTACGTTGCAGGGTTGCTAGCCCTGCGAACAACCCTCCTCCTTTCACAGCCGGGCTTGGGACCGGTCACAGCGGAGTTATCTGTTTAATATACAGAGTGAAAATTAAGTAGCGGTTAATTTCGGTTACTCCGTTAATGTGTATGAGAGAGAAAAAATATAAAAGGGAGATAGCGATATAAATTACTGCGCATATGAACATATTTTTTTCAGATTTAAAAAACAAAATTTGACAACTTACAATTTTTATTTTTTATTTCAATAAAGCTTTTTACTCTGTTTTCAATCATACAACATTTTAAATAGGTTACATAAGAAAAAAATCAAGAAAAACGGCCTTAAAGTAAAAAAAGATTGATGAAATTAACAGACTAATCCTAGTTGTCGGGGTTTAAAACAAACAAAAAAATATTAAGGCTTAGACAATTGCTGTAAATGTTCAAACTGATGACCCTGCACCATCTGGCAGTACCCAAACGGTAATAAAATGCATTCACCACGTTTTTGTTCAAGTATTCATTATTAACCTACACTCGTGCCGAATTCTTTCTTTAAGGTCCTCTATACCATGTGTTTCAAGTGCCCATATAGAAAAAAGCCTACTGGCGTTAGATCATGGGACCTAGCCGGCCATTCCACTGAACCTCTTCTTCCTATCCATCTTTACTTGAACCTACACTCATACCGAATTCTTTCTTTAAGGTCCTCTATACCTAAGGTGACCAGATCCTACCGATAGAAAAGCGGGACAGCTGTACCCGCGGGAGTGGGGGGGGGGGGGGGGGGGGGGGGTGATTTTAAAATTACTTAACACAGAACACAAAACGCAAAATATACAGGGTGTCTCCTAAAAAACTCCGCTGGCCAAAAACTCCCTAACTATTCACTGCCCAATTTCAATAAAACAAAAACAAAATTAAATGTCTCCACATGTTCTACAAAAAGGCCCTAATTTTTTTTTTTTTGCAAAATCAACTTTTATTTCAGCGAAGGATTTTGCAAAAAAAAAAATATTGCCCCTTTGTAGACATGTGGAGCCATTTAGTTTTGTTTTCGTTTGATTGAATTTGGCCAATAAATAACAGAGTTATCGCTAGAGCCGTTTTTTTATGAGACACCCTATATAATATTATATTACTTTTTTTTTAACAACATGAAACATAATGTCAAATTTACAAATATAATAAATACGAGGCATGGTTTTAAAGTACCGTTTTGTATTATGGCCACTGCAGCGCTGCTACCAAATACAGATATTGGCGAAATATATAAGCTGATAACTTCAACATAGCGAATAAAAGATCACCCTGAAAAAAAACCCAATCTTTCAAAAGTCGGGACTATTTTCAATCGTCGCGGGACGCGGGACAAATTTCTAAAAATCGGGACTGTCCCGCCAAAATCTGGACGTCTGGTCACCTTATCTATACCATGTGTTTCAAGTGCCCATATAGAAAAAAGTCTACTGGCGTTAGATCAGGGGACCTAGCCGGCCATTCCACTGAACCTCTTCTTCCTATCCATCTTTACTTTTTTAACTTTAAGGCCGTTTTTTACATTTTTTCTAACGAACCTATTCAAAATGCTATATGGTTGAAAACAGATTAAAAGGCTCTAACGAAATACAAAATAAAAAATGTAGGTTGTCATTTAAAAAAAACATTAATGACGTCATAACTCTAAAAATTTTGTTTTGAAATCAGAAAAAAATATTTTCATATGCGCAGTAATTTATATCGCTATCTTCCTTTTAGATTTTTTCTCTCTCATACACATTAACGGAGTTACCGAATTTATCCGCTACTTAATTTCCACACTGTATTTTTAAAACACACCTCAAAGAAAAATGAATTAGCATGCACAATGTAAATGAAAGTTTACATGCATGCAAATTTTCCCTACATTAGTAGTCGATCATGAATTGTAATTTTTTGTTAATTTTGTTGTAAAGCGAATTCGATTCGTTGCTGTTGCCGCATCCCTGGGAATCCAGGTTTCTACTGTTGACCCAGATTAATCTGAAGGTTACGTATTTCTATTCTTGGACTAAACTTAAGTACCGCACGATGCTTTCGGTAATTTTACAAATCGTTGATAAAAACGTGATCCTAATTCTTCTGTATGGATGTAAATCTTTACTACAATATGCATGTGCTGCATGTGCACATATTGGATATAAATACTTATATCCATTTTTAAAACTACTGGTGGAGTTTTCCACGCTGTAAGAAATGCAAGCAACTTACATAAATTGATTAATAAAAACAGTATCACTCGACTTATTTTGACCGTATTTTTTTGTATGTGTTGCACTTCGCAAATCTATGAAGCAAGTGCAAAATCGTGCCTGCAGCCAGTGCAATTCGGAAACTGAGACAATAGATTCCCATCCGGTACAGGGAACGCCGAGGGAGAGACCAGGGAAACATCTGCCTGTAGTGGCACAGCTTGCTCAACTTCCGATAATGAGCAGTGACGTGCAGGAGAGACTTGAAAGTGTTAAAGTGAATTATATTTATGTATACAGGGTGTCAATTGAGGATTTCGTCATACTTTGTATGTAGACTAATTAAGCAATTCTAAAAAAAAACTTTAAGAAACATGTTGAATTGTCAAACGTTTTCAACATTTTGGGAATCAAAGTTGGTTAATCTAGTGGTTTTACCTTACATGAATGCTACTTGCCTAATGAACAATTTAAGCCGCTTCGTTTTCATTTCTGATTACTGGCATGAACATACACATGGTCAGTTGTTTTGCAAAATTAAAGTCTAACATTCTTACTGTTTTTCTCCAAAATTTCTCAAAATTACGACTCTCTTATTAGCACACAGTACCAAGCTCCTCCAGAGATTGATACATGATCCTTCCATGACAACGCCAACGGCTTAAATTGTTCATTAGGTAGCGTGCATGTTAGATAAAACCGCTGGATTGATCAATCAGGACCCCTATATGTATCTCGAAAACGGTTGAGAATTCGACCCATGTTAATTAAAGTATTTCTGTTTTAGAATTGCTTAATTAGTATTAATAGCAATATATGAGGAATGGCGAAATCCTCGAGTGACACCTTGTATATATAAATCATTATGAAATGAGTATATAGTTTTTAGTATGAAATGAAAAAAAACAGATAATTACTCATATTCAGGAAGTTTTTCTTTATAAAAGTATACCTATTGACTGTGACGAAATTAAAAGAGAATATTAAATCAAGTACTTACATTCCGGGAGTGTGTTTTTATAACAGTGTACATATTGGCTATATATACTTTTTTGCGGGGGACGAGCGAAGCGAGGTTCCGCAAGGTCTCACGAGTTACACAAAATGGCATTTCATAACGTGTTGGGTGGTGCAATATTTTATCTAATTTGGATGTAACCGACTAAATCCGATGATTTTCATTAAAAAAACGGTCGTCTGACCTGGCAAATAATTTTGCTTGTCAGTTTGAAATTTCGTGTTCACAGTCGTTGTCCATTGCCCATGCGTTATTGGCACTTTCACAAAACGAGAAAATTTTTCACAAAAAGTGAAAATGTCCAATTCAGACGGATAATGTGCCTAGCGATATCGAATCGGAAATTCCATCAAAATCCAAAGTGTTTAAATGAATTTTTCATCATCAGTTGCGAAAACTGTCACATTTCCTAACTAGTTACGAAAAATAAGACGTTTCGCAACTACTGTTAGTTTTGAAAAGTGACACAATATATGCCAAAATTAGAAATGTTTTTTAATTGGAAGTCTTTATTGCAGCCAACTTCATATTTATTCGAGTTAACGGGCTATTATATCAGGTTGTTTAAAGCGTTTGCTCGTTGCGAATTTATATTGCTACGCCACTGGGTGGCACTCGTTGTCCAAGAGGATTGTAATCGTTAGGGGTGCGCTCAGCTTTAATTAAAAGTCTCTCGGGCCCTTTTGGAACGTTTACATCGGTGACTGCTCCTTTTGTGCACATGAGATTAAAAAAGAAGTCGAGCCGCAGTGTACAAGCATTTATGTTTTTGCAAATCATGTGATATGCCAGTTTTACACTGATTCGCGCATTTTAAATAATAATATTATAAAAGACAGTCCAATATAGGACTAATATTAAATTGTTAAAAACAAAAATATGTAATTATAAAAAATAAGGTACATATTTCATTGAATATTTTTTTAAAATGAATGTACTGCGTGTCCCCTTTCAAAGCGAGCGTAGGGACTTGAGACTGCCGTCCCGTTTCTGTAATAATAGTTTATTCCGCATGTGGCGCTAAATCCGCGCTCTCCTTCCATACAATTCTGCTCCTAATACCCCTTACACTACTTCACAGATAGATAGCACATATACTTCCCCGCCGAGAGACCTCGCGTGCGACGATGCATCATCGGTCCCACTCGGCATATTTTTTCCATCGTTTTTTTTGCGGCTACTCAGCAATATAACTCAAGATGAGCGAATACATTTATTCCAGTCGGCGCAACGCGTGTCAGCATGCAATAATATTGTACATGTGTGTCGGTGTACCTAGGAAAGTCGAGAGGCTGCCGATGTATTGCAATTTTACTTATTATATTAATTGTAGTTCATTTTTTTACAGTAATTTGACAGAAAATATATGTCAATATTATTCTTATCTTATTATAATTTCCATTAATAAAATATAAAATATCAAAAATATTTATTTAACAAATTCTTACTGTAAAATATTGAATACAATTTAATAGTTTCTATAAAATTTTATGAGGGTATAATAATTTATAAATACCTACGCAGTTATAAAATATCTCGTATTGTCATAGTACAATAGTAGTCAGATACATTTTTGTATCGTGGCCGTGTTATATAAAAATATTTTGACATAATTTAAACAATTTTATTGTTCGCTATACGTATCGTAATATTGGGTATAAAAGAAGAATAGTTATTTATGATATAAGTGTTAAAATCGCTTTTAACACACATATACAATATGTTTTCTAAACACATCTTTAAAAGCACAGTAAAGTTCTTTAAAAATATTGACATTTCGGTCAGTCTGTTGTCAAACTTGTCAAACAAGAAATCATCATTATGAATTCTAATATTGAAGAATGTCAACTTCCGAAAGAAATTGAAGAAGGTGCTACCAGGGCGACTTTAAATTTGTTGCACCTACTCAACTCTGTTTTGTTAATTCTTATTTTTGATTAAATAAATGTCATTTTGACAGATTATTGGCTGCTTACTTTTAACGCTAGCATTAAAAGTCGAGCAGTTTTAACAGGATTGTGTCATTTCTCTATAATATTGCATTTTTAATTGAAGTATGCCGTGTTAAAAGTTCAACTTTTAATAGTGTTTGTAGAAAAAAAAAACTTTTTCTACGACCTAGAACTATATAAAATAATAAATTTAATTACATATTATTTTATCTCCACAAATGAATTGTTAAATCAATTTTGAACCGATCAAATTTTAAATTAACGAATTTGTCGCGAAAACAAAGTTTTCAAACTTACTATCTCTAACAATTGAAGAATCCGGATTATTTTTTGATATAGAATATGGATTTCTGGGTGCTGGTCCCAAAGGTACTAATTGATCATTTTTATTTCAAAATATATTTACACCAATATATTTTTTAAGATTAATAAACGAGGGCAATAGCATACTGGAAATTAAATGTACATACAAATATTGTCTGGAAATATTTGAAGGAAAGATCAGGCTAAAGAGAAATCATAATTATTACTATCAATTGTGAATCAATATGTATTATATAAATATATATTTTTTTTACATTATACAAATTTCAGATGCAAGGCCAATTGAATCGTTCATTTCAGAAACTGGTCAACAGACATTTTTATGGATTTTCATTTTTTTTGCGAAATTAGTATCGCCTATTGTCAGGGCATATTTTTAGTTCATCTTCAACTGCCATTCCGTTTTATGGGATATAATTTACAATGAATATCGCGTTTAGTGCAGAAACCTCTCAAGCGACATCACAGTAAATTTAAATTTCTGCAGTAAAAGTCCTGTGGTATTTTGTATAATACTAATACCATGGTAACAAATACCGTTGGTTTACCGTTACTTACCATTGCTATTATTTTTATTAATAGCATTTTTATTATTTCTACCCGTATTGTCACAATTATCCGAATCGTTTGAGCCGGAAAGATAATAAATATACAGTCTATTCTATTAAAAGCGCTCAAAACTATAGCGACTTCAATTGTTATGTAACAATCAGTAAACATAAACATCGTGATTAGAATAATAGGTAAGAACTGGATAACTTTGTTAGTTTTCATTTTAAAGGAAAATGATGTTAGGCAAAAAAGTCCTACACTATCTCAAATAAATAATAGCATTATTTAAAAACTGAAAAAATTAAAAATTAAAAATTGAATAAATTATTTGTGCTGAAAAATTGAATATTTTTTTAATAAATCTAAAATAGACGAGCATTGTTTAAACTTACTTAGTATTTGCGCAATAGTTTTGCGATTGATGATTTCGTCAGGATGATTTACATTATATTCATTACCTGCTTCTCTGCATGTTCTGTAATAATTCCCTACAATAAGAACAATTTCAACCTTTTCTGGGTTAGCAAATGACACTAGTGACAAACATATTACAAAACGAAAAATTAAACAGGCAAACCAGATAACGTGATTTATAAATTTTATTAGAAGTGTGAAATGCAGATCAGACAAGGGACAGATAAAACAACGCATAGAAAATAATAAGAAACTGTACATTATATCTACAATTTTAGAACATAATTAAGCACTTTAAAAGAAAATTAATTCAATTTATTATTTTTTTTTCAGTTTAAAAAAAAGTTGTTCATTTGAGATAAAGCAGATTTTTTTGCCTAACCACCTTTCCCTCTAAACTTATTTTCCCTCTAATTATTATTTTCGATTCTATAGTGATAGTGGGCAATAAATTGAAATAAAAAAACCATTATTTTTCAACCATGTTTTAATCTCAATTACTATCACACAATAAACACATAAAAAGTAAATAACCAACTTTTAGACAATAAATTCCAAATTACGTTTGACTCCCGTAGTAGCAAATCTATTTATAATATTTTCTACATTAATATATATGTCTCTGTGGAAATGTAGTAATGCCAGTACTACTAGCCTATCTTCGCACATTGTAGATCTTGTCCGAGATTTTAAACGTTGCAAACCCGAAGAACTTTTCTCTAATGAAGCAACAGAAATGGGTAAGGTGGCCAAAATTCGTAAAAAGGTATTGATATAAATATATATATATATATATATATATATATATATATATATATATATATATATATATATATATATATATATATATATACTACTATAAACTCGGTTTTCTTGCGCAACACATTTCGTGGTGAAACGGATAATTTTTAATCGAGATTAAATTTGACGTTTACATTAAACCAAGTTTACAGAAACTAAGTTTTATTAGACGGTGGTGGGATCAGGCCTTAGGCGCTTAGTATCGAACAGACTATATATGATATTCTTAAACGATCACACAATCAAACAACAGAAGACATTAGCACTTCGACAAAGAAATCAAAACTAAACAAATGAAAGAAGTCAACTATCTAGGACTTAAAATTTAAGACATCCTGAAATGGAACACAAAGAACTCTAAACAAAACACCAATTATGCAAATCAGAAATTGTATGCCAGCAGAGAAAAAGAAAGAAATATCTCATGCACTCTACACAACTCAATAGATATTTGCATTACAAAGGAGGAAAGTGCATAATTTCCTCCCGCGGTGAGTTTCATGACCAACGCGAAGCGCAGAGCATCAAAATCTAAGGAAGGAAATGGCACTTTGCTCCTGGGTAATACATATGATTTTTTTCTACGACCTTTTTTGCATAACTATGCATAATGTGCATGACAATTAAAAACCCATATGTCGAAATATCATATAATTTTCATTGACTAAACATTGTTAAAAATTAAAGAGTATAAATTCTGTTCAATTTTTATTTTTAACTAAGTTGGCTCTGTTAGGGTGACAGTATTGTTGGCTAATTTAAAAAGTCACTAGACTTGAAAAAATAGGTTATATCGTTTGAAGATAATGTTAAAGATTGTTTATCAATAAATGAAACGACGCACTACTATTATAGCCATTTAAAGTTTCTATATGTTTGCCTAGGATGGAAAAATAGGAAAGTGTGTACTTTGTATTAAGGCAGTAGAAAAATTAACTAATCTTAGTAACATATGGGGAAACACAACTGAAAAAAAAACTAACCAAACTCCAAACCCAACAAAATTATTTAATAAAAATATGCTACGCATTTTGGACACTGCCTCCGTGGATAACTGAAGACCGGTTTCGACCTAGTGGGTCTCATCAGTCCAATGCGTCCGAATGTAGCTACCAAAATGCTTTTTTTTTTATGAGGAGAGGAAATCTTCTGAAAGACACCCCTTATAGGGGTAGTGTCGGATTCCTACCGACTAAAACCTCTCCGTACTCAGGACACCAGAAGGCGTCCATGAATCAATAATGAGGTACCGGTTGTTCACCATGACCTGCCGTATCATATTGATCATTAGAAATGTTCAGCATTCAGATATGAGCATTTAAATGAAACCCGAAGGTTTGAATCTTTTAGGTTCAGCCAGCGTAGCTCCGGATTAAGTTAATAACCCCTTACTGGTCTTTTGAAAATGCTAACTGGCAGTCAGCAGGACTCAAGTATGTGCTTCGGCGTGCGGTGCTTTATCCATGGGTTATCTGTGTCATATTGACCCAGACCCTGGATAAGTCCGTTCGCGCTAGCTTCTGCTTTGCTGTAGAAACCGAGAGTCTGCTGGCAAATAAACTCTTGGATCTGAGGAAAATTGTAGTCGTCATGCAATATACTGTTCCTTACCAAGTAGTGACAACCAGTAAAGGCTCTCAGGCACTTGTTCTGGAACACATGCAGACGCGCCACCTGTACGTCATTATATGCCCATGCTGGACAGGCCGTATGTCAGTATAGGCCGCAGGAAGCTCGTATACAGCAATCGCTTACTGTTGTACGAGAGCCTCGAATTCTCATTGATCAGGGGATACAGCTTGGAGAATTGACCCCATGCCTTTCCTATGACCCGAGAAGTGTGGCTTCTGAAATTGAGTCGCCGATCAAGGATGACCCCCAAATACTTGACCTCAGTTTTCCAGGGTATGACTTCTTTATGAAGCATTAAAGTGCCTGGCTGGGCAGGCCTTCTCCTGGTAAACAGAGCCGCTTCGGACTTTTTTACATTCACTTTGATACGCCACATGTCATAGTAGCTCTCAAGTTCGTGCAGTTGCGCTTGCAACTTCCTCAGAATGATTGGTACAGACCGGGAAGTTACGAAGTAGGCTGTGTCGTACGCGTAGAGTGCAACCTTCTGCTCTTTCGGTACATCATTGATGTACAGTGAGAAGAGCGTTGGGCCGATCACGCTGCCTTGTGGCACACCGGCTTCGATATTTCTGGTGGAGGAGGACTCACACTCCGAGTAAACATAGAACTTCCTGTCCATCAGATACGAGTAAATGATGTGGATGTAAACATCCGGAAATCCCATGTAGATCAGTTTGTATATGAGACCCTCATGCCATACTTTGTCGAATTCTTTTTCAATGTCCAAAAACACTGCACCTGTGTGCTGGTTATCATTGAAGCCGCGAGTTATGCTTTCCGATAACCTGGTTAGCTGCTGAGTAGTGCTGTGTTCCTGCCGAAACCCAAACTGCTCGGGGATCAGAATATCACGCTGTGATATCGTCTCCGTTAGGCGATTGAGAAGTGTTCTCTCGAACATCTTACTCAGGCCCGAGAGCAGGCTAATGGGTCGGTAGCTGGAAGTAAGCTTCAGCGGCTTTTTAGGCTTCGGGATTGCGATAACCTTTGCAGTTTTCCATTGAGATGGAAAGTATCTCAGTGCATATATTCTGTTAAATAGTGATGCAATGAGAACGTGTGCACGCCCCGGTAGATGCTTCAGTGCAATATTACTAATGCCGTCTGCACCGGGAGCCTTGCGGTTTATCAAGTATTTGATTATCTCACGAACTTCCTTCGGCGAAACCGTCCGGAAGTCCACCAAAATGCATAAAACTCATGGCCTATTAACCAGCCTTGGACTATTAATGAATGAGAGAAGCTTGTAAATGCTATCTCATGGTGAAATCCAGTTACTACAGAGACAATGACTCCCACTTCATGAGCTTACTGCACCACACCATAATAGGAGTGGATAACCAAGCAATCGTAGGGGATATCGTTGCACCGGACACTACCTAACATATTTAATAAATATATGGCGTGCATTTTGGACACTACCGCTGTTGACAACTAAACTTTTGGTAGCTACATTTGCCACACGTGGTATACCCTTATATAATTTCGTGAGAGTTATATCCATAATTACCAGTTATATAAATTATTTGTAGTAGGGTTTTGGAGTACTGGCATTTGTATAAAATATTAATTATGTCTTTGTTTTGTCCTTTATTCATTAATATAAGTTGTTCTACCTAACTAGTTTCGGCTTTCTTTAAAATTTAAGCCATCTTCAGAGGTTTTCATTTCTAAAAATATTACAAGTGAGATGCGTGTTATAAGAGAAGTTGATTAAAACTATATAATGTGTGAATACTTTAGTGTGAGGTCATATATGTATTTAATATGTAGTTAACATAGGTAGTTGTTTTTTTGTTTTTATTAATTACGCCTTAAGTTAGGTTATTATTAATTTTCTTGTGATAACGACTGGTAAGGAACAGCTTGATCAATACGTACATGTATGTTTGTTATGTTGTATGTTATATAATTATATGATTATACTCTAAATTTGTTTTATGGGCAATTGTATAGAAAGAGCTGTTTATTTATTTCTGTCTCTAGGGAGTTGCGAGACTCATAACGGGCTAGCACATGTGAAAATTACCGGACTGTTGACATGGATTCCATACAAAAATTCCAAATTGCATATATTATTTGAAGCGTACATATGTACCTTGAAAGTCTAAATAAAATCGACATAAAATTGTCACCTTTACTTTGACAGATGCCACATTTTAGTTATTGCGGTACTCTACTGCAATGGATTTTATTAAATATAAATATATTGCGATTCGAATGCCCATAATAGTTATTTATGTAATAAGTGTGTAAAATTGAGCTTTATGGCATGAGTTCAGATGATGTTTCGTGACGAGCCGAAGGCTCGTCACGACACATCTGAACGAATGCCATAAAGCTTATTTTACACACGCATTACATACATAACTTTTTGCACGTCATACCATAAACAAGTACAATATAGTATTTAAAAATAAGGTTAAAAAATAAATCCTGCGCCAATCTGTTTGATGAAAGCTATTAATTTGCTATATTTTCCAATTTGCACATTATGTTTTGTAGCGAGGGTGCATTTTAACATTGAAAATATAGACCAAATGCTAGAGGGCTTATATTTTCTGCAAAGATCGGCAAAATATGCTAATAAAGTATTCTCTGAATACCTTCTAACGGTTCTAGATTCGCACCACTTGATAAATTCCTGGTAGCGTTTTTCATATATTACCCTTGAATTTTTCGGTAGTAGTTCTAAACTAGCTATCTCTGCTTCCTTTACTACATCTGGTGGTGTGCAGCTTTCCGCATCGGATGTATCATCCACTTCCATGATGAACTACTATCGATGTACTCGTGTCGCGAAAATTTGATTGATTGTTCCGACAGCAGGTATTTCGATGACAGCGTATCATGAAATTCCTTTATGCATTTGATACCACTTTTATGGTTGGATACAAATAAACAATGTAACATTTGATAAATGCCACCTTTTGACATTGATTAGAGTTTGTAAAGTGTCAACTTTTAAGATGAAAGTGCAAAAAACATTGTACAATCCTCGACCGTTACCTGAAATTTACAGGCTCGCTGGCGCTCGCCCGTAACATTTCTATGCTCGCCTGTAAATTTCTGTATAAATTAACTGTTTTGTAATGTAAGTAACTATTAAATCCACCAGGGAGTTATTCTGTTTCTCTGATAAGTAATTGATTTCTTATTTGTTTGATTTTTACTAGAGTGTACTTTTACCTAATTCTACATTTCAGGTGCCAAGTATAGTATAAGACAAAACTCTTAAAAAAAAATTGCAGGGCGAAAGAGCTTATTTTTTTAGCTCTGTAACAATCGTTAATAAATGACACAGGACTTTGTTTTTAGTTATATGATAAACTTTGACAATTGAAATATATAGGGTGTCCTTTTCAAAATTGCAAAAAGGGTGTTCGTCTCTATCTAGTCTCTATCTAGTTAAGTTGATTTAAAAAAAAACCTTGATTGATATTTCCAGGGGGAACTTTAAAAACAGCGTTAAATAAAATAAAGTCATATCCTCTCTTCCCTAGCAACTCCCACTTTGGGGGTAATTTTTAAATTACACCCCCTTAGCCTTGCGATACCTTGCTTTAAAAAACGTGCAGAGGCGGGATAAAAAGAATTGTCTATACGTTTTGGAAAAGAAATAAAGAAAAATTCCGAAACAATGTACCTCTGTTTAAAATGTATATCGAAAAACCGGCCGATTTTTTTTAATTAAGTTACCTTGAATTCAAAAGTTATTGAGACTGGCTAATTTTGAAATGAACACCCTGTATAAAACATTATATTTTATACGGTCATGTTATTATCTTAATTTAACTGTTTACGCGTGTTCAACAAATAGAATATTATACATTATACGCCGGGTAATGGTTATTACTGGCTCTACAAGGTGACAGACTCGCCTGAAGCATATCAGTCATTTCCTTGTATCGCCTTACCATCTACCCGGCTTATGATATAAAAGACTATAATTTCGTGTTGAGTACCACACGGGTGATATAAATTGACACAACACTCCGTCGTAGCAAACGGGCAAACGGATGCAAACCAACTAGGTGTTTTTATATTCTTAAGACCGTTGCCATTAATGTGTACCAAGAAATATGTTGTCCTCTTGTATACTCTGTTTCGTAAATATACAATAAGCGCGAAAATTTCTCCAATATGAAGAGTACTTTGAATAACAAATAATTTGAAGACGGGTAATAGTTATTTAAGCATTAAGGGAGGTAAGTATTGTTTACCAGTCGAGGTCGAGTTTGCGCCCGAGCGAGAGCGAGGGCTAGCAATAAAGTCCGAGACTGGTCAAAACTTACTTTTCGAATTGCTTATAACTGTTTTTCCACTCCTGAAGTTGGTTTAATTATTTATGTTGATTAATTTATTTTCGCAACTTGAACAAAATGTCAGTACGGCTTTGGTTCCTAAGACTATTTTTCAAACAAAGTGTGAATGTCAGAAATTCCATTCGTTCAGTTGTAAAATGAATTCCAATGAAAATAAACAAGAAATGGCAATTGAAGAGGCTGCAGATGCTGCCTGTTCCTTCCAACTGCCGGAGAAGTCGAAGGGGCGTCATCAAAATGTGTATACGTGTTTTAAAGAGTGGTGCCAGAGAAAGACCGCTATTGAAATTATTTTACTTACCTCCCTGAGGGATGTAATTTTTTGCTTACTTCCCATTGTTCATAGTAACCACAGCTTTATCGGTAAGTGGAGCTTACTTCCATCATATCGATGTTACAACAGTGTACTTAGCATGCAGGGAGGGGAAAAAATTATTCGAAAAATAATGCAATCATGTGATAGCTAAAGGTTCGGGCTTCTATACATATCCATTTTTCTCAAATATCTTGCAAAATAAATTCTACACAGCTTAAAGTAAGAGACGCATTTTAGAAAATTAAATTTATGTTTCAAACGTATGTGTTTTCTCGCATGTTCCACGACTAATATCGTCTTTCTAAAAGAACGATTATGTGTTATATTGAGAATCATATTAAAACATTGAAATTTTGATTTTCGATCGACTTTTTTAAACTCTTAACCACTGTGCGTCGTCTTAGTCCAAAATCTGTAGATATTAATGATCACCTCAAGGATTTAGTAAGGCGCAGAATTTACGAAATGCACTCAAACGGTATGTTAATTAACACGATAATAAATACTAAAAAAAAAATATATATATATATATATTTTTATTAGTTTCATCCATTTTGGATACCAGTTATTATTATATTTTTTATTGGTTTCTTCTTAATTGGAGTACTTACTGGTAGTTTATATGCATAGATGTTTTCTTTTTTAAATTATTTCTTCTTGAAAAAAAGATTTATAAAAATTTAATCCAATATCGAATATATTAAACTCAAAAATTAAGTAAAATTAAATTAAAATACGCATACAGATAATACACATACACCACATAAAACACAAACTTATTTTTAATATACTTTCTATTTATAAATATATACAGGGTGTCCAAGATAAGGATCAACAGCATGGAGATCTCGGAAAACGTAAAAGTTACAAAAACGTTGCGCAAATTTGTGGTCAGTTATATTTTGTTGAGAAAACCAGAAAATTCTGTTTACTTACGGTGATATTCGACAACATCCGAAATATTGCTATATCGTTTTAATGTTTTTCTGAAGTTATTTGAAAAGGTATGAAAAAACAAAAGGTACTTTGGATTTAAAATTAATTAAAAATATGCCACTTCTTGCCACTTGCCACTTTTTTAGCTCTGCAAGTCCTTTTATAAATTCATTACATTTTCAGTACAACGTTTCGTTTCGAAGAAACCATCATCAACTTTATATTTTCACATGGCCCGTAAATAAAGTACACCCTGTATTAAATCGCATTTCCTATTAAGAATTCAACTGTTTATATCGCAGTATGGTTTCTCCTGTTTTTATTCAGAAAAAAGTATTGTTTTCGAAACAAAAAGGTCGAAACAATGTTCGAAAGGACATATTTCGAACATTTTGGTCTAATTTAAAATTTTTAAGATAATTAAATGAACGGAACTATTCTCATAATACCATAGTAAAAAAGTATGTAGTAAGTGTGGTTCTCAATAACTATAATGTTTCAATGTTTAACAACTATTCTTGCTAAATTGTTTTTAGTTACAATTTTGATACCAATTATGGGTTAAATTAGAAGCTGCAAAATTTGAAGCATCTACGAAAACTTGCAGTTGACTCGCAGAATTAGGATCGAAGTTTGAAAATACCCATCATTTTTTCAAAATTGTAAAATTGTAAAAAAGGATACAACCAAAGTTGTATCCTTTGCTTGGAGTTTATCAATCGCCTTGCTTACGAAACTGTAGTTTGTTTTTAGGAATGCTAAATTTTGTATAACCCTCCTATCTTTAAGAACTTTGTGGCATTCTTTAATTGCCTCTGACACATTTTCGGGAAACTCTAACACAAGCTCTTTAAATGAATCGAAATGGTCGGCATAATAGCAGGCAGCATATAGCCACATACCCCATCTAGTTATAACCGGTGCCGGAGGAAGGGGTACATTTGGCATTCTTTCCCTAAACATTTCAACCCTCAGTGTAGCTTCTAGGAGAATTTTCTTCCCGGTTTTTATCAAATCATGGACCAGGGGAAATTGCAGTCTAATCGTGTCAGCAACTCGATTAAAACCATGTGCTAAACAGGTGCAATGCATTAGTTGCTCATAGAATACTTTTAAATTAGAATATGCCTTCAACATATATGCAGCGGCATCAGAAAGCCTCAATAATAATTTATCATCTGGTACGGCGTTTGGCAAAAAAAATGTGTTAATCCATCGTGAACGAATTTGGCAACGTTATTGCCATTTGTTTTTTCTAACTGCTTGGCACTAATTAAAAATGAATTGGTGGAGTCTTCGTTTAATATTCCAATCATTAAATGGGCGATGTACCGACCACATGAATCAGTAGTTTCATCTACACAGAACTATATGTAATTGTTGCCGATTATCTTTTTTATTTCCTCAATAGTGTGTTTATATACTTGCCCGACATAGTTTTTGCGAATGGTTGATTCGGCAGGAATATGTCTAGGGGTGTATTTTTGTAAAAAAGATTTAAACATACTATAATCTAGTTTTTTTAACGGAATGTTAGAAGATACCATCGTATTGCAGAAATCAAATTAAAATTCCTTTTCTTTCTGTGTAGAAGAACTAGCAAAAGACTCGGAAATAGTTTGCTAGGTACTCAGGGTACTGCTTACAAATTTGTGTTTTTTTAAATTTTCCAGGTGAACTGTAGTTTTGATATGTTGTGTTATGTTAAATTGTTTCTCGTAGTTATCTACAACATAATACGTGCATCATTTTTGAGACACCCTGTATAGCGAACTTTGGTGAACCAAACAGTTAATAAGCAAGGCTTATTACTCCAGAAGAGCCTTTGTATTTAATTATATCATATTAAGGATCGATCGCTTTGAGTATGGAAAACGTAAATCAGCACCCCTGGGTGATAACACTTGGACACCCCTGTGACACCCCTGCCCCAGTTTATCTCTTTATCTCGGGAGTACCTCCACTACCCCCCCCCCCCCCCCCCCCACACAGGCTGCTCATTGCACAGAGAATGATTATTGATAGTGAACGTGAAAAAAAGGACTATTAACTATATCCGAGGACGGCGGTGGAGGGTTCCCCTGGGGGGCGCTCCTGCCTAACCGACACGGACAAGAGTAATACCCCCAAAGCCACACTAAATAAACTAGGGAAGTGGGGCTTAGCGTTTGAGAAATTGCCGCAGCCCCGTCCGACATCGACCATAGACAAATCGCGCACGGAAGACGAGACGGAAAATTTCATGAGTATTTTCCAACAAGAAAAATGGTTATTAAATATTACGGCAGTTGGGGTTGGTGCTGCTAAGTTTTTAGTTTTGATTTTACTTTAGGAAGAGCTTTTTCCATATAATTTATTTTTAATTAAAAAATAATAAGCGATATCAAACTCAGCGTGGATTTTCTAAAAATAGGCATAACCAAATTAAACAGTTTTAATAATTCTGCCGCGGCAAATCAACCCCACAATTAGATATCATTCGATAGATTAAGTTACTAGCCATCGGAGGTGGTTATAATTTTATTTATTTCTTTGTATACATTTTCGATGCATAGGTACTTACCGACAGAAATCTGTTTAGTCAGGTTTGATAAACAAGGGGCTGACTGGTGTGGCGATTTGCACGTTTAACAAACAGGAGATTACCGAGAATGTCCTTATCGCTCCTCTCTCCTCAGTCAATATTTGACTAGGGGATGTCCCGACGCTTCCCGGATGCAAATCGGTTAGCCATTTGCATATAATCGCATCCTGCACTCGATCTGCTAATTAATACTTTATTAGGAGTGATGGAGGGGACAAAAGAGAACGCGACTGCATGGCATGATCACAATCTCACTTATCACGTATGTAAGAATCTATAATTGGATATTAATAATAATAATAATAATAATAATAATAATAATAATTGTACTGCTCTTCCATAGAAATTTTAAATCGATGATTATAAATACAAAATATTTCATAAATTAGTTTCTGTACATATACGTAGTAGGGTCAAATAGTTCCCGGAATTGGTCAAAATATGTTTATTATTACAGCAAATTAAATTTAACTACCTTCAACATACTCTATTTCTACATTCGCATACTTCAAACATTCCAACATTCAAACAATTATTGAAAACACTGCTAAAAGCTCTTTCTCGTCGCATTTTCTATTACGCCGCGAAACATCGCCCATTCAATGTCAGTTTTGGCCAGGGGTAGTGTTGGGGTGGAGGTGTCCAAGGGTGGTAATACGAGGTCTGTAAGTTAAGTAATGAGACTGATTTTTTTATTCAAATAGAATTACATTTTTATATTGTCACCGTCGCCGTCTGGAGACGGATCTTCCAATCCTCATAGCAGTGCTGGAACTCCGATACTGGAATAGCCTTTAGCTGGTCGGTTACAGCCATTTGTATGTTTTCGAGTGTCCCTAAATGAGTACCCTTGAGGTGATTTCTCAATCTCGGGAAGAGAAAAAAGTCACAAGGACTCAAGTCAGGCGAATAAGGAGGCTGAGAAGCCACATGCTTGTTTTTACTGGCAAAAACTCGTTAATTGCAATTGGTGTGTGACAAGGAGCATTATCGTGATGCAATATCCAGCTGTTCTCGACGTTTGGTCCCACACGAATATCCCTTTTTCGAAGTTTTTCAAGAACCTCCCGGTAAAAGTGTTAATTGACAGTTTGGCCTTGAGGTACAAACTCTTTGTGAACGATTCCGTGGACATCGAAAAACCAAATCAGCATGCATTTGATCCTCGACCTGCTCATTCTTGCATTTTTGGGTCTTGGTGAGGTTGAAGTGTGCCACTCCATGCTCTGGCGCTTGGTTTCTGGATCGTACTCAAACACCCAAGACTCGTCACCAGTAATGACAAGTTTCAGAAAATCGGGGTCATTTTCAATCGAATTCTAAAAGTCAAGGTACCTTTCCTTCCCGATGTTCTTTTGGTCTTGCGAAAAGTTTTGTGGAACCATTTTTGCACATTTTTTCTCATTTCCAATGCATTGGTCAAAATCTGTTGAACGGTGGTGTGAGTCAAATTCAACTCTTCCCCAATCATTCTGACTGTCAACCGACGATCTGAACGCACAATATTTCGGATTCTGTCGACATTTTCATCGGTTATTGAAGATGAGGGCCTTTCGCTTCGTGGATCATCTTCAATCGACCTTCTTCCTTCTGAAAATGCCTTAAACCGCCGAAAAACCTGGGGTCTTGACAACACACTGTCTCCGTAGGCCTGCCGAAGTTTAGCAAGAGTGTCCGTTGCACTGTGCACAAGTCTGAAGCAAAACCTGATATCACACCGTTGCTCGAAATTGATCACTCATTTTTAGTGCACAATAGAAAAAACTGTTTCACAAAAAAAAAATCGCTACGGACAACAAAATAACTCCAGCGAGTTCAAACCCGTTCTAAAGGCGTATCACATGTTCCCCTGCCGCCCCTCCAAGCCCAGCGCCGCAAGTGTTGCCAGATCAAACGCTACGTTGCCAGTCTCATTACTTAATTTACACACCTCGTATTATTCTTGGTGAGGAATTTTTTACCACTAATGAGCTGAGGGCTGAGGCATTGCCCTATCGTTTGACCCAATCCTTTCCTTCACAGTTTTCTGGACTTTTCTTCCTGATTGCATCTCGTTGGCGGAGAAGAATTTTTTGGTAAAATTCCTTGGTGATAGTTTGATTCTCTGGAATTAATTCGTAATGAATAACCCTTTAAGCTACACCTCCAACATGACCATCTCTTTAATTTTGTCCAAACGAAGTGTTTGCCTCACTAGACGTTCTTGACTTCTAGTGAGAATACTGTCTTGGGACACTCATTGACTTTCTTCATCAACATCTCAAGAGTTTCGGTTGGTTTGACCCAATCGTTTCCTTCACAGTTTTCTGGACTTTTCTTCCTGATTGCATCTCGTTGGCGGAGAATAATTTTTTGGTAAAATTCCTTGGTGATAGTTTGATTCTCTGGAAATAATTCGTAATGAATAACCCTTTAAGCTACACCTCCAACATGACCATCTCTTTAATTTTTCCCAAACGAAGTGTTTGCCTCACTAGACGTTCTTGACTTCTAGTGAGAAAACTGTCTTGGGACACTCATTCACTTTCTTCATCAACATCTCAAGAGTTTCGGACTATGATTTCTTCGGCAAAATAAAAAAAATGATGTTTGCACACGGTTCGATAACCGTCATTTCAAAATGCGCCAAACACAAAAAACTGTCTCAATTTAGACAGACGGATTTAGACGGATAGGTCCAACACGGACCCCATCTGTTGTAAGTCTTCACCACAAGTGTTCGAGTAAATCTTATCGAGTAAAAATAAAATACGATTACATTTCGCCGAACTGTAGGCTCCAATTCTGGAAACATATCGTTTCGGAGATTCTAAACGCCTTATATTCCTATTCAGAAATGAATGATTAGATGTATCTCTCGAGTCTTCGATATGATTATGACATCTTTTGTACAAAATTTGGAGTCAGAATATTATTATGAGCCTGATTGGTTTGGTAATGGCGTTTTTCTACTCTCACATTAGTAAGTGATAGTTTAGTTACATGGCTAGTAATAGTATATTATATAACGATAATTGTAAGAAGCATATTAGCCACGAAGAGAAAATTTAAGCAACGAGTCGCGAAGCAGCGAGTTGTGTAATTTCCTTAAAACCCAAGTTGTGTACGCAATTCTTACGACTCCCAGTCGTAATAATGACAAATTAACCCAAATTGATTTATTTTTGTTCTGTCAGATCCTCATGGCAATATATGGTATCATGGCATATGACTATTTTGACAAATTAAAAGCAAATGTCATAATGTTGTTAATGCTCGTACAAATAATGCCCCCTTTGACTTTCATTAGATAAGTTAGTAACTTTCATGACATAACAGTATAACATTCAACAGTGTTACGTACTAATTGATTTACTACCCATTAAGTGCGCATGTAATTATGTGTAATTGACAACTTACTAATGTGGGAGTAGAAAAATCAATTATTACGTAACAATCTGTCGTTTCGGAGATTCAAAACGCCTTAACTTCCTATTCAGATATGAATTATTAGATGTGTCTCTCGAGTCTTTGATATGACCATGATATCTTTTGTACAAATTTTGGAGTCAGAATATTATTATGAGCCTGATTGGTTTGGTAATGGCATTTTTCTACTCCCACATAAGTAAGTTGTCATTGAGTATTACATAATATATCGTACATATATACGTATATTACGTAACAGTCAGGGGAGAAGAATTTGTATGAGTATTGGCAACATTGTGACATTTACTTTTAAAATTGTTAAGATAGTCATATGACGATGAATAGTATATACAGGGGGTTCAGACCACCCGTCCCAGGCCCTTTTCTCGGTAATATGACTTTTTAAAGATTCATGAAAAAAAAAAAAAAAAAAGATAATCCTACTTGAAGAATTTAATGGTGGTAGTATGGATTTACAAAATTACTTGATAGCTGAGTGCAGTTACGCCTACTTTCCGTAATTTCGAGGTATCGAAACTCTCACCATTATATTATTTGGGTACTCTTATCTCATGCTATTTCTTGTCATTACATACTTTAGAGACAATGGCTGGACATATTGTCACAAACATTAATTTGAATTTCGTTAAGCATATCATTTACAAAAACACTGTTTTTACAAAAGTTGTTTCGTTTTGAAATACCTATCCAACGATAGTACACATGACCTAGGTTCCCATTTAAAATTCTGAAGTTGAGTGCAGTTACGCGTACTTCCGGAAACTCTTGGAAATCGATAATCGATATTCGAAACTACATCTATTATATTCTTTAGAGAGGCTTTTTTTATGCAATTTTTCCCTGAACCCCAAGACGTCAAATTACCGAGAAAATAGCATGGAACGGGTGTCTGAACACCTGTACTGTATTGCCATGAGCATCTGGCAGAACAAACATTTTCCTTGCCTTTAGTAAAAGTTTGGCAGCGGTGGGATTCGAACCCACGCCTCCGAGGAGACTGGTGCCTTAAACCAGCGCCTTAGACCGCTCGGCCACGCTACCTTATACCTAAAAATTGCGCAACAATTTGCAGCAATTTAACATTTTCAAGCAAAAAGCAGATAAGCAAAGGTTAAAGTTTACTAGCGATGTGATTATTTGTGCTTATTTTTTATTATTGCGAATGCGAGTAGAAAAAATAGCGTACACAACTTGAGTTGTAAGGCATTTATTACTTACTCTAGAAATTGCTCACTCGCCGCTTAGCGACTCGTTGCGTAAACTTTCTCTTCGTGCGTAATGTGCTTCTTATAACTCTCGTCATGTAATATACTATTATTTGTGGTTGCAACATTGGAATAAAAGTGCTTGGCAGCGGTGGGATTCGAACCCACGCCTCCGAGGAGACTGGTGCCTTAAACCAGCGCCTTAGACCGCTCGGCCACGCTACCTTATCCCTAAAAATTGCGCAACAATTTGCAACAATTTAACATTTACAAGCAAAAAGCAAATAAGCAAAGGCTAAAGTTTACTAGCGATGTGATTATTTGTGTTACAGAAATTTGAATGAAAATTAGTACACATAGTGTCACGTTTTATATTCTTGGGGCAGCAAGTAATCTAATTAGAATCTAATTTTAATATTTATTATAATTGAAAAATATAGCAGAATTAATGTGAGTTATGGAATTATTTTCGCTGCAATGGTTTAACGAAAGAGCATCTAAAACTGTAATGTGCGATGGCGTTGCAATATTTTGTACCACAATTGAATTGAAGACATTGAACATTGATTTTTTTTTTGTGTTTATCTCGAAATTCGACATATTCAGTAATGATTATGAAACGTCTTCCCTGCCAATGTTGTTTTTAATTTCAAACGATTAACAATCGTTTTAACAAGCACAATCACTTGCACGTATGCAAGCCGTGCTTCATGTAAGTTCTAATGATAAATAATGTAACAAGCATACTGCAGATTTTGAAAATTGGGCACAGTTTATATGAGGTTATATGCATTTTATAATATTTATATAATGTATAAGTATGTAAATGGTCCGCAAAAATAGGATTCGAACCTTAAAATACGAAATTTGCAATCATCTTGAAAACAGGTGGAGATATCGAAAAAATAATCGCGAGAATCTCCCTTAGCAACGCCATGCCTGTTTTGGCGCATCAGAATACATTGGCAAATGTTCGGTGGTGAAATCTCAAATAAATAAGTCACTCTTTGCTTCGCGTATTTTATAAAGTTACTTTATGTAGGTTACGAAACATTGCATATGCGTGAAAATAAACTGGACTCTGAACTGAACATCTTAATTAGTGGAAAATTGCATTCGTTTGGTCAGTCTTGCGTCAGCTTTCGAGTTGTTCAGACGTGCCTTAGCCTTAGAGCATCATCCCTCACGATATATTTTAAAATGGATAGTATTATTATTTTAAAGGATTTCGTGAAGAAAAGCAAGCGTTTTAACTTACAAGCGGGTACTGTTGAATTTCATATTTAACATGTGCTCACAATTATGACACCAGTCGGTGGACCAAAAATGGAATTAAACATTTTATTACTCAACTAAATATTTAAAACCATCAGAATAAGTTGGATTTTGTTTTTCTAGTAAAAACTTTAAAGAGGGAAACGGGGGGATGAAATTCCGCGAGGTAGCTAAAATTACAGTAGAAGGCGTGTGGTCCATTTATATTTGAATCAAATTCCATAGGATTATATACAGATACATTCTGTCTGGATGTTACCTCAGTGGAAATGCGAGTAGGTAAAGGTAGAGGTAAAACCTATAATAATTTTAATGAAGAATGTGCAATGAGAAAAGGAATTGTTACAATTACAAACGATAATTTGTGTGTGCGTCGTACTCTTGCAGTTTCCGTCGCGTATGTAACCTACGATTCAGGTTATGCTAAAATTCGGCGAGATATCGGTAAAAGTCAAACGATCAAGGCTCAACAATTAATGACGATTTGTTTTTTATATGCAAAACACGTATTTTACTATAATTATTACAATCTGATCAAATATGGATCAATGAGTAATGTTATGCCAACTTAAATAACTAAATGAAGGTTTATTGCTAAAGCCTACTCATTAGTGTCCCTTAGATTCTAATCACTTAATTACACTAATATTGACGTGTGCGCTAGCACTATGCTCTGCTTTTGCACTAACACAATATTAAACTAACTCGAACGGTTTGGTCAGCTGAAGTCTTCTGGTAAAATTAATGTTGTCGAGGAGCTGGATGGCTTCGACGTTGACGTGTTGAAGAAGTCGCTGTTCGTGACTCTTGGCAAATTTGTGTATGGTCTCATTAACAGTGTCCATTTCCATTTTTTTCCAATTAATGACGAATGCCGGTGTGAATATTATGGAAGTAGGAGCGGGTATTTGGAAGTTGCAACAGTTTCAGAAGTATTTATTTTTTATCAGAAGTAAGTACACTGGTCAACACGATTTGTGTAACACGGATCTTTGATAGTGAGTTTGATATGCTGAATTCAAATCTGCAACCAGAAATTGTCTATCACCCACACTTTTTTCTACAACTATTTTTTTCTACTACAAAATTTATAGGTATTTATTTATTTTTCTTTACTGGTAAAATTATTTTTATTTTATTTTATTATTTATTTGTTTTATTTCGCCTGACTAAATGGATAAAATCTTAAACTTAACAAAATGTATATATATTGCAGAACTATCAGGGTAAAATAAAGCTCGTTACTCGGGCGAGGTGCTAGGCCCCATATCTGTTTATAATTCCGTCTTCATGATTCAGCAAAACGAATAACATTTTTGAATTTTGCATGCCTAATATGGTCAGAGTCGCATATTAAACCATATAGTAGTGACTGAAATTCTCTAAAATGGGAATGTACACTACCAGGAAAAGAGGAGTTGGCATATGGTGGTCCATTCATACTATACACAAAAGATAGATGTTTTTTATCCAAAAAGTTCAAAACAATGTGCAAGAAATTTTTTTGTAGTAATTTGAATGTCAAACATACGATTTTTTTCTGAAACTTTGCTTGTGTAGTACTTAAAAACCTTGGGTACAATCCCCTATCAAACCTTCTGTTACACAAGAAAAAGTTTCATTTTATTGACCAGTGTTATCATATAATACAAAAAATAAACATAGATGTAGTGGCAGCTGGCAAGTTTGTTTGCAATCACCGTCATGTTTAAATGAACAAAAAATTAAGTGTTTTGAACGCAACCGAACTTTCAGAAACTAATTATGATTTGAAAATCACAAAATTTTGAAATCATTTGGTAATAGTACAGTTTGTGATCAAATGAAATTCTGCTCACTTTGCTTAAAGACTATCAAAAGTAAGAGATAAGATTATTGTGGTGAAATATTTTGTAAATTTTGTCAGAAGCATGTGCCTCATTATCATCGATGTTACATTCAAGTCGATACTGAAACACCTCTTACGAAAAAAAAATCTATTTGTTTTTTACAATCTGGAAACACGACAAGAACTCTTTGCGTGTATAAACAATGTTGTGATAACTGCATATCAGATGATAATGTAGTTTGTAATAAATATGGAGTAAGAATTCAGACCTCAAGAATTCACCCATAGCTTCATTTCTGCACCATTTATTGACAATTCGGAAAAAAAATTAAGAAAGTGGTAGTTGTCACACATAATGAATAAGCCGTCGACCACCAATTTATTCTAAATTGCGTTGTCACTCACACAGATCTCAAGCCTAAAATAATAATGCGTGGAACTAAGGTTGTAATAATGGATATAGAAAATCTGAAATTTATAGATAGACTTAATTTTCTACCAATGGCTCTTGTAAAAATACCTAAAGCTTTAGGACTTTCATATAATTACAATGATGGTGTTTTCCACATCTAGTCAATACCAACTCAAACGAAAGAAATGAAAGAGAGTACAGAATGTAAAACAAAGTGAATTGCAACACACAAGGAGATCGAGGTAACTTTTGAAATGGTATGAAGGACATAAATATAATAAATTTGATTTTCCAAGGGAAATTGTGAACTACTGCTTATCAGAGTCGAAATCCTAACTTAATCGATTTTAAAATTTCGCGAACAACTTTTAACAACATCCAATGTTTGTCCATTAATTGAGGCATGTACCTCTGCATGTAATAAAATATATGTATAGAAGAATTTTTGTGAAACGGAATATGACTAATGCCTAAAAATGGGTATAGATTATGCGATAATCAGTCAAAAATTGCTAAAAAATGGCTTATTTTGGAAGAAAGTCAAAGAAAAATAAATATTTTATATTCCGTTAAACAACGAGAAATAACTATTTCAAGGATGAAAGTAGATGGTTACTGAACAAACTAACCAGATATTTGAATTTCACGGATGTTATCTTAATTAATATTATTTGTATAAACACCATATATTTCTATAGAAACTACGTCAAAATCATCTAACTAAAGCCGTCGTGAGAATTCTGCTAGTTTATGAAGTATTTCATTTGTGGTAACAGTTATCTCATATAATATTTAATGATGCCAAACCATTTAGTCCACTTTCGCTGAAAATGTGTCTTAAATACGTTTTTAAGCGTCTGGTAGAAAATGGTCGTCTACTAGAAGTAGTTGTTGTGACTGCAATCAAGTTACTGTAATGTAATCAAAACATGTAGTAGCATATTTTTTTCTACTGGAAAATGTTTTTTTTTATCACTTTCTACTGAAATATTCTAGAAATATGTTACCTTGATCAGTACCATATTTAACAAGGCACTCGTATTTCTGCAGAAGCGCATGTGTGCGATTTTCTTGAATTTTTGTATATCTAGATTAAGTTGGAAGAAGACATATGCAGCCTTCCAACATTGTTTTGTGCTTCTGCAAATCGTGATGCGCTGGTACTGCAGTTTATGCGTGGAAAAGAATACCCAGTCCAAAAAAACTGTAATCGACAACTTCCAGTAAAATGTTTCAGTGATTTACTAAATAATATGCACCATTCCAGACGATACATCGTGTAAAAAATTCCCTTCACAACTACACGTTAAATCAGGGTGCTCATTAGAAACACAATTTAAACACACTTTTTAAATGATTTTAAGCACGCTAAGATTTTCACATTAATTGATATATTGATAAATTTATAGTAGCAACTGGGGGGGGGGGGTGGTTTTCGGAAACCGTAAAAGTTACAAAGGCGGTTAAATTAGAAAAATAAGTTGTCCAATTTAGTGCTCAGTACTATTCTGTTGAGAAAACCATAAATTTCCGCTTTCTTCCGGAGATATTCGACAAAATACGAAATTTTGCGATATCGCTTTTATGTTTTACTGAAGTTATCTGAAAAGGTATAAAAATACAAAAGGCACTTTCTCATTGCAACGTTTTCACCTCTACAAGCCAGAGTTTATAAATTTTCAGTACAACGTTTCGTTTCGAAGAAAAAAATCATCAACTTTATATTTTTATATGGCCCGTAAATAAAGTACGCCCTGTATTAAATAGCATTTCCTATTACGAATTCAACGATTTATATCACAGTATGATTTCTCATGTTTTTATTAAAAAAAAAAAGCGTGTTAATACATTTCTAACATTTTGGTGTAGTTGGCGTTGAAATGAGCGACGAAGACAAAATTTATCACCTAATTTTATGATTTTATAATAATTAAATGAACAGAACAATTCTCATAATACCACAGTAAAAAATAATAAGTTTGGTTCTGAATAACTACAATGTTTCTATGTTTAACGACTATTCGTGCTAAATTGTTTTTAGTTGCTACTTTGATACCTATTCTGGGTTAAAATTAAGTAATAATTGTTGTCTTCGTCGTCATTAAATGAACAGAACAATTATCATATCACAGTAAAAAAATAAAAGTGTAGTTCTAAATAACTATAATGCTTTAATGTTTAACAACTCCTCTTTATAATTTATTTTTTATTACTATTTTGGTACATATTCTGGGTAAAAATTATGTCATAATTTTTGTCGCCATTAAATGAACAGAACAATTCTCATATCACAGTAAACAAATAATAAGTGTGGTCCTAAATAGTTATACTGTTCCAATGTTTAATAACTATTCGAGGCAAATTATTTTTAGTTACTATTTTGTTACCTATTTTGGGTTCAAAGTAGATAATTTTTTTTCGTCGTCGTCATCATTTCAACGCCCACTACTAGAAAATGTTCGAAATGTATTAATAAGCCTTTTTCTGAATAAAAACATTAGAAACCATACTTTGATATAAATAGTTGAATTCGTAATAGGAAATTCTATCTAATACAGGGTGTACATTTTTAACGGGCCATATAAAAAAATTAAGTTGATGATGTTTTTTTCCGAAACGAAACGTTGTACTGAAAATTTGTAAACGGTGTCTTGTAGAGCTAAAAATATGGCAATGAGAAAGTGTCTTTGGTTTTCTTATACCTTTTCAAATAACTTCAGAAAAAAATAAAAACGAAATCGCAATAGATCCCCGTGCTGTTGATCCTTGTCTTGGGCACCCTGTATATATCCAGATTAATGCAAATGTTTACATGTTCTTAAAATTTTCAAAAAATATTAAGACGTTTCTTTTTCTATCTAGGAATAATCGGAACAATTTGTAACAAATCCAGTTTTTTTTAAACTGACCTCGCTTAAGAAAAAATCAAGATATATTACTGCTGGAATGAAATTTCACAAAAATAGAGTTTTGTATAATATTTTTACAAAAAAATTGCAAACATTTTAAACAGAAATAAAATATGCAATTGCAGAAATCCAAAAATATCCGTAAAGCATAATATTCCTTGAGTGTTGCTTGACGTAGAAATTGTATTAATTTGTTCAACTTTCAACTTAACTTTTTGAAATAAAATAACAGAAATGCAAAAATGTTGTTCTATAATTTTATAAATTCTAGAATTCATTATAAGAACTGCTGAGTGAGAACTGATGTAAATTCCAGTTATTGCGTTAATTCCATTTATGGCATAATACATCTGACATTCGAATGTGCTATCTTAAGTAACGTGCACGTTACTGCTAACGTTGTTTGTTACGCAATACGCATGATTATTAATATTAACTTTAAGATTTGGGTGATTCTGGAAAAACTCCGAAATTTTCCACCAAACTTTAAAATTTTCAATAGAGATTTAAAAAACACTATATTGTGTAATTTATTTCTTAAAATATTAGTAAATTTGATTCTCTTAGTTGGAAAAAATGAACAAACCAAAGAATTTTCTCTCCTAACGTCCACATTGAAAACCAAAACTGTCAATTTTCAGATCTGCTTCCCTACAAGGATGGGCCCATCACCTACGAGTTCCTGCAGAAGGTTATCGACATCCTCATGGAGTTCGTGCGCACCACTAACGACCGCAACGAGAAGATCCTCGATTTCCACCACCCTGAAGAGATGATGAAGATCATCGACCTCAAGATCCCCGAGCACGGTCTGAACTTGCAGACGCTGCTGAACGACTGCGCCACCACGCTCAAGTATCAGGTCAAGACTGGTAAGTCACAACACTTATAATATATTATAATAATACATTGTTGAGTGGCATACAATATCACACACAGGACTACTAAATTATAGTGCTAAATTTCAAAATTTTATTTATTTATCTCGAGCTTTTTGACAAAATGAAACCGTTTATATTAAACCATGTAAATAGTAGACATGATAAGTCCACAACAGCACGTGATACATTAATAAAAGTCTGAAATTGAGATTTTTAAAACATCTAGATTTACAAATGACCTGGAAAAAATCTACCACTGGCATTTTAAACTCATATTTTGTGTCATTTGTCAATAATTTCTAAAAAAATATATTTTGAAATTATTTTCAAAAAAGTTAAAGATAATCAAGAACAGTATTTAAATGTTTTCAATATTGTAATATAAGTATTTTGTGGAAAACCTAATTTACTTCAGTCCAAGTTTTTACCATTGCACTATGGTTTCTAGAGCCCGATTCTTGGCCTAGTCATTTTGTCGATTGTAAGAAAGCGTATTTTTGGACATAATAACAGATGCTAAACATTCCAAACTACAATGTAATCACGTGCACAGTCCCTTTAACTGATCCAGTTACCGATGAAAATAACTGCAAGTTGGCATTTTAATTTGATGTCATTAGTCACACATTTGTCTATCGACGACACGTTTAGCAGAGTGAGTGCTTTGACCGTGTGTTTCAATAAAACTTTGTGCAGTAATTTTTATAGTTTTATCTCAGGTATGTTTATTTAGTATGTAAAATCTTAACCCCGTTCGTTGATTTTTAATGATTCAAATTAATTTTAATCAATATCGATGTTTGTGGTTTCCTAATATAGTTTCACTTTTTTTATTTATTTTTTATTTTTTATAAACTTACGTTGCTATTTTCTACTATAAGCACAAATTCTTGTTTTTTCTAGCAATGCATGTGTTCAAAAACATAAAACTATTCGAAATTTGGCTGAAAGGCACTAATGAAGAGGAGAAGTTTTGAAAAATTGTAGATTATATTAAAACACTTATTGGGAACCCTTGATGCCCTCAAATGAAGGAGAACTTTTTGCATAAATTCGCCTTTTGTCCCGAAATTTTGAAGAAAGATACAATCGAGCTTGTCGACGAGTAGAATATTTTAAAAGGGTAATTTTGCTTGGCTGGATGAAAACTTTATTGTTGAAGTAGACAAACCCACGCTTTCGACATCTTTTGGTCGACACACTCTTCCATTTTCTGTAAAAACAAGCCGATCACAAAAGAGAGAAGCTTCACAATTATCCAAGAAAAAAATCATGAATGCGCTTTATTGGTGCAAGCTGCATCTTCGGCAGCACGACATCAAGGTAAACATGATTTAGCGACCGTTTTGAAGTAAACACAAGTCCATCTCGACCATCCAAAATGCGAAAAATTATTTCTACTCCCAAAAAAGAGGTGCTGTTTCAAAGGGATGCGACATTTATCCTGATTACAAACAAGTGTGGCTTTGTAAATCAAAATGTAGACCAGCTGACATAAATGTTATCGATATTAAGGCAGAAGTCCTCTTGATTCTGTTTTGGAGCACACAAGTAGACGTATAGTTGAATTGCAAAGAGAGGTTATTTTGAGTCATATGGAAATGCTTAACGTTACAGAAATAGACGCAGAAATAATTTTCAGTTATGGCTTCGATGGAAGTAGTGGTCAATCAAATTATAAACAAAAATTTGAAAGTCGTTCTGACAACTCTTTGTTTGCAACAACATGTATTCCTCTTCGCTTGCAAACCTTGAATGAAACAATTTTATGGAACAATCGCACTTCACAATCGGTACGTTTTTGTAGACCAATCAAACTAGAGTACGTAAAAGAAACATTGGAGCACATTTTAAAGGAGAAGAAAAATATTGATAACGAAATTGAGACGCTTGAAGTATTAACAATATGTTTGATAAAAGACAAAGTCATAAAAATAAAATATTAATTATATATGACTTTAATTGACGGTAAAATATTAAATACATTGACCGGAACAAAGTCAAGTCGAGCTTGTCCCATATGTGGTGCTACTCCAAGACTGATGCTGGAAATAGAACATTTTGAAACGACAAAAATATTTGAGCTAAAAGCAAATACTTTCCAGTTTGGACCAAGCCCGTTACATGCATGGATTAGATTCTTTGAGTGCATAGTTCATATATCGTATAGATATGATTTGTGTGTGTGGGAACTTAGAGGGGATCAAAATAAGGAGATTTTAAAACAGAGAAAGAAACCTGTTCAACAACAATTTTTGGAAAAGCTGCATCTAGTTGTCGATAAACCAAAATCCAACGGGTTTGGCAGTACCAACGACGGAAATACCAGCCGTCGAGCGTTTAGCAACTCAAAATTGTTTTCCGAAATTACAGATGTCAGTGAAGAATTAATTCAAAGGTTTAAAATAATTTTAATTTGTTTATCTTGTAGTTTACAAATTGACCCTATAAAATTTGAGACATATTGACACGAAACGGCAAGATTATTTATGTATAAATATTCTTCGTACGCCAAGCCACCAACTGTCCACAAAGTTTTAATTCATGGCAGACAAATTATTGAAAATACCGTATTGCCGGTTGGTTACTTTGGAGAGGAACGGTCGGAAGGAGGAAATAAAATTTATAAATCTGATAGGCAATTCCATGCCAGAAAAACAAGTAGAAAAAACAATTTGCAAGACATTTTTTGCCGAGCAATGGGCACATCAGATCCTTTGATATCTTCCATATACGCAGAAGATCGTGTACGTCGTCAAAAGAAATTGCCCCTTCCTTCTGAAGTTATCAGATTACTCCTAGAACCGAATCCAAACCAAGCCGAATTTAAACAAACAGATGAAGATGAAGAACATGTCAAAAAAATTGATTTGGAGACTATACTTTTAGAAGAAATTATGCCTACTGCTGGATTAGACATCTTTGAATTAGAATTCGATAGTTAAATATAACATTTCTTGTGTAGAAAAATATTTATTATATTTTATTGCATACAGTGTGAAGCGGGTAGACTTTCACAGTAAAGATGAAAAAAATATGTACTAAAAATCAGTTAATTATATCAATCGTGAAGTCAATTCTGGGATACACTGTATGTTATACTAATAAAAAATTGTTTAATTTTCTTATTTATCACCATAGAACTAGCTAAGACCATTAGGTTCTAATAAAACACATTATATTACTTTTGGCCACGTAATTCGGCTCCAGAAACCATTGTGCATTGACTCAAATTAAACTGAAGGTTCTCTATTCTTCAATTAAACTTTAGTACCACGCGATGAGAGTAAATGATATTTGAAAGGTGGTTTGGAGAAATCATACACAAAAGTTTTGCTCAAAAAATTTGATTGAATTTCTATATTCTCTACAGGTCTCCACCTTTTATTAACTTATATAAAATTTCAACCTCTATTTCTTACATTCAGCGACGGTAGCTGATGGGCCATTCTTCTTTGGGACATCTCTGGCAGTATTGTGGTGAATCGTTGTCAATAGCTTGTTAGCGAGGGTCGCCGTTCCCCGTCGTATCTGATCAATTCAATTATGTACCACCAGACTCTGTTTATAGTGCCAATGCACCTATTTACTATCATGAATTGTGGGACTCGCATGGGACGTGTCTGTATGTGTCTGTCTACCCTTCTGTGTGTGTTTGTGTGTAATACTCTATGTTTGAACGTACGCCTCCCGCATGATAATTGAATGCTGATAAACAACCCCAATGCGATATCTCGCCCTCCGCTCTGGGGAATATTAAAGCTGGTTTGCCCTGAGGATTGCGTTATGGGGTGATGGCCACATAACGACGTATCTTTGTGGTGTTAAATGTTTTATGGGGTTTGATAATTTGATAATAGAAGATTATCGGAGGTCGATAATTTGCAAAATTTTAGAGAAAATTATGAGAAACTCTCCTCAAATTTACATATGCCCTCCGAAATCTACACCAAATTTCCAAAAATATTGCTGCAATCCACCAAAAGTTTCCAAAATGTATAACTATTTTGCAATTTTTATGTATACGTCGAGATTGAAATTGTAATGAATACTTTGAAACTTAATTGATTTGAAGCAAAAGATAGTGGTAAAATTGTATACGAAATGTCGCGAAAGAGTTCTTAAAATTACGAAGTATTTCAGAAATCAATATTTTAGTGATAATATTCCCTGGGCTTACAATCGTATTATATCTAGTGAGAATTAGATGAATAAGAACTGTAATCTAGGAGCAATGGGAAGTTAGATGTAATCTAGATCCAGGAGCACGGGAAGATAAAGTGTCATGGAGAGAGGGTACCGGAAGGCAACGAAGAATGCCATAAACGATTGGATAGATAGATAGAACCGTAATTTCTACATTAAAAATTGATTTGTTATTACTGCATTATTTTCTTTACCTCATCATGCCCAACTTTGCTAAATAACGAATATGGTAGACAAAAAAAAAACACCAACAGGTCCTAACACCAACAGGTTCCACACATAGGCGCCGACTTTTCAGAATCTCGAGGGGGGCAAAAAGTAAAGTCAGTTGTTTGGTCATTTAGAAAAATAAGTTGATTTATTTGGCAAATAAAGTGGTAATCCTTAAAACTAATAATGAAAAATAAAAATTCTTAAAACTAATAATAAACCTATAATATAAATAAAATATAAATAATATAATATAAAATATATTAAAATTTATCATTCCCGAGAAAATGTGTTTAGTCCCAGAGTATCCCGTGAAATAAACTCGTTGGCAATGTCGTCAATATTTATTGAGTGCGATAGATCTCGGTGAATATTTAAAAGTGAAATGTGATTGAACCTCTCCTGTCCCATTGTCGATTTTAAATAGGATTTTAAACGTCGAAGACTAGATAATGTTCTTTCAGCTGTACATGTGTCGCAGGTATAGTTAAAAATATATTAACAAATTTATCAATTTCCGGCAACATTTCCATGATTTTTTGACGACTTTTTAGAAATGTACAGACATCAGTAATTGAATTTAATTTCACTGATTTAGTCGAAGCCAAATCTATAACCATGTCCCTGTGAAGCTTTAATCGCTCTACATTAAAATCTTCTCCATAAAATGTGCAAATCTCATTATCAACTTTTTCTAAAATAAACTGTTCCATGTTTTTCAAATGTTTTATAGACGCAGTTTCGAAGCGATCATCCAGGCTTACCTTATCAACAACTTCGTAGAAAATTTTATTATAAAAATCAAACGCATTTAAAAATGAATGCCCTAATGATAATGATGGTAACTTGATCTCCATTAATTTTAATGATTTGGCTGCTACTTCTGCATCTTTCGATAAGGCTTCATAACCAGTGTCTCTCATTTTTCTTACAATACTCTTCACAGCATCTATTTTCAATTTTGCTTGCTGAATGTTCAGGGACGGTTTCTGCAGTTCTGTATTCAAAATTTCGATTTTTTTCAAATATAACCATGTTTTAAATAAAATAAAGTTTTTGTTGCAGTAATTTTTTTAAATATCTATTGGCCTTTGCACCAGCTTCAGTCTTATCACTATCAGAGACATTTTGTAGAAAGTCGATTAATGTTTGGTAATTATCAACAATGCTTTTTAGTGAAGATACTCTCATGCACCATCTAGTCGGACAAAATGGACGCATAGAACTTGACTCACAGTCTGTATTTAATTTTAATCTCTTAAATATTTCGACTCGTTTTGGCGATTTATTAACAAAATGTATGAGGTCTTTCATGGTGCTTAAGAAATTTCGTATTTCCAAAATTTCTTGCATACCATCTTGCACTACCAATTTTTATTTAATGTATTGCCATGCAGTGTACAAAAACGGTTCTATTTTCGGACTGTCGAATTCTAGCTTGCAATCCACTATTAATTCCACTTACATTCCTTGCACCATCATAACACTGTCCTCTGCAGTTTGCAATTGGTAATTCTAGCCTTATCAATACATCATTTATAACTGAATACAACGTTTCTAAATTCGTGAAAGGTGTCTCATAAAATTCAATGAAATATTCATAGATTTCTAAATTGCTATCTACAATTCTCAAGCATATTGGCAGTTGTTCTTTTGATGAAATATCGATTGTCTCGTGACTTAGAATAGCAAAATAGGTTGCTTCCTTTATAAAATGAACTATCATGGAAATAACTTTATTTCCACCTTCTTAGTTAATGACATTTTATAGGTTTATTTTGTTGTTTATGGTAACCAAGTAAACGATAAATTATAGAAACAGACCTGTAATATTTTACGGGCTTGTATAAGAGACCTGTAATATATTACACGTCTGTAGAAAAGCAGACAGACTGAAAACTAATTCAAATTTTATTACAAACACCTTAAAACTATAATGGATCGGGCTTATAATTACACACATTTATTCATTTTCGAAATTCATTTGTACATTTTCAAGAACCTGTTTCTGGTTGTTACTTACAATTTCCATATTCACGTTTTTGTTAGAAATAGAGAAAGCTGAAGTCGTGACTGCAGTCATTGGTGCTTCGTTTTCTTTATCAGAACCCTTCTGATTGCCTGATTAAACCATTTTTGCAATTTTGCTTTTGTTACACATAGATTCAGCAATATATTTTACATTACCATAACTCCGTCTTGCTACAAATTACCCAACGCCTCCACATAAGAAATGTCAAGCAATTTATTTAAAAATAGTCAAATTAAGGTGGAAATAAAAGTTTGTGCATGAGACGCTTTGCAATTAATCTTTACTAGGCTCACTGGATTGTAGAACACAAACTTCCAGCTCGACCGTGAACATTAACAAAGCTTGTCACGTAAATAACTATTACCAGCCATTATAGATAATATTTCATTTAAATCATCGTGAGAGCACCATTTATAATTGGTACGATTCAACCAACTATTCAATTCAGGAACATCTTCAGAACGGAGTTTTAGTAAAACTTTGAATTTGGAAGTTTCATCGATATAGCCTCTAATTGCTAACCCCTCTACTGCAAAAAATTGCAAGGTAGAAATATTTATTTTTTATAGCAACTCGTGATTGAATCATTTCTTTCCGTTTCGCCAGCGATATTTTCTCGTGAATATTTTTCCCTGTGGAAAATGAATTGTACCTTTCCACAGCGGATTTGTGTAAAGAAGAATTTTCATGTATTTGAAATTTTTCCAACGCCCTTTCCCCATTAGAAAATCCGTCATTCATAATCGCATTTATTGATGCTTCATCATGTATATTCATGGTATTACGTAGAATGTCCACTTTATCTCAGGATTTACAAATTTTGCAAAATACCTTGTCTCTTCCTGGATTATATTCGATCCACTTATATTTATTTTCCCAATTAGGGAGAAACTTCCTTTTTCCATGACTGCTAGATGGACACTCGGCTGTAGTGTCTAGATCATTTGATGTCATTGGGGATTCTTCTCTAGCTAGTACACTTTCAGAACCGTCTGAAATTTTCGTCTTTCTGCCACTGTGCGCCGTTTACTTTAAAATTCACCCACAAAAACTGTGCCCTGCCAAAATTGCCAAGGGGGGCGATGCCCCCCTTGGAACTTCTCAAGGGGGGCATCTGCCCCGTTGCCCCCCTGTAGTCGACGCCTATGTTCCACAAGTTTACCAAATTATGTCGCAGCAAGTTAGTGACCCATGACGTTTATTTGCGTTATCACATCGTGCCCAACTTTGGTTAATAACCAATATTTTATCATCTGTCAATGTTTGGCACCGAGCAAGTACCATATATATCGGGGTACATTTTTAGTCATAAGGAATCATAAGTCACAAATTCATAATTAGGAGTCATGAGTAGAAAATTTGTCCCCAATCTATTCCCTTATTGCAACGAATAATTTTCTCCGCAAATAAAAACATTTACACAATGATCACCAGCGCAATTCAATCATTTTCATCTCTCGCCCCTGAGACTAAAAAGTCTCACAAAGAGGCAATCATCAATCCCGTTATTTTTTTAATCTACCCCCAGGGCGTGCATCCCTTATCTGCGCCATAACAACCACCCGGTCCCTTATCGTGGTGTGATAATAATTACATTACTTGCGCCCATCGTCCGTGGGGAGAAGCGCTGAAAAGCCGCTGATTTCCGCGGCCCCCGACCGCCGCCACCGCCTCCGAGGGGGCCCGCGCTCCCTCATTGTGCCGCGATCGCCCTGAAACCCGCCTTGATTGCATTCAATTAGGACTGGCGGGCGCCCGCAGCTAAACGAGAGCATACGCTGCTTCCGGACACAGGAAGCGATGCTATCCCGAAGATTGATGGCTTGATATTATACAACAGTATGAAATAGAAAATATTTAAAGTGTACTATTCTTTAGGGCTAGAATTTCTGTAATTTAAAATTAATTACTGTAAATGTTAAATTGGTTATTTCCGATAGCATTGACATGATTATTTTATTATTGAAATTTTGCAAAAAAAACAATGTTTATTTTCAAATTCAAAAATCCCTGTGTCCATATACCGCGTGGTGTATTTAAATCAAGGCATCGAAATATCCCGAAAAATAAAAGTCAATGTAATTGAGGGGCCAGTTGTAGTACAGTTACTGGTACTACAATTACACCACCCCTTTTGAATTTAGAAATCTTAAATGGGAACCTATATTTTTTATTGCAGATTCGGATTCTCCGACAAAAACTATGAAGATTTTAATCGAAACACTTTTTTTAAATCTTTGCGAAAATTAGTTATGTTCGTTTTTCAGGAAAATCCACGTATTTATGAAAAAAAGATGCAACAATGAAAAAAGTGTTATTTACCATGTTAGTGCTTGTTCTTAGTGAGTCCCCTTATCTGTTACCATCGGGGTGTTAATAAATTATAATAATTAAACTAAAAAAATATAAAAATCATTAAGATTAAAACCTTCTTCGGAGAATCTGTAAAAAAAAATGGGCTTCCCATATAAAATTTCAAAGTTACCCCCCTCCTCAAAAAGAGAGGTAAGTGTGGTCTAATGTTAGTATCACTAAATGCCCCCCATCAATTACATTAATATTCACTTGGAACATTTTTTCGTATGACGATTATTTTTTGAGAAATTTCGATGTGTTCATTTAAATGGACCACCCGCTATAATTACCAATGCCATAGATATGGTTAACAAGTATGAATATTGACAATTTTACATAAATTTCAATTTATTTTTCAAACTGAACACCATGTATACCTACTTGTGGTGTACAGGGTCCTGTATTTCACCACCCGTCTTCCATAGCTCAGTTACAAATTAAGTTAGGATTTTGATATTTTGCAGGCTTGTAACTTACGGCGTATTTCAAGAAAATATTTTTGATATACAGGGTGTACCAATAAAGTGTGACGTCATGATGCTATATCTTTTTAGGTGCCCTTTAGGTAACCTACGTACCCCTAAAATTTTATTGACCTCGTTTCAGTGATATCAGCAAAAAAAATTAAAAAACTGTTGCACAATTGGTTTGAAAAATTAATTTTTTAAAAATAGTTCCTCGTTAATAAAATTATACAAAGACTTATTAAATAAGGTCTGCCAGTCCCGTTAACAAGTTTTGTTGATATGAATTATACAGAGTGTTCAAAATTTAGAGTCAAACTTTTCAAACTTTAAACCACTTTATTTTTCATATTTTTAATTTATAGCAATCCATGCGGAATTAAAAAAAATGACCCTGATCAATCCTGATTATAACCCTATCGCAATTAATAAATCATTAAAAGTTATTTGAAGAATACTCGTTGTATCAATTATTTTTTAAGCCAATCAATGGTGCAAAACAGATTTATTTTAGTTTTTTGAACCGATGACTGAATGAATAATACCGGGTGTACCAATAAAGTGTGACGTCATGATGCTATATCTTTTTAGGTGCCTTTTAGGTTACCTACGTACCCTTAAAAATGTTTGGACATCGTTTCAGTGATATCAGCAAATAAAAAAAAAACTGTTGCACAATTGGTTTAAAAAATGAAAAATGAAAATGAAAATGAAAAATAAAAAAATGAAATGGTGCCTCGTTAATAAAATTATACGAGGACTTATTAAATAAGGTGTGCCAGTCCCGTTGACAAGTTTTGTTGATATGAATTATACAGAGTGTCCAAAATTTAGAGTCAAACTTTTCAAACTTTAAACCACTTTATTTTTCATATTCTTAATTTATAGCATTCCATGCGGAATTAAAAAAAAGATCCTGATCAATCCTAATTATAACCCTATCGCAATTAGTAAATCATTAAAAGTTATTTGAAGAATACTCGTTGTATCAATTATTTTTGAAGCCAATCAATGGTGCAAAACAGATTTATTTTAGTTTTTTTTGAACCGATGACTGAATAACTGAACCGATTTCAATAAAATTTTAGGAGTCTGTAGGTAACCATAAAAGTCACCCAAATAAATAATAACATACAGGGTGTCCCACGCTAATGGACCATTAAAAGTTTATGGTGTTCCCGATAAGATAAAAATATGAAAAAATACAACCAAACATGGCTAATTCCGTTCTCCTCAGGTGAAATACTTTCAATCTTCTATCACTTCCGGTTCTACGGGAAGTAGCCATAATCTTTTGTTTCTAAAATGGAACACACTACATATTATTAAGTTTCTGGCTTCCCCGTTTAATTCGAAACAATGAAACCTGAATACATCAAATGTACAGTCATGCTCACATAAATCTAGTACAAACAATTTGACATAAAATATATATAAAATATATAATTGTCATATAAAATTGCTATTGTAACCTAATTTCTTGTACTAGATTTATGTGAGCATGACTGTACCTTTTTAACTGATATTTGTTGCAGGTGCAAATTTTGTCAATAAGTCAATAAAAAATGTCATTAGTTGGTTAGTTAGTTACGTTTGAGGTACTAATCGAGATAAATTTTCCGTTTATATCTCATTTGTAAGAGAAATTGAAGCCATTTTTCTTAACTTCTTTCTGAGGTCAAAATCTTGGAATTTAAATTTTATCACAGAAAGTAAAAAAGATAGGTGTACATACATCTCCACAAAATATTTAACGGGGAAGCCAGACACATAATAATAAATAAGGTTTCCCATTTAAAAACAAAATTTGATGGCTACTTTCAGTAGAACAGAAAGTGGTAGAAGGTTGAAAGTATTTCACCTGAAGAGAACGGAATCAGCCATATTTTGATGATTTTCTTCAAATTTTTATCTTATTGAAAACCCCATAAACTGTTAATGGTCCATGAGTGAGGGACACCCTGTATGCAGCATGTAATCTAAGAAGAATATATTCATCATGACATCACACTTATTTTTGGATACCCAGTATAATCAAAAATATTTTCCAGAAATACGCCCTAGGACAGGCATGGCGAACCTATGGTATGCGTGCCAGAGGTGACACGTATGAAAATTTTACTGGCCCGTCAATTATTTGCACATCATAATTTTCTATGCTTTGCATTTTTTTAAATATTTTTTTAATAATTATAATTTAAAGGAGCAACATATACCACTGGCTTGTAATATAGTAAAATATAAAGGGTGTTTTTTTTAGACATGTGGTTTTCAAGATGGCTTTACTTTTTCGGAGATTGTCTTTTTGACAGCTGTCACTTGATTTATGCTCTGTTTGGTTTGCCATTTTATAATGAATAGACTTACTTCTGAACAACGTTTGCAAATCGTGCAAATTTATTACCAAAATAATGGCTCGGTTCGCGCGACGCATCGCGCGCTGCGTCCAATATTCGGTCGACATAATCGCCCTGCAGAGTCGGTAATTCGAGCAACCATGGATCGGTTTCGCACCACGTTTACTCAAGTGGATAATGCCCATCCTCAGAGACGCCGTACAGTGCGCACCGAAGACGCTATTGCTGCTGTGGAGCAGAGTATCGAAGAAGACCCGAATGAGTCCATTCGCCATCGCGCGCAACAATTGGAGCTGTGCCCATCAACTTTATGGAAGATTTTGAGGAAAGATCTTGGTTTGCTTGCTTACAAAATCCAACTCGTGCAAGAATTGATGCCAAACGACCATCAAGCGCGTCGCACGTTCGGTGAATGGGCCCAAAACGAGATGGCCACCGATCCTGATTTTCACAAGAAAATTTTGTTCAGCGATGAAGCTCACTTTTGGTTAAATGTGTATGTCAATAAGCAAAATTGTCGCTTCTGGAGTAGAGATAATCCACAAGCTATTGTTGAGACGCCGTTACATCCTCAAAAAGTCACTGTTTGGTGTGCTCTATGGGCAGAGGGAATCATTGGTCCATATTTCTTTAAAAATGAAGCCGGCCATAATGTTACAGTTAATGGGGAACGCTATAGAGCCATGATTAATGACTTTTTCGTGCCTGAATTGGAGGATGTTGATGTGGACGACCTATGGTTCCAACAAGACGGTGCTACATGCCATACAGCCAACGCAACAATCACTTTATTGCAACAAACTTTTGGTGAGCGCATTATCTCGCGTCGTGGACCTGGTGGCCCCCACAGGTCCACGACGCGCGATTTAACACCGCTGGACTATTTCTTGTGGGGTTATGTGAAATCGCTTGTGTACGCAGATAAGCCCGAGACGATTGACGCCTTGGAAGAAAATATTCGGCGCGTTATTGCTGACATACGGCCCCAATTGCTGCAAAAAGTGGTCGGAAATTGGGTCTCTCGGCTGGAATTTCTTCGAGCCAGCCGCGGCGCCCACTTACCCGAAATCATTTTTAAAACATAATGGCAAACCCTTATCTTTCTAATAAAGCTAAATTCTTGGCCATAACATTAAATTACATGCGTTTTATTTCTTCTCGAAAACCACACGTCTAAAAAAAACACCCTTTAGTATCTGCAAAATATTGATTCAATATTTTCTGGTTTAATTTGTCTATCTTGATGAATGTACTGACATAATTTCTATTTCTCATCTATTTTAGATCATCTATTTTATTTATTTTTACTTATTCATACTTTTATACCTGTACGTTCTTGTGTTCGAAATAGTATCAATACAATTTCTCAGTTTTGCATAATTGACAACAACAACAAAACTAATAGATATTTGCATCACATTTGCAAAATTGTATCAGTAACTGCTGATGGTGCTCGCAGTACGACTGGAGAAGAAACTGGTTTTGTCAGGTATACCAACTGTATTAGACATTCAATACAATGTTTTCATTGCATTATACATCAACAGGTGTTTCTGTGCATAGGCCAGCTTCAAGTCACCGGTTAATTTTATGGACATTATAACTAATTCAGACAATTTTATATCTGTACGCGCTTTTAATAAACGGCATTTTCTAGAATCGTTGAATGAGGTGAACTCGACATACAATAGTTTAGTTTCGTACAACAACGTCCGATATTTAAGGAGGAAAAGTTCTGCAAATATTCTTCAGGTGTTTAGGTGAAGACCTCTGTTACAGTTTTTACAACGAGAACATAAATTAATCGATATCGTTTGGCTTCGCAAATGAATATATTTCAAAACATGAATGTTTTCAAACATTTAAAGCTCAATAACAAATTACTACAAATATGTTTTTTATGTATACATACAAAATTCTTATGGTATCTAGAATCTCATGTAAACCAGATCAAGTTAAATTGACACACAATCATTATATTCAATCGATAATAATTGACGAATTTTCTTCAAGTTCTGCACAGTACATGCAATTTTAAGAAACATTTAAATTTATTATATACGTAGACACAAATTCAATTTGAAATTTTTTGGAGATTTGATGAGTACCTAGTATTCAAATTTCCAAAAATTTCCAAATTGTATTTGTGTCTACGTATATAATAAATTTTAATGTTTCTTAAAATTGCATGAACTGCACCACTACTATTTTTCTAATTTCAGAATTTGCACGGTACGCAAATTAATCCAGTTAACAATTCACTTAATAATCAATCTAGATCTATGGCGAAACAATAGTTTGTCGTTTTATAAAATGAGTTGGAAATAATTGAAAATGATCTATATTGAGCATACTAAAATAGAATGCTGAAGAGGAACTATTGATAACTTGGAATTCCATTTATGAAAATTTGAGTTGAGCAAAAGTTTAATTAAATCCAGTCGATTTTTGTATAAAGATAAATGATCATTATTTATCAAATTATATTATTTGATTTGATTGATCATTATGTTATATTGAAACCAAAACAATTTTGCAATAATTAATCAGCTTGTAATTAATTTCCTTATTAATAATGGCCTGGCATGTTAGTTACTTGATAATATTATTTGGAAATTTTTGGCACGCGTATCTAAAAAGGTTCGCCACCACTGCCCTAGGATACAAGGAAAGTCTCTAAAATATCAAAATGCTAACTTAATTAGTAACTGAGCTATATAAGACCGGAGATGAAATGCAGGACCCTGTATAGTTAAAACGTACTGCAACTGCGCTGCTATGCAGAAAAAAAACATGCTCATTAAAAAAATACTCTGCCAAGTTTAATACGGGAATGGCGCTCCATCCCGGAATATCCCGCACGCGTCAGGGGATTTCGTTTTCATTTTGATGGATGCACCTGTGCCCCGGACTATTAAATCTGTCCGCCCGGAAGCGAGCATCTGCGCCGGGGCGTGTGATGGGTTCATAGCCCGGAGCCGGGGAAAATCCTCCCCTGGATTGCGCCGGCATAAATAACGTCCTGGAATATGTCCTGGCTAACTGCGCGCGTATGCATGTGTGCGTGTGTGGAGTCCCTCAGTCATGAAACAGGACACAATGGGGACAGGTGCCCGTGACAGTCCCTCGCTCTGGTCCCTCCAGGAAGAAGTTTCCAGAAGCGAAGTTGCCTTTTCGCCACTTCAGAACTTGAATCAGGAATGTAAATAAATATCGCCTGATCAAATAATAATATTTTATATATGTGGGGTGTGTTCATGCATGCTATGACGTATTTCTAAATTCAACAGTTTTCATTTCAACAATATATAGGGTGATATACTTGCTCACTGCCAAACTTTGACAGCTGACATATGACTTCATAATGTTTGTTGTTTACCAAATTCTGGTCAGGTCTGATTTTTAACGAACTGTTTCCATTTCGAGTTTCGTTTGTTTTTATCTTTAATTTCTGCTGTTTCTGTATTTTCTTCCGGTTTTTCTGAGTGTCTTCTGTTTTCCGAGTTTCTGTTACTTTCATGTAAAATGTTGTTGTTTTTATATCGAATTTCTGCTATTGCTACGTTCAGTTCTTTTCATGTTGAATTTCTGATGTTTTCTTATTGAACTTTTGTTTTTTTGGAACAAATTTAGTTTTTATGTATTTTTTCTAAATACCATTTCTGAAGACTCGTTATTTTTATTCGTTACCGTTTATTCGTTTATTCATTTGGCCAAATAGGTCACCACACCTCACTATTTTTTTTCCCGTTGGTGTTTAAAATTAATTTGTTACATGCTTTAGAGTATGTATTGATCAGAATGGCAGAAATTTTGAAAACATTTTGTAATAAATTATCTTTTCTTGTGTTATTTTTCACTACTTATAATAATTTTGTATTTCAGATTTACGAACAAATACTGAAAAGTTTTAAATTACAAATAAATTCCGAAATATTAGTATAACTATTCGGTTTGGGTATGGGAGACTATATCAAATAAAATATTTTTTTAAGGACTTTCATACTATGAAATAATATTCAGGGTGTTACTTTTAAAAAATAATAAGAAAAGCTGCAATATAAGAATATTAATCGTATGATACGGCAGTAGTTAGCCAGTATATCCTTATTCTCCAGTATATTCTCCTTAGTGTATATCGGGAACGGTGCTTTTATTACATTATACATTTTTGAAAGGTCACTAACGTTCACATTTTCTTGTAATTTAATTAATATTTCACCGTTTTCATTCTTACTTTATTGTTTTTCGTCATTTTAATAGGGTTCAATTAGAAACTTGTAACCACTAAACGTTAGATCTGTCAAACGTCATAGGTTGCAGTTAAGAAAAATAATGAATCAAAAATAATTGCTCTTACAGTGTTGCTAATAGAGATTATTGCGTTTACAGGAGAATTTATAATGTTAATAGGTGAATTTTAATGATTGACAAATATTTTTGAGCTGAACTTTTATGATATTATTGCGTATAAAGTTGGGTTGGTGTGTTTTAAATCATATGATTTTTCTTAAATAAATCATTGATTTAAATTTAAAATAAGTTTTTTGAATTAATCATTGCTTTTACACTGCTTGTGCATTCCAGTAGGTTAACAATTAAAAATGCAATGTTACTATAGAGTTAGTATGTTTAAAGTAGATAATTGTAAGTAAGTAAAATATATTTATTTTCTTCAATTTTTGGTGATCACAAAGTTCAGAATCACGGAATTTTTCACAGTAAATTCCATGAAATATTTTTCCCCGTACAATTACAAAACTTGATCATGGAAAAGCAAAATCAAGGATTTATTAAAAAAAGTGTTGTAAAGCACATCTTCCCTGGCAAAACCGAACAAAAACATAAAAATCGCAACAAATAAATGATTTTCATGATTAAAAAAAACCTCAGAAGATAGACAGCATATCCTTATTCTCCAGTATATTCGCCTTAGTGTATATCGGGAACTGTGCTTTTATTACTTTATACGTTTTTAAAAAGTCACTAACAATCACACTATTTTGTGATTTAATTAATATTTCACCGTTTTCATTCATACTTTATTATTTTTCGTCACTTTAATAGGGTTCAATTAGAAACATATAACCACTTAACGTTAAATCTGTCAAATGTTATAGGTTACAGTTAAGAAAAATAATGAATCAAAAATAATTGCTCTTACAGTGTTGCTAATAGAGACTGTTGCGTTTACAGGAGGATTTATAATGTTAATGGGTGAATTTTAATGATTGACAAATATTTTTTGAGCTGAACTTTTATGATATTATTGCGTATAAAGTAGCGTTGGTGTGTTTTAAATTAAATGATTTTTTTTTTTAATAAATCATTGATTTAAATCGAAATTAAGTATTTTAAATTAATCATTGCTTTTGCACTGCTTCTGCATTCCAGTAGATTAACAATTAAAAATGCAATGTAACTATAGAGTTAGTATGTTTAAAGTAGATAATTGTAAGTAAGTAAAATATATTTCTTTTCTTGCATTTTTGGTGATCACAAAGTTCAGAATCATGGAATTTTTCACAGTAAATCCCATGATTTTTTTTTCCGTACAATTATAAAATTAAATATAAAATTATAAATTTATAAAAAATTGTAAATCACATCTTCCCTGGCAAAACCTGAACAAAAACATAAAAATCGCAAAAAAACATGATTTTCATGATTAAAAAAAAGATTTATTCCAACCCTGATTCTAAGTTAATGGTTAACAACAACAAAATAGGCAGAAATATATTTCTTTGAAAAACCAATAGTGTGCCGCTTGTGTGCCAATAAGTGGATAACAGAAACAAGTTCGATAGCCAGTCAGGGATAACATCCCTAACAAATACGTTCACTACTACTAGTCCAGTCATATTAGCCTCAAAAAGCCGTTTGGACGGAAATTAATTATATAGTTCTGAAATTTAGTACACATAATCTTGAGCACTCTAGAATCGAATATCCGCCGAGTTTATGTCAATGGTGGCGGCTTCATCCCATAATATTGAAAAAGCACCCCCCAAACGGTGAACTGTGTTATTATCTCGTAAACAGGGCATCGCCTGAAATTTGTATATTGGATAAAGTTGATTGGAAGAAATTTAAAAAAAAATCATATTATAATAAAAAAAAAACAGGTGGAAATGAATTAGGCGGAAATAAATTATATACTTTTGAAATTTAGTATACATACTCTTGTGTACTCTAGAATCAAATATCCACCGAGTTTTCCCTTTCCCTGTGGGGGCTTCATCCCTTAATATTGTAAAAACACCCCCTAAACGGCGAACTTGTGTAATTCTTCGCAAATATCTCGTTAACGGTGCACCGCCTGAAAATTTTCATATCGGGTAAAGTTGATGTAAACAAAATTTTGAACATAACTATACTGTACGGTTTGCCACAAAAGCTATAGTTCGCACGGTGTAGACACCGGAAGTAAAGGATAAATACTGGCGCGCGACGCACAATTCCTTTCTCGGGCTCTCTTTTCGTAAATAACTACAAAACGGCGAGAAACAACACAAGTTTGGTGATGAAGTCCCCACCGAGGGAAGGAAAACTCGACGGATATTCGATTCTAGAGTACTTAAAAGTAAGTATACCAAATTTTAAACTGTATAATTTATTTCCGCCAAAAAGTCTAATTTGGCTAGACTATACCTGTATGACATAGTGAGTTATGTGTCAGATGAAAATTTATTATTGAACGCCAACTATCGGTAAAACTAGACAGCGAATGAGAACTTATTAACTCCATCAATCAGATCAGGAAAAATTAATAGAATAGAATAGATATTTATTAAACAATAGATCATATACACATGATATGTGTCCCGTCAATCAGATAATAAAGTATACATTTTTAAATCAAACTGCTCAAAACACATAAAATCAAACAATGTTCAAAACACATAAGATCAAACAACATAAAACTAACAACTGCTTATTAAACAACTACTGCAGTTAAGGACCTCCGCACTCAGAGAGTTTTACATCATCTAAACATTATTTCATGCTGTAATAGCATTTCCCAGCCAATTCCATATTTAATGAATGTTTGAATTTCAGTTTCCTCTTGCACTTTTTTATCAGCTCTGGGAGATTGTTGTGCATGCCATGTAGGAGATTTTTTTGTATCTTCGATAGAGGGGGACTGTCAAGTTGTCACTATTTCTTGTGAGGTGTTGATGATGTTGAGATTACTTCATAAAATTGCATACATTTTTGTATATACATCTGAATAACCGGGAATGGTTAGGTTTCATGCCCTATAATAATATATCATTTTAATTCTATAGTAACACAGGATCCCAAAATGCATAGTTAAATAGGGTCTTCCATTTAAAAAAATATAAGTTTAGTCTGTTACATGCCATTATACATGGTGGACCATTCATAAATTTTAATATATATATATGATGTGCAACTCATTTTGTACACTACTTATCATATATAATACAACGAGTGGAATTATGACTATCGATAATCGCGTGAGTTGGGACACGAAACATGTTGTCAAAAATTATTTGACAACATGTTGAGTGCATCAACCAGATGTGCAGAGTATAACCAAGTGTGATTATCACTTATTAGTCAATTCGAGTTCTGATTATCAACTATTAGGCGATCGCTAGGATAGGGAACAGAAGCATTATGAGTGATATAGTCCAGAAAATCCAGGTGGAAATAAATTAGGTGGAAATAAATTATATACTTTTGATATTGTGATTGTGATTATCAATAGTCATGATTCCAAGAGTTGTATTCGTCAGATTATATAACGAATGAAAAATTTAATAATTTTATCAATAGAAATGTATTTATTATGTTGCAGAACTCGGTAAATTGGCCCCAAATATACTTTCGAGGCCTTACAGTATTAGGTGGTTTATGGTTTTGTATCAATGTATGTGGTTTTCCTCAATATTTTTTAAGGAAGAATCGCCGAAGCGCGTTTTGTCTAATTGTGACATTTTAGTTGACAGCATAGCACACCAGATGTGCAGAGGACCAAGTGTGATTATCACTTATTAGTGAATTCAAGTTCTGATTATCAGCTAGTATGCGGTCGCTAAGATAGGGGAAAAAAAGATATTACATATCATTATGAGTGATATAATCTAATAAACATATTTTGATATTTTGATCATCAATGGCGTAGTTGGCCGTTCCCAGAGCGTTGAAACACCCTTTATACATAAATACCTGTTACCTATATTAATTTTGGCCATATAAATGCTTTCATTATTACATTGGCTTCAAAATAAAAGTCGTCTTGAATGCCAGTTTCATAACTGTATGTTGGCTTTAGTTATTTTTTTCTAAATCCTTGCACATATTCTAATCTTTTAATGGCATTCTTTCTCCCGTCCATTACTTGGGGTCGCGTGTAGAAATCTGTTCGCAGGGCGCTTTAATGCGGGAGGCAACAAATTCCTGCCCACGTGGGGGCCGCGTTTAATCCGAGGCGGCGCACGTCGGAGCCCTGGGGTGCCCTTTGAGTGCCTTTAATTACACCACTCTGGCAGGGTGCAGGCTCTCTCTGCTTCTGCTTATACTGAAGGGTGCACTCCGAAAGTGCGCAAATGTGAGCCAGGCACACGCACGAGGACACACTTCACGTCCGAAACAGGGCATCATCGATGATGTATCACTTACCGCGGATGACACTGTCACCACCACAAAACTACTTGTCGTTGGATGCATTGTAATTATTTGTTATTAGTTGCTGATCATTCTATACTGATTATAATGCGAATAGTTATCTGGCAGTTTAAAATACACATATGGAGATGTGTTGTGACACAAATGTGTGCTTTTGTGCATTGTGCAGATATTTATCACCATCTATAAGAGCTTCAAGCACTTATTCTTATGTTTAGGAGACACCCAGGTACCGGCACTTGTTGGCACGTTGATTTATCTTACAACTTATTTCCTACGAATTTCCAAGTAGATATTAATATTTTCTTATGAAACTGTTCAACAATTTTGGACGACCCTGTATAAGCACACCGCCCTTACACATTTGCGGCATCAAACACCATTTCTGCACATTACCTCCTGTGCCTCCAGTTTTGCAATTTGTGCAACGTTATCGCGCTTCCGTTCGTACCGAGATTCCAGAATCTCCGGAAATTGCCCCTGCACGAAGCCGTGTTTTCCGGGCGCACGTCTGAGCTGCCGTCCCCCCGATTTCCGGGACGACCGTCATTTTCCGGTCGGATGGACTGGGCCGGATTAGCGGGCGTCGCGACGCCCGCAGCTATTACCGCACCCCCGTCGCCCTTTCGGTGGGCCATGCCCTGTCAGGCGCCCGTCAGCATCCGCACCCTCCTTACTAGCGAAAGCGTATTGTTCGATGCGTGATGTGTGATGGTAATGACTTTTCTGAACATTGTGCGTCGATGATCGACTTGGGATTCAGAAAATGAATACAGCGCAATATTTTTTTTTCAAAAATAACTCTGATAACTTTTTCCACATTAAATGAAAAATTCCACATTTAATTTTGTAGGTACTTTAGTAGGTGTTTATAGATGTATATGTATAAACATATGTATGTATAGAGTGTTTTGTCCCCGACATAATACACTTATATACTTATGTTTCCTCAATTATAATAATATCCATATCACTATAATATAATAATATCACTACCAGACGCAATGATGAAAACTTTAAAAAAAAGAAAATAATGCCGAGGAAACTTCACATAATTATTTAGATATATTGACTGAATTTGGAAGTGCGATACCCTAATATGACTTAATACTAATACTAAAAAATGGTTATGAACATGAAAGTTAATGTCTTTTTTACATATTTGATTAAGCTCTATCATCAGATAAGCGAAAGATTTAATTTCTTAAATAATCATAATGAGGTCTTTCCATTTTTACCTAAACAGAGCATTATCCGAATTGTATGCAGGAAAATCTTTTATTTTATCTGTAATTATATATTTATCTGAAATAGATTTTGACAATTTGTGCGACGAAATTATATCATTTCTCTTTTTCAAAACTTTGACATTGATGTGGTGAAAATTGTACAGAATTCTTGAAACGGAGCGCCAAGGCTGAGTAAAGTCCTTTTGAGTATTCTTTTCTTACAAAAAAATAGCCGCTATGTAAACTGTGCACTGTAAATCAAATTTTCCATGGCCTACTGAACCAAAGTTTATATTTGCACACAAGACATAATTAATAGTTCTTCAAATATAATGTAAAGTTCAGACCTGATTTTAAAAGTCATCACTTATTTTGGTTGAAATTTGAAAATTTATATTTTTAATTAACTGAAACTTGTAACTATGGAATGTGTATAAATATTTTGATTGTAGAATATAACTGTACTTATAGGTATGAAATGTAGATAAATGTTATATTTTTGGGCTCTTCTCAAAACCAGATTTTGCAAGTGAGCACTTTATGTACTTCAGACTAGGCATAAGTTTAACAGATGCCCTCTTATTGCCTATCAATGAGCACTTGTGTGAAGCGCTTTTATGTCATCCTGGCATTTTGCTGTTATCTAAAAATCGACAGACGCATAAGTTAAACGTGCAAAGTGTTAATGAACCTGTTTACGATATGAAACACTTGTAATATTAATTTTGTTTGGTTTGCTTTTGTTGCCGCACAAACTTTGACCGTCCCTCTTCAGTTTCTACTAGAGGTGGACCCTAATCTTCTCATTTTTGGCTTCGTGCTTGTCATATTTGGCCGGAATATTATTATTAAAATTATATAATTTTCACATCAACATTTTTCAATCACTTTCTGTAAATTTTGTGAAGTTAAACTTTTGAAAAACTCATTATTAAACATTATTAAAACTTCCTAGTTTATGATAATCTTCAATGTCAACACTGCCAATATACAGAGTGTCAGAGTGTCAAGTCGACCGAAAAATTCCTACGGATGAATCAGGGTGCGAAATGAAGTCGAATATTCCTTTGGCATTTTTTTGTGTTTGGACAGGGGTGTATGGATATTGGATTGGCTTGGTTAGATAACAAAGATATATTTAAATTTCGCTCTTACAACTCAATTACAAATTAACATGTGTAGGTTATTATACAGGGTGTTAATTTGAAAAGTTGCCATCGACTTTCTCGACACTCGAGCACATGATTATTTTTTAATTTACTCAAAACCGTTTGGGTGGTTCGAAGGAAAACCAAAATGGCGTAGGTAGTGTCGTTCCCCTACCCAAATTAAATGGCTCACCCCCTACTTGTGATACATCGTTGGAAAGCTCTTGAAAAATTATTTCCAGTCATTATTAATACAATACGATTTGATGAACTAGTTTTAGGCATTAAGTACAAATAAAGTTCAAAAGTGTTCAATGTATTAACTTCAAATAACATGTTAAAGTAAATGTTGGAAATGGCTTCAATTGTTTTCTAAACAAAAATATAGTCTGCCTTCAAACTCTTCGCGAACTTTTTGAAGGTTTGTCTAGTAAAAGCTCAACATTATTGTGTTATTCTTTATCGTAATTGTTCAATAGTATCCGGCTCATTTTTCGTTTGTGTTTTATAAACTACAGATTTCTAGTGACCCCATAAAAAAAAATCGCTGTTGAAATTAATGAAAATTTGAACGGCGAAATTTATGCTAATTTGATGGATGAATTCATTGAGCCTCTCGTACTTCAGGAGGTTGAAAACCAAACAAATGAACATGGAATTATAGACTTACCGAAAATTCATTACATTTTCAACAAAATGGTGTACCTCCGCACTATGTACTTCCAGTTAGAGCATGGTTAGAGCGTCACTATCCAAATCAATGGATTGGAAGAAGAGGGCCTATGAAATGGCGTCCTAGATCATCAGATCTAACAATTACGAGAAAGAATTGCACAATAATGTCGAGCTATTACTAGACAAACCTTTCAGAAAGTTCGCGAGGAGTTTGAAAGCAGATCATATTAGTGTTTACGAAACAAGGAAACCATTTCCAACATTTACTTTAACATGTTATTTGAATTTAATTTGTATTGATAATGACTACAAAGCATTTTTCAAGAGCTTTCCAACGATGTATCACAAGTAGGGGGTGCCATTTAATTTTTTTAGATGGAGGTGGCTATGGCTTAAAGGGTGGATAGGGGATTGACACTACCTACGTCATTTTGGTTCCCCCTTCGAACCACCCAAACGGTTTTGAGTTATTTTTAAAAGTAATCATGTGTTCTATGAAAAAAGTCGATGGCAACTTTTCAAAGACACCCTGTACATATATATATATATATATACCGTTTTTTTTTCTTTACTACACATATCATTGACAATGTATAACTGGTTGCCTGCATCTACCCACTTGGAATTTCCTATGTGTAATTCTAAGAAAAAATAATCAACTCATTAGCGGCGTCGGTGCAGGCAACCTACACTGTCAATTTTGGCATATGTTACACAGAGAGGTTATGTTTTTATCAATAAAGAAATCACAAATATTCAGTTTTAAATGAAGATATTAATTTATTCAAACAATTCTAACGGTAAACAAAACAACATAAAAAGTAAAGTGTGGGTGAAGTCTAATGTCCTAGTAAGTTTTCAAAATGCCCTCCCTGTCGTTCAAAGCAATACGCAAGGCGGTTTTTGAAGCTACGCAGAGTATTACTAATGTATCGTGGATTTATGCCATTACATGCAGTATGTATACGGCCTTTCAATGTATCTACGTTATGTATTTGCACTACATTATAAATTTTACTTTTCAGGTAACTCCAAAGAAAATAATCATTTCGTGACAAATCAGCTGATCTTGGGGGCCATTCTATGGGGCCAAACCTTGCAATCCAGCGTCTTCCAAATGTATTGTCAAATAAATTCCTGACGGCATTAGTAGAATGTGCTTAAGCCCCATCCATTTGGAACCAAGGTTCATCAACATTCAGCGTCTCAATTGATGGAATTATGTGGTCTCGCAACAAGTCGATAAATTTTGCTTCACTGAGATTTCCATCAATCAAAAATGGGCCAATAAGTCTCGTATTAATTATTTTTTTAGAATTACACATATGAAATTCCTTGCGGGTAGATGCAGGCAATCAGTTATACAATGTCAATGATATGTGTAGTAAAGTACAAGTAGTATCGCGTACAAACTTGACCCCATGTATTCAATATAACCAGCATTACACGTTACACTAGGTTCTGCATAGGTTCTCACTAGGATCTTATCTTCCTCAACATTTTGTCTAGATAGTCTAGATAGTCTAGATAGGTTTCCTCATAAATCACTGTTGAAATTGATTCCCAAAACTTTTAAGACTGCTGAAATTAAACATTGATGATGCACTATGTTTTAATTTAGCATTTGAGGAAGGGGGTGACTAAATGGATCGATATGTTTTTTTTTTGTTGCTATAACGCCAAACTACGGTAATTGCATTGTCACCACATTACACAAAAAGGGTAAAGTTTCAAACGTTCAATTTGACCCATTTAACAAAGTTAAAACGGTCAAATTTAATACTAATGCAAGTAACATGCTAGATTTAAAAAAACAATGATTTTCGAAATTTATGCAGCAGTTCCAAACATGTGCAGCACCAATTTTAACGCGGATTTATGCATAGGGGTAACTATGCATCTGCGCCAAAAGTGGCAAAGGAATATTTGTCTTCATTTTGGGCCCTGCTTCGTCCCTAGAACGTTTTCAGTGGACATCCCTAACACTGTATAACACTGTATAACATTGCCAATTTTGGTATCATATTGGTAAGAATTTGGTCAAATTTTAAGGAATATTGTAAACATTTCTGAAAATTTGCAATTTTACAATCCCAATCTCAATATTTTTTAAATTAAAAATCTTCTAATGAAAATTTTATATTTTGGTAAATATTAACAAACATAAGAATTTTCACAATTTTGACTTCTTGTACATACATGCAGGGTGTTTTAAAACAGGTGTGCATAAATAAAAGGACGTATGGAGAATCAGATTCTAAGTGGAAATGATAGAATACACTGTTTCAATACAAATGTTCTCAGTTTCGAGATTACTGAGTTTAACAATTACTTAAATATTAGGTAAAAAGGATAATTAATTCATTAATAATAACATAGGCCATGGAATGAATAATAAGTAAGTACATATTATGTGTCATTCAATAATTGACCACATCTATATTAGGTCAATAAACAGATAATTTGGAATTGCTCGTTGAATTAAATTAATTCAATGGAACAGTTAACAAAGAGGATTTGAATGTTCTTCTAGATATCTTGAATAGACAGATGCGCTTAAAATTCTTCATAAATTCGTTTCAACTTATATTCGTTGCTAATGCGAGCACGCCGAACAATTCTTATATTATGTTTAATATTTAAGGTTGTTGTATTATTATGTAGTACCATTGATTATAATACCATTAATAATAAGGGTATTATAATCAATGGTACTACTCACTGGTAAAAAAAATATTTTTATTTTATTTTATGATTTATTTATTTTATTTCGCCTGACTAGTTTCGGTTATACCGGGTGATTCAAATTTTATTACCAGGCCAAAAATGGCGACTTCTAATTGAAATAAAAAATCCAAAATAAGTACACATGTTTAGATATTGATGAAGCCCAATCTGACGTTAAAAAAAATAATTTTAACTATCCTGTAGTTTATACGTTATTTCACAAAGAATTCGTAATTTTATTTATATAGTTTTTGTCAGAACATACTTCCAAACATTCCAAACATTCCAGTGTCATCCAAGTCAAAAAAATTTCACCAATTATTGAATTAAATGAATTTAGATATTGCAACAATAAGATTTATTACTAAATAGTAAAATATGACGAGTGCTACCAGTAATAGTCCCTATAATGGATTTTATGGGTTTTGTGACCATGACGGGCCTGCAAGGCTCGTTCAACCCACGGGCCACTGGCGGAATCATAAAAAGTCATAAAACGTTCCAACCGCACCGGCGCGGTCAATGCTTTGTCGGGCTCTTGACTTACAAAATCATAAATCATACCGAGGAAAGTTGGTGAGTAATGTAAGAAATGCTTTAATTTGAAATCTAATCATTTTCTTTAATTTTTGATTTCATAAATAGGTTCTATGAATAAAACAAAACAGTTTAGGGCACAAGTAACGATAGAGAATTTTACCCGAAAAGAGTTTTTTTTAAATTTTATAACCATCTATATAATTATATCGAAAAAGTCAAACTACCCTAAAAATTAAATATTTTTTGGGCAACTCAAAATGCCTAAAAAACCCATGGTAATAAAACTTGAATCACCCGGTATACAACCATCATCAGAGGCATCTACGAAGAATACAATAAATGAATTAGGTTAAATATAAAATTTGAGTCAAGTTTGTTACAAAATGTTTAAATATAAATTCTAATAGTGATTGTTATGTATTCAATGTTATAGTATGTCTAAATGATTTAGTGTCTATGTAATTTGTTAGTGTGGGGAAGAATTAAAATGTGTGGAAATTTATTTTTATGGGGGTATTAATTTTGGTGCTAGAAAGTAAAATCAATTCTTAAATAAGAATTTCAGTAATTTTATATGGATATACCTGTATTTAGAATTATTTACTTACGTATTTAATGTTCATATATCTTGAATTCACTTGAAATGTAATTTTAAAATTTTATATACAGGGTGGCCCACCCATCCTCGCTCGAAACATTGCTGCTAGACTAATGAAAATTGAGATACAGAGTGTACCATAAATCCGGGACATCATATTTCGTCTCATTTTTAAATGGAACACCCTGTATATTGTTTCATTTTTGGAATCTGATTTATGTAGGCTTCACATATCATTTTTATTTTTTGGAATCAGATGCAACATTGCCAAGTTATTCACATTTTAATCAAATTTAACGAATAATCATGGACATGGAAAAAAATTCAACAAAACCTTATTATAAGAGATCAATGAAAGAATCTGGATATGCAAGCACCCAAGCAATGTACCGAAACATACACAATATTTGGAGCCACGCTCAATACATAGGGTGTTCTGAAACAACGATCGAATTTTGCTATTTTCAAATGGCTAAAATTTATTGAGATTGATCATTATTTACCTATTAAAAAGTATTATTAGATTACAGTCCATATACTACCATTGAATAGCTCATTAGATGAGCACTCAGAATATGATGCTATGTACAGGGTATTCCATTTGAAAAAAAAAGTTTTAGCCATTTGAAAATAGCAAAATTGTATAACGCAATAACCTGCAACGATTGTGGTACAAACACCGGCAGGCCTTTAAAATTAAAAATAAAGGAACATTTAAGAGACATAAACATTTCAAATTTTGGACATTTTCAAATCATACTTTCGACATAAACAAAAATACTAAACTCTTACACAATACAGATAAAGGCTTAAAACAAATTTTATGAGAAGCTTTTGAAATAGATAAAACTATCAATACAGAACACAACATACAGTGCCTTAATGACCAAACTCAATTAACATTTAAACCTATTTATAATTTTTTAAATGATCTATTTAACACATAAAACAACAAAAACAGTTAAATAAAACTTCAAATTAGACATATATCTAATTTTAAAATTATATTTCAACTGAATTCAAGATGTATGAACATTGAATACGTAAGTAAATAATTCTAAATATTAAATTGGCTGTGTGAGTGGTTACCACTTGGTGAAACATATTAGTATAGGAATAATAAAGCACTTGGTTGACGTTTCACAGTATATATAGAAAAGAACCAAGAACAATATGCCTACCAACAACATTCAGGAATGCCATCGGCCACACAAGATCGCATACACCACATATCATCGAAGATGGACAAAAAACAAAAGCCTTCGACACTATATCAAAACCAAAATTAATCGAAAAACTTAAGGCAATAGGAATAACGGGAAAGGAGCTAAACATATTAAAGACATATTTATCAAACAGAACACAAAAAACCAAAGTAAATAATGCAGAAACCCAACCACTTGCAGCTGAATATGGAATACCACAAGGAGGAAACCTACCACCAATCTTATATATTATAGTTATACACAAACGATCTGCTGGAAATGAACTTGAAAGGAAAACCACATATATATATATATATATATATATATATATATATGCAGATGACACCTGTATAGTTTACACGGGAAAAAACTATAGAGAAATAGAAGACAATATGAACGAAGATATAAAACTGCTGGAAAACTGTTTTTTCAATAACTTGCTAACAATAAACGAAGCAAAAACAGAATATGTGATATTCTCAAACGATAAAACAACAAGAGATATAAACATCACGATCAAGAATACAAAAATAAAACAAATAAAAGAAGTAAATTATCTAGGACTTAAAATACAAAGCAACCTAAAATGGGATCAACACATAGAAACGCTTAAAAAAGGGAACTCTAAAACAATCGCCGCCATAATGAAAATCAGAAACTACGTACCGGAAGAGAAAAAGAAACAAATATATCATGCACTTTTTACATCAAAAATCAACTATCTCTGCAACATATGGGGAAACACAACTGAAAAAAACCGGAATAAACTACAGACACAACAAAACAAAATTTTAAAAATACTCTACAAACTGGACCGAAGAACCAATACAGCAGAATTATATAAGAAAACTAAGGAGCTCAATGTAAGAAACATGATAGAACTGAGTAATCTACTATTAATATATAACATTAAAAATAACCTAACAAATACGAACATGACACTATCAAATAATAAACAATTCCATCAACACAATACAAGAAGAAAGTCAGATCTAAGAACAGAAAAATTTACAACAACAAAACATACACAAAACTTAACAACGAAAACAATAAATAAATATAACTACCTGAACGAACATATAAGAAAACTAAAATACATACCTTTTAAACTAAAAATAAAAAAACTAATTTTAAATAACAAACTCTAAACAAGAGGAATGAAGAAGACCGACAACATCCTTCAATACCATTAACCCAGGAGGGGAGGAGAAATCGTACAACTCCCGAGGTGACGACAGAAGAAAGAAAACACGCAATATTTGAAACAATATTAATAATTATATTATATAGAATGTTATTTATATGAGCTATTTATTGTACCGGTATAAAATTTAAAATAAACTATTATTATTAACAAAAAAAACATCAATGTATGGATCTACTAGAAATCTTAGAAATTCGCAAAGCAGTCATTAAAGGAAACAACATTGTGAATGAACAATTGATTTTACTTTCTATCACCAAAATTAATACCCCCATAAAAATAATTTTCACACATTTTAATTCTTCCCCACACTACCCACACTAACAAATTACACAAACACTAAATCATTTATACATACTATAACATTGAACACATAACAAATACTATTCTAATTTATATTTAAACATTTTGTAACAAAATTGACTCTAATTTTATATGTAACCTAGTCAGGCAAAATAAATAAATCATAAAATAAAATAAAAATATTGTTTATAATAATATATCAACCTCAAATATATAACTGGTAATTTATGGATAAAACCGTAAATTTAATGTTTAATAATATTTATCATGATTTTCTTTATGTTCCCCCTTTTCTTTGCAAGGCCTATGTAATTTTTAATAAATGAAATATTATTTTTATCTATTTTTTAGCTCAGTTAACTTAGAAACGTTAAGTATAATTTATCAAATATTTACATATTTACTCTCTCATTTCGACTTAGATGTGATGCTGCAAACGTTATTTCATTTTTGCCCGCCTGTTATAACACATCCTGTATATCTCACTTATAAAGATCTTAACAGTTTTAAAATTACTCCTCCTCGCAGTGTTTTATCTTTTATTTTTGCATTAAACTTGATTTCTAATTTCCATTTTCTAATGGTTTTGCTCAAGTCGGAAATCTGTATTAAATTTACATCAGCAATGCGCACAATCGAACGCCGCACTGCTCCTTCACATCTGACGTTGAGACGTATCAATTTCGCCCCCTTGAGCCACCCCCGACGTTCTCGACACATAGCCGATCCCTTAATCCCGAAAGTCACGTGCCCCACGCGCGGATGGAGAAGGGTGCGTGGGCCGACGGCGATGGCCAAAGGGCCGGCAGTAATCTCTTTGTTTCAACTCCACCGGCATTCAATTATTCTGGGCAACAGCGCGGCATAATGGAAAATTGATGGCCGCAAATACCAAAAAGAAGAATGCCGGGATGCAAGAAGCGAAGGACCAGTAGCGCGTCAAATGGGGATGAATAATCAGTAAATGTATTGATGTATTGACGAGCTAGAGAATTTAAAGAACATCAAATACGAAATATCAAGAAACTACAGGAAAATCAATCGCATAATATAGAAAACTGCCAGAATAAACAATTGTAAAAGATTTCTTTGCACACCTATACAAATAATCTGCTAATTTTATTTATGTATATTTCAGTAAATTGTTGTAACTCTGGTACACTTTCCATAAAAATCTGCATTTTTTTTTTCAGGTCACCCGCGTTTCTTCAATCAGCTGTCCTGCGGCTTGGATCTGGTCTCGATGGCCGGCGAGTGGCTGACGGCGACGGCGAACACCAACATGTTCACCTACGAGATCGCCCCCGTCTTCATCCTCATGGAGACCGTTGTCATGACCCATATGCGCGAGCTCATCGGCAGCAACTGGGCCAACGGGGACTCGATCCTTGCACCAGGTAAACGAACCGACGTCGAAATCCCGTATTAACATCGCAAAGTCGCATCATCAAATATTCAACGGCAATCCGATTCTGTCGACAGCCATTTGCAATTCAGATTTTGAAACGCAGGGGTTAATTGATGTGATTCTGTCGCAGGTGGCTCCATTTCGAACCTGTACGCCTTCCTGGCGGCCAGGCACAAAATGTTCCCCAATTACAAGGAGAAGGGCATCGCTACCATTCAAGGTCAATTAGTGATGTACACGTCGGATCAGGTAATTTTTTGCGTGTTCGCATATTGCTTACACGATTCCTCTTCAATTAGTGCATCACGAATAAAAATTGATCATATTTAGAGTCACTACTCAGTGAAGTCTTGCGCTTCGGTCTGCGGTCTTGGCACCGACAACTGCCTGATCGTGCCGTCGGACATCCACGGCCGCATGATCCCTGCAGAGCTGGAGCGTCTCATCCTCGACAGGAAGGGCAGGGGCCACATCCCCTTCTTCGTGGCCTGCACCTCGGGCACCACTGTGCTCGGCGCCTTCGATCCCATCAACGAAATCGCCGATATCTGCCAGAAGTACGGCATGTGGCTCCACGTGGACGTAAGGATGTGGTAACAATAAAAAAATAATTACGTATTAATTACGCTGCTTTACAGGCTGCTTGGGGTGGCGGACTTTTGCTCTCCAAGAAGTACAGGCATCCACGGCTAACTGGAGTTGAAAGGTAATGAAACTGCTGATTAAACTTACATACTCGTGTTCCACTTAGGCCTATTAATAGTTTTTCAATTTTTGCTAAGGATAATAACAATAACCCTTATAATAATAGTAATGATATACACATTGTTTTTAAATTTGTATATCTGCTATGACTAATTTACATCACCAAGAATATACACAATTAACAATTTTGTATTGTGTATATGCAACCATGACTGATTCAAGCATTAAATTGTTTAGTAATGAATTGCCTCGAAGTCATGTGCTGCGTCGATTTTTTTTTTAATTTTACTGGCTAATTTCCATCACCAAGAATACACACAATTAACAGTTTTACATTGTGTATATGCAACCATAACTTATTCAAGCATTTCATTGTTTAGTAATGAATTGCCGCGAAGCCATGTGCTGCGCGGATGATTTTTTTTTTAAATTAATTCCCTGAATGTCGCAGTAAATCAAGTTAACGTCGGATCCACAAAAGCTGCTGGGGGTGTAAATGGGAAAAACGCCGCGCGGGGGCAGAAAAGCGCGGAGTTGGGCCTTAATGGTGCGATTACAAAAGCTACCCGGATTTGATTAATGAAGGAGCAATTAATTAGCGTACGTGTCGGGGGTTTAATTGCGGTGAATGGGATACAGGCCGAGAGGGCCTTTCTGCTGCCCCCAGAGTGCGGTATTAAACCGTAATCTAATAAATCACCGAACGTTTAGAATGGGAGACAGTTTGAATGCAGTTTTTGGTGAGTTTTCTTTAAATTGGCATCGTTTGAATTAATCATGGAAAATTACAATATGTTAAAATCATTTAATAGCAGTCGTTTGCGGCTAACGAAATTACGCGACTTTAGAGTCGTTTGTCGCTAACGTGATTTCTATATATGGTTAGCTCTGCCTCTGAAGTATTTTGCGCTTACGCCACTTCTTCAGTCATTTGTCACTGACAATTTTTCTATAGTAATTTATCACTAGCGTGCCTTACATGGTCAAATATCGCTGATGCCATTTTTATGCTTATTTTTCTCTGAGGCAGTTTTATAGTTCTTTGTCGCTTATGCGTGTTATCTTTTGTCGCGTACGTGGCTTTGTATTCTATTTACTTAGTTGACGTTTAGGTGTATACCTTAAATGTGGCGCTTACGCCACACTTGCAGTATTTTTCTTGCTTGCGTGAATTTTACTGAGATTTATCGCTCATGCGACTTTTACATTCGTTTTCATCCTTACGCAACTTATGCTGTATTTTGTCGCTTACGTGTAGGGCCGGATTTAAACTTGATAAGGCCCTAAGCTATTTAAGATATGGGGCCCTTTATAAGTCCCGATATTATATGTCAGTGCCAAATATGATTTTCGGAAATACAATTAAGAAGAATATAGGTAGTGAAATAATAATTCTTTAACTTATAATCATTTTTATTCGTAACAAACTTAAAAATGCAAACTGGTAAAAAGAAACAAATGTTCTTTTAAAAGGCACAATTTACAAAGGCGTATTATCCAATCTCTTGAAACATGTCATAAGGATTAAGGAATAATATTAAACTAAAATATTTTCTTTTTTGCCTTTGCCAGAGCAAAGTAAAAAAGGCTCCACGTAATTTTAACCTCGCTACTACTTCGTGACAAAGGGGCTCCATCCTATCTGCGTGGGTTGACGGGACTCAGTCAGCGAAGTTCAGAAATTACGAACTGTCGCAACGGCTGACCATCTGACGCCCACACCACCAGATTTATATCTCGCAATGAGAAAAAAAAGAAGTTAAATTTTGAAAAGAATGCCCGATTGAGAAAACGTGGGGAACAAAAAAATAACAGATGTGAGTTTTGTGGTTGTAAAATATCTTCGTTTATTCAAACACAAAATGACGGGACACCGTGTCCGCGCTCCCTGAAAGAAAATACCTCCGCTCGTAGAATTATCGCGCCGCGTTCACCGAATTCGGCCGAATTCTATAAAGCACTAATTCCTTCACGAATCTCTTCTTCACTAGGTTCTAATTTTGTTAAGAATGAAAACTTTTTTGCAGCATCATTGTATACTGAGGCTTCCGTGCCAGACTCTAATGCATCATAGGTATAAATGTTTCGATTTTAAACTTGTCTCTTGGCTCAAGGTTCTCTAAAGCATCATCTTCATCATCATTTATTTACCTTCTTCTATATCTGCTTTTATTCTAATCAACATCAGGCAATTTTGTCTTTGCTTTTTCTTCAAAATGTTCGAACATATTCCTGGTAGGTACCTTTAACAAAATCCGAAAGTGAAGTATACAATTCCCTATATACATCTCGACTCATTTGGGGTTCTTGCAGTGATTGACTAGTCTTGTGAAATTCAACCAGCATATAACTCCACAAATATAACATTACCATAAATTCAAACTCCTCCATTTTATTCAAAATGTTTATGGCTTGATTTCTTGTTTCTCCTTTCTCTGTAGCATCAATATGCTACACAGCTATTCTCATCACAGCTATCAAGTATTGCACTTGTGGCTATTGAATGTGCTTCCAATCAAGTCTTTGACAAAGACTTTAGAGCTTTTGAATCATCTTTGTAGAATGACAATAGTACTGTCCATCTATGTGTTGATGAAGAAAATAAATTAGATATATCTTTACAAAATCTAATACAATTTAAAAAACGTTTACTACATCTAAACAACAGTCAACTGCTGCTCTACCAACAAGATTCAGGGAATGATGAGTACATGGAATATACCTAGCATACTTGTAAATCTTCAATATTATTTCTTGCATACCCTTGTATTTGGCAGGCATATTGGCAGCATTTTCATATGACTGGCCTCGATACTTACTAATATCTATTTTGCACTCATTTGTAAGTTCCGGACTTGCGGTATTGGGACAAATAAAGCTGCAGTATATTTAAGTAAATATGACTATTGCTCACTCGGACAATTTTGGGGGGGGGGGCAAGAAAGTGGGGGCCCTAAGCTATAGCTTGCGTAGCTTATACGTAAATCTTGCACTGCTTACGTGACTTTTATAGTCATTTACCGGTAGTGTAATTTCTATACTTGGTGGCCAGCGCTGCCTCTAGGGTCATTTATACGACTGCTTCAATTGTTTGCCACTGACAAATTTTCTTTACTAATTTGTTACTTGTCACTGGCACGACTTGTATGGTCAATTATTGCTGACGTGATTTCTGTGGTTATTGATCTCTCAGGCAACTTTTACAATATGTTTCTTGGTTGCACGACTTTTGCTATTATTTGTCGCGTACGTGACTTTGTACTCACATGTCGCTTACGTAACTTTTAAAGTCATTTGCTATTAGCGTATTTCTATAGACATTGGTGGCTAGGGACAAACAACCGTATCGTTTGTCACTTATACGATTTCTTCAGTCATTTGACGTTGACGAGATTTATCTTTCTCTTTCAATAGGTTTATGTCATTTCCACTTCCGTTGTTAAATATCTGCCCACTCGAATTTTACAATATATTTCTCCTTTGCGTGTCTTTTACTGTGCTTGTCATGTACGTGACTTTGCACTTGTTTATCGCGTACGCGACTTTAAACACATTTATCGCTTAAGCGACTGTTACAGTCTTCTTCTTACTGACGCGACTTTTACTGTCATTAGTAGTTTTTGCAACTTTTATACACGTTTGCGGATTTTATTCTTAATATGTATTTCGCTGTTGATTTTTGCTGATGCGACTTTTGCACTCGTTTGTCGGTTTCGCGACTTTTACAATTTTCTTTTTATTTACACGACTTTTACACTCTTCTTCTTGTATATTCGACTTTTACAGTAATTTGTCGATTACACGAATTTTATACACATGTGACTCTCACGTCACTTTTGTAACTTTTGTACTTGTTTATCTCTTATGCAAGTTTTTACAGTCGTTTGTTGTTAATGCGATGTTCGCTGTCAAATATTGCTGACGCGACTTTTTCAGTCCTTTATCGCTTATAGTAGTTCCGAGAAGAACCGACAATTATTAATGTTTTTTTCAAACATAGAATCGCGTTTTCTATGCTCGTTCGCATGCTTAAGGTACCTAAATATAATAGAGTGAAATGAAATACGAAACATATGCCGAATTCCGACCATATGGGGCGATGAGTCATTGTCATCTCTCAACGAAACTACTATACATGACTTTTGCAGTTTTCTTCGTGCTTTTGCGACTTTCACAGTCGTTTCTTGCCTATGTGACGTTCACTGTCAATTATTACTGACGCTATTTTTACAGTTATTTGTCACTTCTGGAAGTGTTACTACTACTATTTTTATACTATTCTTCTTCCTAATACGACTTTTACAGTCAATTGTTGCTTTCACGACTTTTACAGACGTTTGTCGCTTATGCAATTTTTACATTGATTTGTTGTTTACACGACTTTCGCTGTCGATTTTTACTGACGCAACTTGTTCAGTTCGTTCTCGCTTAAACAATTTTTACAGCCGTTTGGTACTTACTCGGTTTGTATACTGATTTTTTTCTAAACTGGCGTCCACGTCATCAAAATAATAATCATAATGATGATTTTACAAGGTTGCCAACTGTCCTGGGTATTTAAAATGGCTGCAATCAGCTATTGCGCCCGTGCAATCTTGTGCGACAGTGTGCGGTTCGTATCAAATTCGTCGACTTCTCTGCCGTTTATCGTACAGATATCAATCTTGTGGTTATGGTTTAACATCTACAATAGCAAAATATGAATTGTAATAATCGATCAAATGTAACAAGTTACACGTCAAAGAAGTTTGGTTATACACACATGCATGACATGTGTTAATGAAAACGATTTAGCATCGTCGCCGAAAAAATATCATGGCCGCCAACATAAATAACATGATTTATTACATGATAGGCAGGCGAAAATTGTGTCCGCGGTTAATACACCGATTATCTATTTATAACCACCAGTGATAACCAGGGTTATGTAACAAATGATCCTCAGATTATTTTCGATTCTCAAACTATTGTTATGCATATTCTCGCAAACAATTACTTTGGTACGAAAAAAACCTCATCACACAGCTATTTCATGACGTGAACTTCAGTTTAGAAAAATTAGAGTGTACAGTCGTTTACAGCTAACAAAATTTCAACAAACTATTTACCGTGTTGGTGTCTACAGTCGTCGGTGGCTAGCGTGAGGTACTCCGAGTGGATTAAAACCATTTTTTTAACTCTTTGTCTGTTTGTGAGTTAGGATGTATACATATGTTACTGTAAAAGCCCGAACAGCGGTAAATGCTTAGTTTTGTCGGTAAATCCTAAGATTTACCTGGGAATACTGGAAAAACTCCGAAATATTACTAAATCATTGATTATTTCGTACTTTTACCTGTATTTGTCGGAAAATCTTAGAATTTACATTAGGGGGGCAGCATATGTTAGAGTAATCATGTGGAGACTTGTATATCCCCACTTTTGCGCATGCTTTAGTGCCAGTCGGTCGTTTGATATTCATCAGTTGACAAGATCCAGCGTAGAAACCTGCACTTTTACAGCAGCAGAGTAACTAATCTTTGCATTCAAAGTATTCTGTCTGTGTTTTTATTAAAAATGAATGTGAAAAAAAGGCATTATGAAAAATTGTACAACTTGGTGAGCAAAAAAAAAAAATAATCGCTTCTATCTTGATAGAGAAAAGTACAAGTGTTTGCAGGAAGTTAACACCGCTAACTTAGCAAATAAGCTAGCTTTTCATTATAGGCACATAAACCTGTTTGATGTTTTAAATGTAGGTGCATAGGAAACACTTATAGCACCTGTCAAGGGAGAGAATGCGAAAATTCTCTATTATATCTGCTATGACGACTTATTTCGTATTATTGAAGAGGTACATCTTGCTGTTGGCCACGGTGGAGGGTCAAAAATGCTAAAGGAGAACAATCGCAAGTACAAAAACATTGCAGTCGAGGAAATTGTGACGTATTTGAAGTTGTGAGACTCTTGCCTGAAAAAACAGAAAACTTTGAAAAAGGGCATTGTTGTCAAGCCTATACTACATTCCCAGATGAACTCGTTGCCAGGTTGACCTTATAGACCTTCAAACTACTCCAGATGGAAAGTATAAATTCATTTTCGTTTATCGGGACCATCTTACAAAGTTTGTGATCCTCCGTGAACTTCAGACTAAGAGAGCAGAATAAGTCGCTTACCATCTGTAGGATATTTTTACCACTTTTGGTGTGCCTAACATACTCCATTCTGACAACGGGAAAGAATTTTCTAATCAAATAATCAAAAGTGTGATATGTGGCCAGATATAAAAATTGTACATGCCAAACCAAGGCATAGCCAGTCTCAAGGGTCCGTCGAACGTGCCTATCATGACGTGCAAAAACATGTTGACCACCTGGATGGACACCAACCACATAACGAAATGGTCTGAGGGATTGAAATTCGTCTAGGCAATGAAAAATAGAGCATATCACGAGGGAATTAAATGTCCTTCTTATGCAGCTATGTTTGGTCCTTCAATAAAGAGGGGCTTGCAACTTCAGTGATTCCCCAAAACATACATGAACAATTACAGTCCAAAGAAAATTTGCAGAAAATACTACCTTCGCATTATCAAAATTCAGAATTAGAGAATAATGACATCGTGTTAAGCAAGTTCTTTTTCCAATCGTAGCCTTAACTTGACGCCATATTTAATACATAAATTTTCGCCATTTTACCTATTAATAATAATAATCACTTACATAATATACTGTATTTTCATTGGTCAGGATCCGCAGGCTATATATTGAACTCGATCCGAAGATGGCATTGGCTCCAAATGATTTCCCCACATATAAAGAGTATTCTTTTAGTATTGTATAATATCTATAATTGGAAGAACTTACCGGGGGAGCATCTCCCCTTTCCCCCCGTCAATTGATCTCTTGCCGACTGGATTCGAAGCAGTCACGGCTTCGACCATTATTCTCTACGACTATTCCAGGAACGAATCCCGCCTTTATGTGCACGAAGCATATTTGCAAAGGACCCAGGAACGAATCCCGCCTTTATTTGCACGAAGCATATTTGCAAAGGACCCAGGAACGAATCCCGCCTTTATTTGCACGAAGCATATTTGCAAAGCACCCAGGAACGAATCCCGCCTTTATTTGCACGAAGCATATTTGCAAAGGACCCAGGAACGAATCCCGCCTTTATTTGCACGAAGCATATTTGCAAAGCACCCAGGAACGAATCCCGCCTTTATTTGCACGAAGCATATTTGCAAAGGACCCAGGAACGAATCCCGCCTTTATTTGCACGAAGCATATTTGCAGAGGACCCAGGAACGAATCCCGCCTTTATTTGCACGAAGCATATTTGCAAAGGACCCAGGAACGAATCCCGCCTTTATTGGCACGAAGCATATTTGAAAAGGACCCAGGAACGAATCCCGCCTTTATGTGCACGTAGTATATTTGCAAAGGACCTAGGAACGAATCCCGCCTTTATATAATCAAGAGGACACAAATATGACGGAACACCTTAATCTGATATACATATTGTAGTTTAGGTATTGACCTTTAGTCCATTCCAACGCCTAATCCATAACCGTCCACATAGCAACGCACACCAAAACATTAGATCACACATGCTTTCCGCACAATCTGCACCCAACTTGCATCCACACTCCATAAAAGCACGTAACTCAATGTGCCCTTCGTTACTCGTTCTTAAGCTGAGCGTCTCGCTCCGGCTCATATAAACAAACAAAGCACATATCCTGCCCCAATATTAATAATCATTTATTAGTCAATAATACAATTTGATACCTAACAATCGAAAGTGAATATGAGATCCTCATGAACAATATTGCCGAAATTGAGACTGAATATGCAACAGTTAGTAAAGAAAAAGATGTTGCTGATAATGATGTCATGATAAAGCATGCAGTGAATATTGACAGCCTTATTACCGAAACTGAGATGACAGAAAACACGAGCAAATCTCAAAATGAGCTAATTGTGGTTTCTTCTATAGAGCCAATACCGAAAAAGATACAGTCTGTAATAGAATTTTGAGAGAAAGCGAAATTAGATATTTTACTTTACTTTTACTTTCGATAAAGTACCTGATATTGATAGAACTCAAACTGATCCTAAAAGCGTTATTGTAGTAGATGTCAAAGATAATGAATTTTATCAATTAGCTACAATAACTAGGCTTGTTATTTGTTCTAATAAATACGTGTTTCAAAATATAAAATAATTTATGTTAAAACAATAACTAGGCTTGTTATTTGTTCTAATAAATACGTGTTCCAACAAACAAAATTAATTTATGTGAAAACAATAACTAGGCTTGTTATTTGTTGTAATAAATATGTGCTTATATTACGTATCATTTTCATATCTAACTTTTTTTACCAAGCGCCACTGGCATATCCTAGCTTTTACCAATATCAAAAATCAATATCAATATAGCTGAAAAAAAAACTACTCTGTTCTAAGATTTCGGGGTGTTACATTATTTACTGGAAAATCTTATAATTTAGCGGCAAAACTTAGCATTTACCGCTGTTCGGGATTTTACAGTAACATATACAAGGTGATTTATTCCAGGAGGTGAAAATATAAAATTCATGTTGAAGATTGGATATTAAGTAAGAAATGCGAAATAACTTATTTCTGATCGGTCTTTGTTTTAGAGATATTGAAGCATTACGTTTTTCGAACATATTTATTTTTTGTGTATAAAATAAATTGTAAGTCATCTAAATTGCGTAGAAACCAAAGACTTATTTAATAGTAGTTAACAGTTGTCAAATACTTTAGTTATTGCTCTAACTTGTTAACGTAAAAAAGATACAAATTTTGTCAAAAACGCAGTTCGGCAATGAAGAATATGCCGACTTTATTTGTGTTTACGGCCTTTGTAACGGCAATGCTTTAGAAACTTGTCGGGAATGTCAAAGAAGATTTCGAATAGATGTAAGCCATCTCGCCGTGTATTTTTCGATGCATTACTATAATTTGCATACTGGTGGTGTAAATAAAAGATCCAACTCTGCAAGAAAAGAAGAAGTGATTGATGCAGCGCTTGACGAACCAGGTATTAGTACCAGAAGAAATGTAACCCATTATAAAAATGTTGTAAAACGTAAATGTAATGTAAAATGTAAATGAAGAAATGTCTGCAAGTTTCTCAACACTTCGTTTAGAGGACTTTAAACGGAGAAGTGATACATCCTTACCATTATCAGCGCGTCCATCACTAACAATCAGGAGATGAAGTACAAAGGTTAGCATTTTCGCGATAGCTTCTCGAACAGAATGGGCAACATGATAAGTTTAGGTATTCGTTACATTTTGTAGTCCGACGAAACTACTTTCAGTTTTAAAATGACCTACTATTATTTTTTTGTAAAACATGAAATTATATCTTTCAAAACATTGAATCTCGATATCTTCAAAACAAAGGCCGATTAGAAAAAACGTTATTTCGCATTTTTGCTTAAAATCTCATCTCGAACACGAATTTTATTTTTTTGCCTCCTGGTATAAATCACCTTGTATGTGGGTATTTCTATATTTGTGGACACGATGAAGTCAAATACGACTCAAAATGATAGGATACCATTTTGAAATTTATGTTTTTTGAAACAAAATCTACCTAGAAATGTATGAAATAAAGTTATGCATGAAAATTAAAAAGTGCGGACTTTATTTCATACATTTCTAATTATGAATTTTCAACAAATAAAAGCCACATCGACCAATCTAAAATATACGTACATAAATTTAAAAAGGTTCAGGAAAAATATATAGGGTGACCCGTAATAGAATCCCGTACAATGTCCGTACATAGCTTAAGTACGTGCTACTGACTTATTTTTAAGTTGAAAACTTCCAATATATATATATATATATATGGCCTAAAATTAATCGTTATAAAGTTATTGACATTTGAATGTTGCCGCTGCACTCAAAGGTCATTAGCAAAAGATATTAATTAAGGGACTGCAACCGCCGTTTTCATACTTTCGCTCTAATATTCCACCAGTCTTGTTGATGTTCTTGCTCGTTCACCTCTGTGAACAGCACCTTGGCCCTGGCCAGCTGAGTGAAGACGGCGTGTGCAGTACTTCAGCCTTAACTAATTGGCAGTGCGGCTTCTGGTAATTTAATTACATGGCGGTAGGGTGAACTTGGGAATAGCGAATTTAAATTGCGAAAAATATCCCGTAACAAACGTGAATTTATTGTAACAAAATTAAAAATGTGGTTCGTACAAAAGCCAAATGGGGCGCGTTAAACGATCTATACCGTGGCGCAGATTCCGCAATTACGGTCGACACGGTGTATGTGTACACAGGGGCATGTCCCATACCCGGATGTCGTGGTATGTCGGTTGGATCGGTAACGTCCTCTTTACAATACCAAATAATAACGTATATTAATGACAATATTGAAAAATAGTACTGGCGCAAATTCCGTATGAAATTAAGAGAGAAAAATGGTAAAAAGTGAATAATAACGGAAAATAATCCGATTTGTTTTTTCTCCTCGAACTCGGGCGAGGGGGTATGCCCCTGGGTGTAGCTCACTACGTCTCGTGGTTCTTGTTTTGGATTCAGCGTGGCCGGGCGTACTCGAAGGTGATGGGGGTTGTAACCCGTAAAAGAAATCCCTGAAGAAACGGCCTAAATATATGGGGTGGTATTTGCACCACGCGTGAAACAAAGAAGGCTAAAAATTACCTAAAGGTCTGGGGCGGCCGACATGTGTGGTATTCTAAGGTCGTTTTGATCCAGTCCTTGACTGATAGTGGTAGGGCCACCAACCACAAGGGCCACTCAAACCACAAATCGCGCATTAATGGTGGTCATAATTCGGTATCTCACCGACTTCGTCTCTGACAAATTTAGGGCCCAACCGCGCGTGCGACTTCTGAACGAATAATTCGATTTATGTTCGCCACCGGGAAAACCAATATTAGGGGGAAGATTGAATTAATTATTGCGCCAGGGCGCTGTCGAAGGGAACCGTGATCTCAAAGAAAAACTTAATTACTTGAGCATTACTTTGAACGTAACGGTAACACCGAGATCAATAACTTTGTAACGATTGATTTTAGGCTATATATTTATTGGAAGTTTTAGACTTAAAACCAAGACAGGAACACATACCTTCTTAAGGTATCCTATTGCGGTACACCCTGTATACAATCTATACAACCGTTGCTTTTATCAATAATATTTAAATATAACAGATATTTGAAAACAATTTTGATAAAAGTTAACAGTAATTTTAAAATGGATCTTTTGTTTTCTTTGTTTTGAAATTTTTGTTTTGAAAACAAAATGTCATAGATTCCTTCATTTACGGAGAGTAATTATATTATAGGGGTCTACTGGGAAAGTCATGTAATGGCCACATCATTTTTTTTTTATTAAGCTCTCTCGGTGTAATCGACTTTCACACCACCGCCGTTTATTTATTTTGGGCTCTCCCGCCGGCCGCCGAGGGTACATTAATTTTCCCGATAACGCCCCCTTATCTCCACCACATAATCATTTACTTTGCATAATCCGCTGTTTTCAATTTCTCGCCGCCGCCGAGAGCCGCCCCCGCGCGCAAAATCAATACGGCTGTGCTCATAAAAACTTCCTGATAAGCCGCAATTTGCATGAGAGGCGCGCACCCGGAACACCTCAAACGACCCCGTCGATCACCCTTAATATCAATCAATTCGGCAGCGAAGGGAGTAATCTCGCCCCCCTTCCGGGGGGCGGCGTCCGGCTGATCGCTTTTAAAGAGCGAAAGCTTGTCAGAAGTTGAAAGTCGTGGCCTAATCCCTGATTACATGGGAATCAGACAGATGTTTGCGCCCTGCAGGATGAGAGCAGAGGGATCGGAGCTCCCGGAGTTCCCGGTCCCGGGATCCAGACAGGATTAATCCGCCCCCATGCCCCGCCGATTTAATCGATTTCAATTAGTGCGGACGCGGGAGTGGCCCTTAAACCGGGACTAAGCGAGATTTAAGTTCTGACGAATTTCTTTCATAGAAAATTACAGAAAGAGCCAACATTTCCAAAAGAAAATTAGTTGTTGTACCTACTTGTTAAAATTTCCTGGCGAATATAGATTTCTTGCATTCCATGTGCCTACTCTTAACGTGTCTGATCTCAATGACACTGTCTTTTCCACGACATCACTCAAAATCGTCTCCCCCGGAGATCCGATTGGGAGACGTGTTACTCCGGAATAATATGCTCTGAATTTTGTCATCTTCGTCATCATTATGGTGATTCTAGAGATATCCACGAGGATCTTTAATGCAATAGCATTGATTAGCTAAATACACACACATATATATATATATATATATATATATATATATATATATATATATATATATATATATATATATATATATATATATAATTTCTATACTCGCTGGCAATAGTTTATCCTTGTTTTTTGCATTCTTATGCCGTTGATCGCTTCAGCAATTCATCCTACTTCAGAATTGGTTTCTCAACTCTTGGATAAAAGAGTGCCCTAAACATTTTCCAGCTCTTCCACCCGTAGCTGTTGGCTAGTTAATGCTTGCTATTTATCCCGGTAGCACTTCGGTCCGCCATTCTGGGGTTGTTGTGCTAGTTTTGATCCGCCTCGAGTATTTCATTTCCCCGATACCATCCATATCTAGGAAGCATTCCCCTATCCGCCACCTGGGGAGGCGCCCGATGGGGTCTAGCAACTCCCCACCTAAGAATAGAAAACTACAATATCTACGATACCAAGCATCCAGATGGAAGAACCCATGGTGGCACTGCCATCATAATAAAATGATCTATCAAGCACTACGAATCTTGAAAATACCAAACACAGCACATACAAGCGACCAGCATTGTTATCGAGAGCCTGCGAGGTCCGGTCACAATATCGGCAATTTATTGTCCGCCACGCCATGCTATTAAACAAAACCAATTTTCTTTGCCACCCTGGGTAACCGATTCTTAGCTGGAAGAGACTACAACGCAAACACCAAATATGGGGATCTAGGCTTACTACAACGAAAGGTCGTGAGTTGTTCAAATGCATGAACAAGAATAACCTTTGTTACCTGTCGACTGGCAAACCAACATACTGGCCAAGCGACAGAAATAAGATACCAGATCTAATTGAGTTCTGTATCACCAAGGGTTATCCAGTAGGTAACATGACAGCAGAACAAAACTGAACCTTTCCTCTGACCACTCGCCAATAATGATTACACTAAGCGAATCGATAATTGAGAAACCAATACCAGCTAGATTAACCAGAAAAACACTGATAGGGAACAATTCCGACAACTTCTGGAAACAAAGCTAGAAGAAAATATCGCCCCAAAAACGCCGGGAGAAATTGACATTGCCGTAAAGAACTTTACATGTACTATACAAGGAGCGGCCTGGAATTCTACTCCAGAGCCCGGCAATACCATAGCAAGACAGACTTACTCAAACACTGTGAAAGCAGCTATCACTGAAAAAAGGAAACTACGAAAATGATGGATGAAATCACGATCCCCTCAAGATAAAACCATATTCAATAAATCCATGCGAGAACTAAAACAACTAACCGCAGCAGAGAGAAACCTAGAAATAAAACAGTACCTAGAGGGCCTATCTCCTACCGAAGCGACGGAGTACTTCTTATGGAAAACTAAAACAGACTCAGACGAACATCCCGCCAATAATAAAAGACGACAGGAGCTGGGCTAGAAATGAAACCGAAAAATCCGAAGCTTTCGCGAAGCACCTCCAAAACGTATTCCAACCATTTCCCCTAAAAAAAATAATGTGGATGAAGATAATGATATGAACACCCTTATAATTGAACACCCTCACCAGCTCCCTATTAAGACAATAAAGTTACAAGAATCGAAATCTGTGATTGAAAAGAACGTACATCCTAAGAAAGCGCCAGGCTACGAGGAAATAACAGGAGCCGTCATCAAACAGCTACCATGTGTCTAAGACACATTTTCAAATCAATGTTAAAATTGAGACACTTTCGTTCGCAGTGGAAAATAGCCCAAATTGTAATGATTCCCAAACCTGGGACACCTCTCGAAGAAGTAACATCCTATCGGCCAATAAGCCTGCTCCCAGTCATATCGAAGATTTTTGAGAAACTATTTCTTCAACGTCTGAAACCAATACTAGACAAGCTAAGCATTATTCCAGAACATCAGTTTGGCTTTCGAAACCAGCAAGCCACCACCGAACAAGTACTTCGTATGGTCGAAATCATAAAAGACACCATAGAGAACCATATTCTTGGATATAACCCAAGCTTTCGACAAAGTTTGGCACCTGGGACTTTTATACAAACGAGACCTCCCACACTCTTTTTACGAACTTCTCAAATCATACTTGAGTGACAGGTTAACACCCACACTCTTTTTACGAACTTCTCAAATCATACTTGAGTGACATGGTTAAATACGAGGAAACGCTAACTGAACTCTAGCAAATCAAATCGGGAGTACTTCAGGGCAGTGTCCTAGGACCCATACTCTACCTAATCTACACAGTAGATATACCGACATCACCTTATACAAACACAGCGACGTTCGCCTACGATCGGGCAATTATGGCTGTAAATTGTGATCCAGAAATGACATCGCAATATCTACAAGCATCACTGGATAACCTACAAGAATGGCTAAAAAGATGGAGGATCAAAGTGAATGAAGGCAAATCCGTCCAAGTGACATACACCTTGAGGAGAGCTACCTGTCCCCCAGTTTTTCTAAATTACCTGCAGCTCCCTCAATCTGAAAATGCTAAATATCTTGGAATACATCTCGACAGGAGGCTCACATGGAAAAACACATTTTTGCAAAGCACACACAGCTTAGTTTGAAACTGACTAAACTTATGTGGCTAATCGCGCGCCGTTCCCAACTTTCATTTGAAAATAAACTTTTAATATATAAAACTATACTTAAACTAGTGTGGACTTACGGCATCCAGCTGTTGGGCTCCACGAGTTTACCAACTCTGGAAATTCTACAAAGATTTCAGTCGAAGACATTACGAACCATTCTTGATGCGCCAAGTGTTAGCTCAACTTTTGCCACTTCTGATATTGTTAACCCAATTCAGATATTGTTAAGCCGACGAACCTTTAGCATAATACTGACTATTTTTAATCCATAAAAAACAATTTCAATACTAATTCTGCTGTCTTATTCTTATGATAGGTAATTATTTGTATTGTCAAGACGTCGATTGATAAACAATGGGATTTGCTTTATTGAAACTTATTTATTTAATAAAAACTAATAATACAAAAATATAAAAGGTTATATAATCGAATAATACAATATGGCAATCGCTCCCTTCTTTCGCTCCCTCCAACGACCTCCATTCTGTAACAATTAGAAAATGGTCGTGAGTTTACAACTCAGTGAGACAATTGTACATTTGTTGTTGCGAGCATAATTGGTCAACCTAATATCCTTGGTCAATTACGGTGAAACAATTATCCTTGGTCAATTGCTTTTGGTCAACTACGGTGAAACAATTATCCTTGGTCAATTGCTTTTGGTCAATTACGGTGAAACAATTATCCTTGGTCAATTGCTTTTGGTCAATTACGATGAAACAATTATCCTTGGTCAATTGTTATCATCTCGGGACAATGGTACAACGATGGGTCAACCTCAACTCTCACACGGCCATACAATGACTCACCTTCAATTTATCCATACGGATACTAAGCAATAAAACCTTATTGAAACTATTCTATAAATTCGTCACGGCCGTCTTCGCTTGGTGACACTCGCTTAATGCGCTCCAAATGCGTCTGTTCCCTTCTAAAGGGTCTAAGAGTGGTAACTTGGCCTTGAATTTATAAACAGAACTGCTTCATCGGCCCGATCTCATATGCCCGAACGAAAATATGATTTACCATTTTAATAAATTGGGTGGTATAACACAAGGTACCTAACAAATGATATGATACACAGATACCTACATCTGTCAAAGAGGAAGTGAAGTACGTGAGTTGGCATTATCTCAAGAGACTGGAAAGACATCCGAACCCATTAGCCGTAAATATACTGAACAACAGCACCACCACCTATCGCCTGAAGCGGTTTCACACCCTAGATCTACCATATACAGGGTGTCCTAAATAGAGTAGGATTGCATGGGTATCTTCGTTATTTTGAAAGCTAGAGATCTGGTTAAATGGGCAATGTCATGCAGTTTTGTATACTGGTTCAGATTATGTTGAAAATTTTTCAAAAGTCCAGGCAGTTTAGAAATTTAAAACTAAAAATTGCGATTTTCTAAAAACTACGATATTTCCATAATTATTAAAGATAGACCGCTAGTTTGGCTGACAGGTTAGAACGCTTGCTTAGCATGCACAAAGACCTGGGTTCGAGCCCCAGTACAGATTGTACATTTGTACTGAGAAACTAGTGCCATTCGCCGTTGGGAGCTCATTAACGGCGCTCTAGAGATCGGGGGCGAATTTCTAGAGTAACAAGCCCTAACTCAATACACACATTTACACAAATCACACGGCGGAAGGACCCACGTTGGTCAATAGCCAGTTAGGGATAATGTCCCTAACAAATACAGTCACTACTACTATTAAAGATACGGAAATAAGTTTAAAATGAAAGGTACATTGTTCGATCGCGCAAACTTAGTCAGAACAAAAGTCAAGATGTCGGTTTCCGAGATATAAATAGCAACTTTCTTATTTTAAATGGCCGTCATATTTGATTTTTACACGGCTACATCGACTTTTTACTACTCTTCTCAACGATGTATAACAATCTATGTCAAATTAAAAAATATGAGATATATTAATTGTTCCCATTTTTATTTTTATTCTATAAATTACTTTTAAAATAAATGTAAAACATATAAAAAAAACTGGAATACAACAGAGTAGTAAAATAACAATAAATTATAAAAAAGTGCTCAAAATGCTGACTGTTATTGGCTAAATGGCTAAAAATAACACAATTGACAGCATTTTTGAATATTTCCAGTTACTTGTCGCAATGAGTTGCAAATAACGCCTTTTATTGCCTCTGTCATTACTTCACGAAGTACATCTACATTATCATAATTAAAGTTACTTCCATAAATTTTGTTTTTTAAAGTACCCTACAAAATAAAGTCAAGAGGCGTCAAGTATGCAGATCTGGCTAACCACTGAACAGTTGTATTAGTCGCTATTACTTTGTTATAAAAAATGCCATTTAAATAAGTAATAACATATCTAGCATTGACTGGAGGGGTGCCATCTTATTGGTACTATATTTATTTTGAAGAATTTCTAAATGACGTTGTGCACTTAGAAATATTATAGCACCATGTAAATCATTTCCCAATATGCCACCAAATACATTATAGCCGAACCGCACTTGCATTTGCCATGGAATCACTATGTGTGGATTATCCTGAGCCCAATAGTGTTCGTTATGATGATTAAATAATCCACAATTAGAAAAGTAGGATGCATCTATTCATAAAATTGTTTTTATAAAATCTCAATTTTACGTAATTTTGTTGATTAACCTTCTGCAAAACGTGAATCTACGGATGTTATCATTTGCTTGTAAAGTATGAGAAATATGCAATTTATAAGGGTAAAACTTGTGCTTTTTTAAAATTGTTGATCATCTAGATTTAGATACGTTAACTTGATTTTCTATTTGTCTAGTTGAAATGTTCGGATTAGCGAACATTTAACGTTGTGAATTGTTTTTGGCCAATAACTGTCAGAATATTGAGCATGTTTTATAATTTATTGTTATTTTACTACTTAGTTATATTACGTTTCTTTAATTGTTTTACATTTGTTTAAAAAAAAATTAAAATTAAAATTAAAATTGGAATAATTAATATTTCCCATATTTTTCATTTTGACATAGGATGCTATACATCATTAAAAATAGGAAAAGAAAGTCTATTTAGACGTATAACAATCAAATATGGCCGCCATTTAAAATAAGAAAGTTGGTATAAATATCTCGGAAACCGCCATCTTGACTTTTGTTTTGACTTGATTCTCAAGTTTGTGCGATCGAACTTTCATTTTAAACTTTTTTCCGTATCTTTAATAATTATGAATATATCGGAGTTTTTAGAAAATCGCGATTTTTAGTTTTTTTAGAATAACTTCTAAACTGCTCCGACTTTTGAAAATTTTTCATCATAATCTGAATCAGGATATAAAAATGCACAATATTTTCCATTTAACCATATCTCTAGCTTTGAAAATAAGAAAGATACTCATGCAATCCTGCTCTATTTAGGACACCTTGTAGACTATAGACCTAAGAATGACCTATGTGCCAAATAATAATCGTTCAAGATTAAGTATATCTCAAGTTAAAGCCTTAACGTATTCTATAACCACATGTTTGTTCTTCACAATATTAAGCAATTGGTTTATTGCCCAGGGGCAGATTACTAATGTACGAGTATTCATAGGAGTTAATATTAAAAAAATAAAACAAATTATTCCCAACAGCTCATCTACATTTCTGACCCTCATACGTGGCATACCATTCCGCCATCTCAGTCCACACTTCGCCCACACGTTTTCTATATGGCTCATGTCTGCGCTTTTGGAAACCCATTGCAAAACTATGTGTGCTGTATGAAGAGGAGAATAATTTATTCAATAACCAAAATATTAATATAGTTTTGCTGAATATTATCCGTCAATTTTCCAACACATTCCAGATTATGACAACTGATCCACCCCCGTGTATTGATTAAATATCTCCTTTGCCGATCACTATTATTTAAATATAATTCTTCATAGCTTATCGTATTATTACATATTACATATATTATCATATTTGGTAGTCTATAAACGTAAATCGCTACATTGGTTGTGGATTGAAACGATTTTTCATCAGAGAAAGACCACACTTTGACAAAATTCTGGTCCATAATTAATATGAAAATGCATACAGTAACTCGAGTGCTTGCTTTCTCCACACAAATAATATTTTTTTTTTTGCTCAAGTGCTCAACGCATTTTATGGCATTTATTCTTCGACTTGCCGTTTATCGGGAACCCGGAAAACGGATTTTCTCGCAGACACGAATGGATGGAGTCTTAAATTTTCCACTAAATTTATCTTGCTACTTCGTGACAATTCTTACAAAGCCTGCTCCCCGTTTCATTTATATGAATCTTTTCTGCCACATGCCTGATGGTGCACCCTTCTTCCATCGTGACTATACTGTGCATTTTTTCGATATAATTAAGTTTTTTTGCCATACTACGTATATTTTTGAAATAATTCAAAAATTCATCCTAACGTATTGACAGATGTCAATTTGACTAAATTAGTATGAATATAAACACCTTGTCAAAGAGATAGGTACACAAATTACACAAAACAAATATGTTTGTATTAGATTTATGTGAGTATTACTGTGCGTAGTAAAAGTTAATGTTGCAATCGTGAACATTTTCGAAATCGAGAATATTTCTGAAATGTCAGTTTTCTGATTGCTGATTTATGTTCAGTGTTCAGTTGTTTTCACGTTGAATTTGTTTTGTTTTCGTATTGAACTTCTGTTGTTTCTGAATTGAATTTCCGTTGTTTTCAAGTAAAATAAGTACAGAACTGGACCGTTATCATGTATGAATATTTTTGTTTTATTTCAGAGCCGATTCAGTTACGTGGAATCCTCATAAACTGATGGGATCATTGCTGCAATGTTCGACGATCCACTTCAAAGAAAATGTAAGTACTCAATACTTCAATAAACTATTGTGCGACAACAAAAGATACATATACAAAAGATACAAAAGATACATATTGACAAATTCCACGAATTATGGAAATGTTATTTAAAATTATTATGTGAATTGGTACTTAAAAATATTAATAACTGCAAGATTTTATTGGCACAAAATATAATCCTCTCCTGATGATTCTGCAGGACGGGCAGAAATGCCCCCTTCGCTGCATCCCGGTGTAATGTTATGTCAGGCCTGCTATGAAACATATTGGAATGTTGTCGGAAATGCACAGTGTAGGGGAGACACAGCTGTGGAATTTTCAATTTCAAATTCCTCGCCCCACGAGAGCGGGGGCGGCCTGGGGGTAGCCAAAGCCGCCGATATTGCGAGCTCGCTGGGACGGCAATGGGGCAGGCGAGGGGAGAGGATTGATGGATGTGGAAAATGCAGTGCTTTTGTAGCAGGAATAATTGCGTTTTCAATAGGTCGGTTTTATTAGTTTTGATTGTGTAATTGAACAGATGCAATTTATTACTTTGAAGTGTGCGAAATTGTATAGACTGTGGCTGACCTACTTTTATTATTACAGACATTTCCAGAACACGTGATTTGGGCCCCTAGAAAAATAATAAAAGGCAAGACTTGCAATTATTTTTTTATTGCATTGCCACAGTTAAATATAAATAAATGTACATTAAAAAATAAACATTGAATACGGAAAAATAACAACTTTACAAAATTTATATACAGGGATACCATACCACCCGTATCAGGCCTTTTTCTCAGTAATATTACGTTTTAGAGGATCAAGAAAAAAAAATTGTATGACATAAATTTACCTTTTCGGAAGTTGTTGAAGTTACACCTACCCGAAGTAGGTGTATCTACTCTCAACTTCAGAATTTTAAATGGGCCATGTGCACGTAGAACCTAACCTAACCTAACCTAGGCCATGTGTACCATCGTTCGATAGGTATTTCAAAAAAGAAACTACTTTTGTAAAAGTTTTTTTGTAAATAATATGATGCATAACGAAATAAAAATTCAAGTTGACAACCGTCAAGTATGACGTCGTAGAGCTTCTTTAAGTATTTAATAGTGGCAGTTTCTATTGTCTGAAATTACCGGAAGTAAGCGTAACTGCACTCAGCTTTTAAGTATTTTTGTAAATACTTTATATTTTCTTCGATCATTATCAAAGTGACAAGTTTTCGCCCGTCCCAGGCCTTTTTCTTGCTAGTCTGATGCCTTGGAGGTTCGGGAAAAAATAGCATAACATAAGCCTACCTGGGTGCAGTTACGCCTACTTCCGGTAACTTCCGAGATTCGAAACTCCCTCTATTATATTCTTCAGGTAGGCTTGTGTTATCCTATTTTTTCTCCTAAATCTATATGACGTCAAATTATCGAGAATAAGGCATGGGACGGGTGGTCTGAAACACCCTGTATATTAACGCAAGATCTGCTGCACTTCGTTTAAGTTCATCCACGGGCATCATTTTTACCGCGCTTCCATTTAAAAAACTAAAATCATTTGCAACTTTCTCCAATGCGGTAAACCAATCTTCACAAAGTTCAGTTTTTAAAACTGTACCTTGATTCATGCTATACAGGGTGTCTCTAAATGATGTGGAAATGGCTTAACCACAGATTACTGGGATCAAAAGAAGACGATTTAATAAAACTTATCTTTATACAAATGCGTTTGGTTTAGCCAGTATTCAGCTTCAAAGTTAATTTAAAAAAAACAAAATTTGCTTATATAAATAGAACGTTTACATTGATTTGGATGTTGTTTGGTATGATACTTTCTACGGGTATAACTCATATTTTGACATAATATTGTTATTATCAGTAGACCGGTTGTGTATAAAACAAGTGAGGCCCAACATTAATACATTCATATTTTTTAATGACAAAAGCAAATAATTTAAAAAAATCAAATCAGACGCAGGCATTCATTATTAAGTTTTTTTGTATCTTTATAGTTTTTGATATCTGTTTCAGTTTACAGCCCTATCAGACATGTATTTAATTGTACGATGTCTTTCTTCTTCCATGCAGAAGGCACTATATTCATAATTTCTGCTAAACCTTGCGCAGAATTGTAAAGCGGATAAAAAATAATAATTTCTATAATTATGAAGCTGAAGCTTATGATCGCTTTTTCTTGCAAAAGCAAATTTACTTTATTTGCTGTACTTAATATCGTATCCCAAAATATTAATAACAAAACAAATGTAAATTGTTTCAATGATTTTAGTAATATTTATGCATTTGCTGATGTGTCCAAGATAAGGATTAACAGCATGGGGATCTTGGAAACCGTAAAAGTTACAAAGGCGATTAAATATATGTAGTGGTAAGTAATATTCTATTGAGAAAACAAGAAATGTCCTCTTCCTTCCGGAGATATTCAACAAAATCCGAAATCTTGCGATTTGGTTTTTATTGTTTTCTAAAGTAATTTGAAAATGTATATAAAAACTATAGGTACTTTCTCATTACCACTTTTTTGGCTCTGCAAGACAGTGTTTACAAATTTTCAATACAACGTTTCGTTTCGAAGAAACCATCATCAACTTTAGTTTTTTATATGGCCCGTAAAAAATGTACCCTGTATTAGATAGTATTTCCTATAACGAATTCAACTATTTATATCACAGTATGGTTTCTCACGTTTTATTCAGAGAAAGGCTGCTTAATACATTTCGAACATTTTCTTGTAGTAGGCGTTGAAATGATGTCGACGAAGAAAAAAAAATCTAATTTTAACCCAGAATAGGTACCAAAATAGTAATTAACAATAATTTAGCAAGAATAGTTGTTAAACATTGTAACATTGTAGCTATTTAGAACCACACTTACTATTTTTTCCTGTGATATGAGAATTGTTCTGTTCATTTAAGACGAAGACAAACAGATTACATCATTTTAACCCAGAATATGTACCAAAATAGTAACAAAAAATAATTTAACAAGAATAGTTGTTAAACATTCAAACATTACAGTTATTTAGAACAACACTTATGTTTATTGTTCTGAGATTTGTTCTGTTTATTTAATGACGACGAAGACAACAATTATTATCTAATTTTAACCCAGCACAGGTACCAAAATAGTAACTAAAAACAATTTAGCAAGAATAGTTGTTAAACATTGAAAAAGTTAGTTATTATGAATCACACGTATTATTTTTTACTGTGGTATTATAAGAACTGTTCTGTTCATTGAATTATCTTAAAATCGTAAAATTAGGTGATAAATTTTGTCTTCGTCGCTCATTTCAACGCCTACTATACCAACATGTTCGAAATGTATTAACAAGGCTTTTTTTCTGAATAAAAACATGAGAAACCATTCTGTGTTATAAATCGTTGAATTTGTAATAGGAAATGGTATTTAATACAGGGTGTACTTTATTTACGGGCCATATAAAAATATAAAGTTGATGATGGTTTCTTCGAAACGAAACGTAGAGCTTGTAGAGCTAAAAAAGTGGCAATGATAAAGTGCCTTTTGTTTGTTTATACTTTTTCAACTAATTTCAGAAAAACATAAAAACGATATCGCAAAATTTCGGATATTGTCGAATATCTCCGGAAGTAAACGGAATTATCCGGTTTTCTCAGCAGAATATTACTGACTACTAAATTACGCAACTTTTTTTGTAATTTAGCCGCCTTTGTAATTTTTGCGGTTTCCGAGATCCTCATCTTGGACACCCTGTATATAGAAGTTGGATTACTGGAGATATTTGTAATCGTAGTGTATCATCGGAATTTTCTTTCGCCGACCATGTAGGGTCACTTTTGCCTTTAAGCTGAATTGATAATTTTTTGTCAAAAGTTCCCACTTGTTAGTTGAATTTACAAAAAAAAAGGGGGGAAAATGTTGTATTGCTGGCATAACAGTTTTCATAATTGTTTTGGAGTTTTCATATTTTAATATTTGCAGATGTTTGGGCAGCATGAACGCCAACTAATTTAAGGCTATGTGTTGTACATGGAACATATCTTGATGTCAAATTCAGTCTAGAAGCTTAGTTTATTATTATGCTTATACCCCTTTGTATTTACCGGACATATTTGCGCCGTTATCGTATGACTGTCCCCAAACATTACTAATACTTAAAACCATCCGGAATGATCTGTACTTCTATATCACTGGCAAGTGCTTCTCTTAGACCGAATTCTCCCGAGAGCTTTGTAACACCTGATACAAAGTTTTGGGTTTTTTTTAATGCTGTACGTGACATAGTAAAACCCATTTTCGCCTGACCCTTGCGAAATGGTTTTTTAAGTAGATATTCAGAAGTCCATCTACAACTTAGTTGGACAGATGCCGATATGAAATACAGTGAACATTTTTCGTGAGCAAAATATTAATATTTCGAAAAGCCGTGTATATCGGACAATTCGGGAATGTGAAGAGGGAATGCCATGTGTAAACCTACGTAAAACAGGCCGTCCTCGGAAGTTAATAGAACTTAATAATAGTTAATTGAATATACTAATCGTGCAATGCAAAAACAACCAGGAATAGTGGCCAATTGTGCAGCTGTATATTTGAGACAGTTCTTGCGTTTTCTATATTTTAGCCTTTTCTTGCGATATATCGACAAATTGTAGCAATCTAAACATGGAAACGACGGGCAAGTTTACGTGTTGATATAATAATGGTGAATTTGGATTGCACAGGTAGTCAATTGACTCGAAGAACTGTTAACTTCCGTAGACAGTCTTTTTTTGGTTGATTTACTCATGGAAGTCCCTCTTCACATTCCCAAATTGTCCGATATATCCGAAATATTTTGCCCACAAAAAATGTTCACTGTATCTCGTATCGGCAGCTATCCATCAAAGTTATAGATGAACTTTCGAATATCTACTGTAGACATTGTAACTCACGCCGCTTTAATCCGATATTTGAGAGTATAAAATATGGTTTAAATTTTATTTATTTTATTTATTTTAAAGAAATAAAAAAATTAAATATAGGTTGTCATTTAAAAAAACATTAATGACGTCACTACTTTTAAAATGTTGTTTTTTCAAATCTGAAAAAAATATTTTCATATGCGCGAAATTTATATCGTTATCTCCCTCTAAGATTCTTTCTGTCTCATAGACATTAACGGAGTTACTGAATTTATTCGCTACTTAATTTCCACACTGTATATTAAGCATGTTGTAAATTATAAATATATATATGGAATAAATGTTCATACTACAACTACTACTGATTCAATAATATTAAAATGTCTTTAGTATTTATGATATCATTTTATTTTCAAAAATGTTGGTTTTGACCATTTTTTTCCCATCATGGACCTATCGTTAAAACGACGAAAAAACTGATTGAATTGTGCCATGTAAACCGAAAGCAAATGGAATATATTTAAACTGTATTCCTATTCCAAGCCTATTCCATTCTATTTGAAAAAGCACCTGGAGAAAGTGTTAATAATTTTCCACTGGTTTAACGAGCCACCATGATATCGACATTTTTAAAAATTTGGAAAATCGATCTTTCGAAAGACGAAGACTCGAAAACAAAAGACGATAGCCAATTTAGGGCGAGTTACACCGTCGAGTTTCTCTTAAAAAAGCGATATTTTCCACATCTCTTATAGTTGACGAGTTCGCTTGTACAACTTTTTCCACCCATCGCAAGCTGGTGCAAGTTATAATATTTTCCATTGTTACTTTAAGGGATTGCTGATGAGCTGTAACCAGATGGACGCGGACTACCTCTTTATGCAGGACAAGTTGTACGACGTGAACTACGACACCGGCGACAAGGTGATCCAATGCGGACGGCACAACGACATCTTCAAGCTGTGGCTGCAATGGAGAGCAAAGGTAAGTGAAAAAATCTTAAAAATCGAAATAGCAGAATCGCAGAATGAAACACTTATATCGGGATCAGATTAACTTGAGTTTTACCATTGGTTATAATACCCTTAATAGATAACCGATGTATATGGCGGCATCAATTGCTACGAATTTTCTTAACTCAAACTTGTTCAGAGGTTGGAATCCGGGGTTTACTGTAGAAATTTCTCACTATCATATTGTTTCTGATGGTGGGAGGCCGGGAAGGAGATAGAGACCATACGCACTCTGACTTTTGTAATCTAAACATTAAAAATTTACAACCGTAGGGCCGAGACCGAAGATATATATTTATTGACGCCTTTATATTCCGTGCTGTACAGTCATGGACTCTAAGAATGTCACTGTCGCTGCGACCCGGCGGTTCGCCGTCCTTGTCTCGTCGAGCGCGGTGGAGACGGGGTTGCTTTCGGAGCGGTTCGGCGTTCAGTGTTTGGTCCAGTGTTGTCATGTATATTGTGCCGGCTGAGTGACCGGCTCCCTAAAATTTAACTGGAGGGGCTCTGGGTCCACTATTAAGTATTCACCCATAAAAGAAAAATATTTTTTGTCTATATCAGAGGTTTCCAACCTTTTTTAGCCTACCGCCCCCTTTCGAAAAAACAAATTACTCACCGCCCCCCATTCAGAAATAAAATCTCACTTAAAATCAATATATTTTTCCCACCTTTTCAAGGTGGGAACTTAATATTCACTTAACTTAACTTAACACTTAATATTTCCGAAACAGTTGAAGATAGGTATAGGACATTGTACATTAAATATGTCTAGAATTTTCTGAAGAATCCAAAAATTGAATAATATACCAGGTGTTGCATTTAAAATAAGAAAGTTGGTATTGGCCACGGTCACATGACACACCCAGTATAAAAAGTTTTTGTTGAAAAAAATGCGCAACTAAAAATAACAATCGACGTGTCCGAGCGTTTTTTAGAACACGCCCCCATTTATTTATTATCGAATTTATTCCATTTGGCTGATACACAGTGTATATTTAAAAACAAGGACGCATTTTAAAAAATATTTTATTAGGTCTTAACAAAAAAATACACATACCTATATACATAAAAAATAGCACTAGTGAGAGTGCTGAGCTTGATGTAATGACATTAATTTGTCTATATTGGGTTCTAGTTTTGTCATGAGCAACCTTAAGTCACCGCTATCTACTATTGACAATCGGCTCCGTTTTTTTGTTAGTAGATTGGATACTACACTAAATCCTCTTTCGGCTATATACGATGATGGAAATGGGGGAAAAAAATTCTTTACTGCACCCCATAAGGTCGGATATAAAATCGGAATTTGTCTTTGAAGCCAATATGCTTGGTAGCCATGTTTCAATTTTAGTTCTAATTTTTCGTTTGTTGACAATTCTATGAGCTACTCCTGTAAAAATACTTCTGCTGTTTCAATGTTTGTTCAGGGTTCCAAGACCCAGTCCGGAATTATCATATTGAAGATATCTTGAAATCTATTTAAAAAAGTGAGTTAAAAAAAGTCTTCTTTAAGGGTTTCTAAATGTTGGCAATAAACCAAAATGTCTTCATCACTTGTTTTCACCGAGGAAAGATTTTGAAACTGATGGAATTGTCTCCGACCCAAATTTAATTTGTGGAATGCAAGTTTTGACACGAATGCCGAAATTATTGCCTTAACTTTAATTAAATTCAAATCATCTCCTTGTAGTTGCAGATTGGTTTCGTTAAATTTATTAAATCATTTCTAAATTTCAATAAATTTTCTTTTAAGGAATCATCTTTATTTTCAAGAAACGTTATAACTGAGTCCAATAGTTCTTAAAATTTTTGCAGACAAGTACCCTTTGACAACCATTGAACTTCTGTGTGCAACAGTAAACGATTTAAGTCCTGGTCGTTTTCATCACAAAGCTTTCTAAACAATCTATCGATAAGAGAATTGCTTCTGATTCTATTAACCCCTGTAATTACGTACTGCAACGAGCAATGAAGGCGATCACTAAGGTTTTTTGCAACTAAATGTTGTCTGTGAATCACACAATGCATGGCGACTACATTTGGTACAGCTTTTTTTAAATATGCAATGAACCCGCGGTATCGTCCAACCATTGCCGGAGCACCATCAGTAGCAACGGACACTATATTATTCAGAGGGATATATTTTTCTTTAAAATATTGTTCCAAATACAGATTTTCCTTTGGTATCAGTTTCTAATTTTTTTGCGAATAATAGTTCAACCAAATCTTCTCATCTCTTATGAAGCGAACGTACGATAAAAGTAATGCCTCATTGTTAGGCAATGTAGACTTATCGAGCTGTATAGAAAATTCGGTCGTCTTCAAAAATTCGGTTAGAGAACTCTCCACATCCTCGGACATTTCGTCGATTCGTCTCTGTACAGTATTATTACTCAAGGGGATTTTTTTAATAATATCTGAAGGTGATTTGTGAAGTACAGTGCGGAGAACTTCACTCACAGCTGGCAGTATTAATTCTTCTCCAATAGTGTGCGGTTTTCCCGATTTAGCAATAAGCAACGAAATATTGTTAGATGCACGTAAGCCATCATTGTCTTGTTTTGATGCTGCTGAAAACATACCGGCTAAAGTTGGACGTCTCGAATGTTGATTTTTGAGCATTTGGAAGTAAGATAATTTTTTATCTTTTATGGCAGGATGTATTTTGCTCAAATGTTCTTGTAATCGTGAAGGTTTCATGGCCTCATTTGAGAAAACTTTCTGGCAAATCGGGAACATTGGCAATGTCTTGTTTGTGGGTGACTGAATAATACCATATTTTAAATATTCGACATTGTATTGCCTACATTTTTTCTTTGATTCCCACATATCTTAAAAATAAAACAAACAAAATAATAACAAGAAGTTGTTGTTAGCGCAGAACCAACCAATTTAAAAACAAAATAAAAAAATTAAAGTTAGTTAAAATTTCTTGCGCGCAGCATCAAACACTATTTGGGTCTACATAGACCAATATGCAGAGTATCCCAGGATATAAGTATTTACACGTGTAATCACACGTGTATTTATTTTACACGTGTAATCACACGTGTATTTATTTTACACGTGTAATCACACGTGTATTTATTTTACACGTGTAATTATAATTACACGTGTATATAATATACACGTGTATTTATTTTTGCGTATATTTATTTTACACGTGTAATTATGTAATTACATGTGTAATTATAATACTCTCGGTTTTTTCATTCAGTAATTTATTTTATACTTTGGAAAATAAATATGTACATGAACTTAGAATATCGTAAGATTCTGGTGTAACTAAATAAGTTACTAAGTAACTTGAAAAGTAACTAAATTACCCGCAGTAGAAAAACAACGCTAAATTCGCGCGGCGATCAAAATAACGATTTATTCTTACAATAAAGAACGATTCTGATTCAAAAATATTAACATATCGACGTTTTCTGGAAGCAGTGAACAACGCTTCGCTGTTACACGTGTAATTATACGTGTAAATAATTACACGTGTAACGTGTAACTAATTACACGTGTAATTATGCCGTACGTACACGTGTACATGTGACCCATGTACCCGTGTATTTGAATACAAATATAAAATCTGCAGCTCTACAAAAAATGTACGTTAGAGAATTGTAAAAGCAATTTTCAAATTTTGTATACATATTTTGCATTTATAATTTAATAATAATATTTTGCCGTATGTATGTCATAATTAATATATTTTACCGCTTAGAAAAAAAATCTTTCCTGAACTATCAATTACCTATTGACTCAAAATCCAAAATGTGAGTTTAATTTTTTTTTTAACCAAGGATCAGGGCTTAATTTCAAAACATGAAATAATCATTCCTATAGTTTTTGTTAATGTATCTATAAAAAAATCTTATAACATCTATGCGAAGACACATTGTGTATTACAGGCGATTAAAAATTAAAACAAATCATATACAACCAAAAATATTAAATATTTCGAAGTATATGTACATAAATTGCGGCCCATGAAATATAACAATAGATAATATGTAAGTTTTTACCTCTATTCCAATAGTTATTTCACCTACGATATATTTTTAATTACCGAGTCCACTTAATATGAATATTACTTTATTTACAATAATGATCACAATATGACAATTAATTACAATCCAAAAACAATAGGCCAAATATACTTGATTCGTTGCGTGTCAGTCAGGAAGTAAGAATGCAGGCCGGAGCGTCCCCGCTCCGGCACCTTGCACACCAAACCGGGCAAGCGGGGTAATCCCCAGGCTCTCGAAGTGGGCCGATGTACATATATCGGTCAGTACGGAGAATCCCATGTTGATTCGGTGGAGACAACATTCAATTGTTCTTTTGAATGTGATCTGTAGATTTTAGGTTTACACTCTTGCTCTGACGGAACTCCGTTTTTGCCCGGAACGCCCCCCTAAATTTCTTCAGCGCCCACCGGGGGGCGTCACCGCCCCCGTTGGGAATCACTGGTCTATATCATTGATTTATATAGGAGATTTATACGAGACTCATTCGAATATAATGGACAAGCAGTTGAAATTACTAATAAATATTCCTACCTAGGAGTCACACTTCAGATTACGCTAATGCTCAGAGAGCACATAAAGGCGAGGAGAATGGAAGCAACCAGAGCAATAAATAGCCTAAAAAATATGACTTGGCTATCAATTGCAAGTGCAAACCTCCTTTTCCAACAGAAAGTTAAACCTATAGCTACCTACGCTGTTAACGAAATTGCCCATCTACTAAAAGCCAAGGATTTATACGAATTAGACAAAATAAAAGGATACTTCATAAAACAACTAATGGGTATGCATAAAATGGAGTCAAATACACTGTGTCAACATATGGTAGGTTGGACAACACTGTCTGAGGATTTGAGGCCCACATGTGACATATATTGTGATATAACACAATGGAGAATATACGAGAAGGAGAGAGAGCTTAAAAACTGGAAATTTGTAGTAGACGATTATTCTGATGGGCCTGTGTTCAATTCGGAGAACTGGAAGAAGTCCAACCAACTAAATCGCAGTAAATTAGCAAGAATGACGGCTCATGGTTTCCACCATATTTTATGCATGACGCAGACTTTTCATAGGTGTAACGAAATGTGTCAGTGTAAATTCTGCCTGAAAGCCTTTGAGGACAGATACCACGTGCTCAAGTGTGGTAAAAAAAAACTATATGAGGGACTGATTAAGTAAAGAGAGGATAATTTGATTCGATTGTACTATATCATGATATTAATATGTAAATCAATTTGTATTTTTCTATGCGAGAATAAATTATTAATTATTGATTTATATAGTCCGCCAGAAAGTTGGACACATGGAAAAATATTTTATTATTAACTTTTCAGAAAATGTTATTCTTCTGAACAGTTTCTGCATTATTTCCAACTCAATAGGGAATCGTTAAAGTAAATTATCTGTTTGCATGTTTTGAAATGCTTAATATATTTTTTCTACAATCACTAAAAAAAGTAAGTTTTTTTGCTCGACACTGACAACGAATAGTTGACATTTTTACGTAGTGGGCGTTAGTTGACGTAATTATCATTTTAAAGAAAACATTGAAGAAGAAGAAGATGATGAAATTGAAGCTGACGAAAACGTAATTGTTCGTGATGACCTTATGACAACAGTTCATGAAATTGGCAGCAATGATGAAAGTTTGTGTAAATTCGAAAACAACGATGACAATATGCCAACTTCCATACATTGCAACTGTCTATTTATGACGGAGTAAATGATAAACAAATTGAAAAATATATATGAGCCGTTGAAAATCAAAGTAGGTACCCGAGTCTATTTTTTTTTTTTAGATTTAGAAAAGTCTAGAGATAAACAAGGGACAACATTTCTACTACTAAAATAATTCAGATATTGAAAGAAATAATATAATAGAAATGTTGTCAAACATAATTGATAATTTGACACGAAGTATTTAGATGTTAATATTAATTGAAATTTTGACAGGAATCATTGAAATATAACAAAAATAATAAAAATCCCACCATATCAATTGACATCTTAATATAAATTATTAATTAAAATTTTAGTACAATTAATTGATATTTGGACAGACATCATTGAGGAGCTGGGTGAAAGAACAGCGTAAGTCGATTTATGCGGTTTTTGAGCAAATTTGTTTATTAGAATATTTGTACCCTTATTTATAAGTCTGTTAAAAACTATATAGCTACAGTTCATACGAATTGCAAAAAAAATCGATGTCTCTAATTGCTATATTACGACTTTTATTAAGTTTTGAATCTTTCGACGCGTTTTTCTCGAAACTCATTTTTTTCGACTTCTCGACGCTATTCTTGCACCCATGTCCACAATTACAAACTTGACAGAAATAATTAGATATTGACCAAATTAAATGAAAATTTCACAGGAATTAGTTAGTTTGAACTATCTTCAAATGCATTACGTATCGAATAAACCCACTGCCCATCATTTTTTCTACCATTTCTGATATATATTTCCAACTGCAGTGTTTTTGGTGGTCGCTGAAAGCCATAACGTTTAAATCAGAAAGATTTCACATGCACAAATTCGAACTCTGACAAATCTGTCAGATTTGACAACTGTGTGCTAAGACATACCTTTTATATCTATCCTTTTTTCAATGCCAACTTTGATGAAAGTTTTTTTGAATCACCCGACACAATTGTTTGAAAATTTGACTGATATAATTAAATATTTGCCACAAATTTAAATCACGACGGATTATTTCAAAAATAATTAAAATCTTGTATAGGGAGAGTTTTTTTTTAATGTTATCTACCTAGATAAGAAAGCAAAGAGTTTGAGGATATACAAAATTTTATCGTTTCATCTTGGGGTAAAGTGGTTAACATCGCCTCGCAAATTTGTTCATTCAAACACGGTTCTGTGTGTTGCAAATCACTCATTTCCGTCTCTTTAAACTAATATAAAATTGATAAATCTTACGTGATTGGACCAAACTTGGAGAGTCCATAAAATGTCATAGAAATGTGATATAGGAAAATTGTGGCGATAGCATATTGTTTTCATGTCTGGGTGGATGACATAAGGGAACTCCTCTCGTATTATTATGTTTTCTAAAATGGTAACATTCTAATTTAACATTCTTAATTTTTATTCTTTCATGCTTTCGTTATGTTTTTGAATTTTATTACAATATTTATTCTCGCTCTAGGAACGGTCAACCAACGGGTTATTAAAAAAAATATTTAAAAAAATATTTTTGCCGAAATTATGTTTATTTTATACTTTGCTCAATTTATAAAATGAATTTGTTGATTACTAATCGACAGATTTAAAAAGTTAATATACCGTTGTATTGCAAATTAGATATGCTTTCAAATGAGCTACCACTCGACCCCTACTCCAACCAAAGTTGACGTGTTTGAACGATTTCGTAAATATTTAGGGTGTTACCTGTCTCCCGGGATATTCTGTATAGGGTGTTCCATTTAAAAAATGAAAGAATGGTGCAGTTTGTAAATATCGAACACCCTGTATGATATCATGAGTTATGTACCAAATGAACATTTTTTTAGTTCACTATTTGACTCAAAAGTCAAATAATAATTTAAAATACAAAAAAACATTTAAAAACCCTATGATGGCCGAATGAAATTAATCCGGAACTAGTTGGGTGAAATAAATAAATTAATAATATAAATAAATGGGTATTTATTAATTACCAGTAAGTACGTAAAAATAAAAATAACAAATTATAATCGAACATAACTAATTATATGGATGAAATACTAACAAAAATATAATTTTATAGTTTCTTTTTTAATTCCCTTATAATTTTATTATATGCTCGATAGTTTTATCGACAGATATTTGATATAATATACAAAGCTGTAGAAACACTTAGAAAGTTTAGGGTAAGTAATTGGAACTTTTCATGAAATGATTTTTTTTTTTTTTAAATCTTACCACTTTCTTCAATATAGTCATTAAAACCATGAATTCTCTAAATTTTATCTCAATATTATCTTTATACGCAACGATTTTATAAATTTGCCCCTAAAACAATTTGTCAATCATTAAAATGTTCTGACTTTGAATTTTCTAGTGTAAATATTAGATTTACAACAATTTTACAAAATGTATTCAATTTTATCATTAAATTCTATAAATTAACTGAAAAAGTCTGTCGGAACGAAAACCGGAACCGAACCGATATGTGTTTTTTTAATTGGACTGGAACGAAAACCAAAACGAATCAAACATCGGTTCGAAGCCCTGATTATTATTTCATGACATTGCTTAACACTTATTAATTGCAAAGTTAGTACCAGATTTCTATGTAGTTACTTAACAACTATTTTTTGTGTAAATTTGACGAGGATTCTGTAATGAAACAAGTGAGAAAATCGAATTATTCACTTTCTGCACTAACAAATATTCGTTTTGATTCAATGAAACATTCACTATTTTCCCTGAAAAGTTTGCAATTTACAATTAAATTTCTATACCTGCAAGTGATTTTTTTATTTCTGTAAGATAAACAAAGTGAATTTTGTAGTTATCATTGAAAATATTGTAATTTCTAGTTAGACTACATTTTTGCGAGACGAAAGCGGACCCCAACCGAATGTGAACCGGAAACGAACCGGAATTAAACCGGATTTTTTAGACGAACCGAAAACGAACCCGGAGTGAAAATAATTTACCTGGAAAAAAACAGATTTACTGTAAACCGGAACAAAATAAATTTCGGTTCAACTTAGCAGTCAAAAATACTACTAGTACAAAAAAGAAGATTAAAACATATCTAACGTTTTTCGCACGAGATGATATCAGTATAGTATCTACTATACTGTTAACGAAAAATCAAGGACCTGGAAAAATATTCAACAAAACCTTATTATTAAAGATCAATGAAAGAATCTGGGTACGCAAGTACCCAAGCAATGTGCCAAAGCATTCTCAATATTTTGAGTCACGTTGAATACACATAGTGTTCTGAAACAACGATCGTATTTAGCTATTTTCAAATGGATAAAACATATCGAGATTTATCGTTATTTACCTATTAAAAAGTATTATTAGATTATAGTCCAAATGCTAGCATTCAATAGCTCATTAGATGAGCACTCAGAATATGATGCTATATACAGGGTGTTCCATTTAAAAAAAATGAGTTTTAGCCATTTGAAAATAGCAAAATTATAACGTTGTTTCAATTATTTCAATATTTTCTTATTATATATATTTTTTATTTCTTTAATTTGTTTACGGCAAACTGATATTAAATCTTTAATTCAGAACACCCTGTGTATTCTACGTGACTCAAAATATTGTGTATGTTTTGACACGTTGCTTGGGTACTTGCACACCGAGATTCTAGTATTCATCTGTTATAATAAGGTTTTGTTGATTTTTTTCCCACCTCCGTGATTTTTCGTTAAATTTGATTAAAATGTGGATAACTTTCACAACGTTGCATCTGATCTCAAAATATTATAATGATTTGTGAAGCCCACATAAAGCAGATTCTAAAAATGAAAGAAGAATGTGCAGGGTTATCCATTTAAAGAAAAGCAACATTTTGTGTCCTGGATTTATGGTATACTCTGTACACTCGAATATAATTTTAAAAAGTAGCACATCAAGTGTCCAAATACTTCCAATCAGATATTTTCCTCAATTTTCATTAGTCTAGCAGCAATGGTCCGAGCGAGGATAGGTGGGCCACCCTTTATGTTATTTGTTGATAAAAATAGAATAAAGTTCCGTATAAAAATATTTGGTAGGGTAAATAAATAAATGTAGGGTAACTATAGGGTAAATAGGGTAAATGTATAAGATAACCTAAATTACTGAAAATAATAAGGAATATTTTAAATGAAAAACCATATTTATTTACTTGGGTTTTCAAAGTTTTTTTCCCGCAGCACATGAGAATTCCGACTTACACTATTTAACTATTTTTGTTTTTATTAACAAATGAATAAAGTATTTTCCGTGTTCGCGGCATTCAGTATTGTGCTCCAAAAAAATAATTGCATTATTAAAAGGTACATCAGTTTTATCAAAAACGTGGCGGAACGACGTTCAGGCACCTTTTTTCTGACACGGAACGCGTTCCGGTAGTATTTTATTTTAATTTCAAATGAAAATATTTTAAATTGGCAAATTTGCAAAAACATTTAAAAAAATATGTTAATTAATAGAGAATTTATCTTGCTTTTTGTGTCTTGTTTCTTTTTCCCTTTTAAATCAAATAAACATCATTTGTTCTGTGTTGGCTATTCTACATACCATTCTACTAAACTATAAACTTCAACAATAGTGCGAATGCGCAAATCTGCGGAAGTTCGAATCCCGTCAATGACTATTTCATTGCAAATTTCGCCAGGAACCAGTAACTAGTTAGTCTGTGCCAGTAACGTTGTTGTTTAGATTGTGTTATTGTGTATAACGCCATCCTTGTTTTGGTAGTTTTTGGTTTCTATTTCCATGGTACATTATAAGGTAGTTTAATTATTATTTAATGGATTAAATATAATTCATATTAATTTTAATTATTTCAGTAATATTTCGAAAAATCTACAATAAAAATTAATTTTTCATATTAAAAATTTAAAATAAGCGAAAAACGTAAACAGCCCACGTTGGACAGTTTCTTTGAAAAAAAAACTCAAAACACAACAAGAAGAAATGTGCAAGTGCTGGAAACTAAGGAAAAACAAATGGATATTACATCAACATCAACAGAAAATGATCAAAAAGAAGCAGAATCCCCATTCATAAATTGGCCGAGTATTTGGACTGCAGATATGTGGTTCGAAAAGAAAAAAAAATACGCTTGGCTAAAATGCGATTCCGGAAAATTAGGATGTCTGAGTTGTTATTCAAAAAAAACTATTCAAAATTTAGGGCCTTTGCGCAGGTAGTAAGCGTCTCAAAAGAATGGAGAGGCACCAGGTAGCAGCTTATGGAAAGGATAAAGCCGCACAACTAACCTCTGTGCGAAACAAAATTTACAAACATTGTAAAAGTTTTTCACATACAACAGCTGAGAGAATCTTATAAGAAGCAGACAAGCAAGAGCTTGAAATTATTGTAGATAAGTTGAAAGATTTCGAAATTTGTTGCACACGTAAGGTTTTAGAACTGCTTATAATATTGCTAAACATGATCGTCCATATTCTGATCATTTTGATTTATTAAAACTTCAAGAAATGAATGGATATACTGTAGCTCACGGATTACGATCTAGATTCAGTGCTACAGAAATAATTGATTATATAGGAAATATATATATATCAAATGAAATCCAAAATTTGTCAACAAATAGTAAAAGTTCAAGGAAACTTATCTATTATCATAGATATCATCATATCATATATTCATCATATCATATCTATTATCATAGATATCATAGATAAAGTACCACTTTAAGTAAAAAGTCTGGTCTTATTATTTATTTAAAATGCGAAACCGATAAAATAAAAGATCCTCATTTTTTTTTCTAAATTTAATTGCATTGTAAGAACAAACAGCTAACACCATAACAGAGGTTTAACAGAGGTTAAAATGTTTGAAAAAATATGGTTTTGATGACAATTATTTAAAACACCATTTCATTTCATTTACAAGCGATGGGGCCAGTGTTATGTTAGGAAGAAAATCTGGAGTAGGAACAAGACCAACACAGAAATATCCGAATCTAATTATATGGCATTATCTAAACCATAAGCTCGAATTATCGGTAGGAGATGGTATTTCTGAGGTTAATGGGGTTAATCATTTTCAAATATTTATGGACAAGTTATACTCCTTATATACTCAATCTCCGAAAAATCAAAGAGAAATTGAAACATGTACAACTGCTCTCGGTGTAAAAATTAAACGTATTGGACGTATATTTAACGTCAGATGGGTGGCCAACTCCTTTAGGACTGTATCAGCAGTTTGGCAGAATTGGTCATCTTTACGTCATCATTTCAAAAATGCGAGTAAAGACAACAACCGCACTAAAACGGAACAATCCATGTTCAATGGATTATATAACAGAATATCATCGCAACAATTTATTCAAGATTTGGCCTTAATGTATGATGTTCTATTCGACCTATCTATTCTATCTAAGCATTGCAAAAAAGAGAAAATAGTATATGACAAATTGATTCGCCGCACAATCACTAATTTAGAATATTTAAACGATCCTCTTAAAGGAGAGAAGTCGTTGGAAGCAGTTTCTGCTTGTGAAATAATGCAATTATCTTCAATTTCGTTGACGTATAATAAAATGGCAAAATTGATTCACAGAAATCAATTCTTAATTAGTATTATTAATAGTATGAGGAATAGGCTAAACACTACATCCGCAAATTGTTCAGGTTCAGGCGGAATTTTGACTTCCGACAGTTCCGACATTGTTAAATAATTGCGAATTCTTGAACCAACCGAATGGCCATCTGAAATAAATATGGAATTTGGAGAAAAGGAAATAGAATATCTCTGCCAACGCTTTAATTGACCTTTGGGGAAAATTTTAAATGCCTTTAGAGATCATCTTTAGAGATTTAGAGAACATTTATCATTCCTGATTGCAAGGCTCCTGAAAGGAAATGCCATATAAAGAAGAAGAAGAGATGGCTTGTGGTGGTCATGCGAGCGTGGTTTCAGCAGCATGAATTTAATTGTAACGAAAAGAAGATCACGCAGTTTAATTGATCATGTTGCAAATTTATTATTTATAAATCTTCATGGACCACCCTTGGAATTTTGGAATCCAATTTTATACGTAAAAACCTGGTTGTGTTCTCATCGATCCGCTACTGACCAGCAAACTAAAGAGCAGGGGCAAATGATGAAATTGTGTGTGATCCTATTTGGGAGTTTTTGTAGTACACTATAAGTGTACTACATAAAAATAATAATATCTTTAAGATTCTTACTTTTATCTTTTTCGAATTTCTCATTTTTGTGTTTGTTAATATTTTGTATAGTAAGAATAATAAACAAAAACAAAGGAAAACAATAGTTTGCTTAAAAAAGATGATCTCCGAAAAACTTTCAGGAAGCTGCTTGTGAAAAGTGGCGGACTATTCTTTTGCTCTCACCATGCGTTCCGTTATTTCTTATTTCATCAATACACCACTGGTTATTGCACAATCTTCTGTACTTGTAACTTGTAACTAGGTTAGGTTGGAAAACAAAGAACGCCACTGAATAGTGATAAAAACGACTAATATTTATTTTAAGAGTAATAATAATAAAGTTTTGATAGAAATCAGGTGTTCCGACACATTTTCCCAACCCTGTATATTTAAAAATAAATATTAAGATGTAAGAAAATAACATAAAATTTAATCAATATGAAAAATGTTTCAGAACTATCGAATACATTCAAGATTTATTATAAAATTATAGTGCATTCCTTTATTTATTTCTTGTATGTTTAAATATTCAAATATTTTAGTCAATTTAAAAAATATGTTCACGATATTTATGTCTTTGCAGCGGAGCAAAGCCTACACATAAAATAAATGTATTTATAGTCCTCTACTTTTTGTTTCTATTGTCCTCATATGTTTCCTAATTATTTTAGTTGACTTCATGTGAAATAGTTTCATTTTAAATTTTTGTTCCAGATATGTGAAATGTCACTGTCTTAAAGGTTCATTGTGTAACCATTAAAAATATGAATATGAATGAAAGGTTGAATAGAGAATTTAGCAAACTAAACTTAACTTATTTTGTACACAATATAGATAAGTATGAGAAGTTTTAATTTTGAAAAATATTTCCATTTTTTAATAGCTGATTAGTTTATTGACAAATATATCTGGACCAAAATTTTGTTTCGAATTACTGTATTAGAGATACTTTCAATTTTCATTATTTACCGATATTATGAACTTCAAAATATGAATAATGTTTAAATAGAGAACTTGAGTCTTGTTTTGTTAAAAATATAAGTAGTTTTCTAATTCACATCCAGAATTAATTCAATTTTTTATTATTATCTATTTTTTTAAGCTTTTTTGTATCTTACCTGAATGAATAATTCATTTTCTACACCTTTCCATGTTAGCTGATGGAAAACGAAACATTTTTAAACATTGATGAGTCCTTGGAGTAAAGCCACAATTTAAGTATCGACATTTATTTCCGCTTTTAGTTGTCGAGGTATTAACACTTTTGTCTCACGGAAACGAATTAATTTATATGACAACAAAATAAAATCGTTGTTTAAATTCTATAATTGGCAGCTTAAAGTAGATGTACTGTTGAACAGACAACGTGAAAAGAATAACTAAAAACGTCTTTCTAGAGATGTAGAGCAGGGGTCTCCAAACTTTTTAGCCCGAGGGCCACGCTGACTCCTCCACTAAGTCCCAAGGGCCAAGCCTTAGGTAGCTCATCATATCAACGTACTGTAGTTTTGAATTACCAGCAAATTTTCGTTCAGGAAGCCTACGGTTAGCTTTCGTGTGGCTCTTGAAATTGCAAAACGTGGAAAACCATTCACCGATGGAGAAATGATCAAAGAATGCATAATTGCAGCAGCCGAAGAAATGTGCCCTGAAAAGGTAAATTTATTAAAAACTGTCAGTATGTCAGCAAACACTGTGGCTCGAAGGGTAGAAAACATCGCTGAAAATATATCCTCTCAACTGTTCGACAAAAATGGACATGTTGAGTGGTTTTCTTTGGCCTTGGATGAGTCAACGGATGTGTCAGATACTGCTCAGGTGTTGATTTATATTCGAGGAGTAGATAAAAGCTATGAAGTGCATGAAGAACTTCTTGATATGTATAGTATTCATGGCACAACTACTGGTACAGATATTTTTAAAGGAGTTGAAATGGCCATTAATCAAAAGAACCTTCGATGGAAAAACTTGAAATGTATTACAACTGATGGAGGCAAAAACATGAGTGGGAAAGATAAAGGAGTGGTCGCTCTTGTGTCAAAGGTTGTAGAAAATGACGGTGGTTCAAAACCATTAGTCTTACATTGTATCATTCATCAACAGTCTTTGTGCGGAAAATGTTTGGATATGTCTGAAGTTCTGAAACCAGTCATATCAACTGTTAATTTTATCAGATCTTTTGGGCTGAATCACCGACAATTCCGACAATTTATTGAAGAGATTGGAGAAAATGACTTACCTTATCATACTGCCGTACGTTGGCTTAGTTGTGGGAAAGTTCTTCAGCGCTTTTTTGAACTTCGAGCAGGGATCGAAATTTTGTTGAATGAAAAGCATCGCCCTCTTACCGAATTACAAAACAACGCATGGCTGTGGAAGTTAGCATTCTATGTTAATTTGACAAAACATGTGAACGAACTGAATTTGAGATTGCAAGGAGAAAACCAGCATCTTCCTGATTTATACACTAATATCAAATCATTCTGGAAGAAATTGATACTGTTTCAATCACAACTACGAAGTAAATGTTTTTCACATTTTAAAACATGTGAAATATTCAGCCACACCACTGAGACTGAGTTTCCTATCGATTTTGCAATCGAAACTTTGAGTGCTTTGAAAATAAATTTTGATACTCGTTTCTCGGACTTTGATGCCATTGCGAATCAAATTTAAAAAAATCAGAATCCTTTTGATACTGACATTGAAACCCTAGCCCTGGAACTTCAAATGGAAATGATTGATCTACAGTGCAGTGATATAATTAAGAACAAATATCAAAACTCATCTTTGTTGGTATTTAATAAGTCTTCCACTGACACAATTTGATAATTTGCATAAATTTGCTCGTGGGCTGTTTTCTGTTTTTGGTACTACTTATTTGTGTGAGAAGACCTTCTCCAAAATGAAGTCCAAAATGAAACACAAAAAATGTTTATAGATCTAAATTAACTGATGAGCATCTTAAATCTCTTTTAATATTTGGTACAAGTAAAATTAGTCCACAACTGCAAACTATTGTCAGTGGAAAATCTCAGTTACATAAATCTCATTAGTATTTCATATGTCATTATGCTTGTTATAAGTTATGTTTTTATTTAAAATGTATAAAATGTTAGTTGGATTCATTTACATAATTTGTTAGTTATTATATACTGAAGTTAAATTTTCTGCATATTATACATGTCTTTACTCATTACAATTCTGTGTTTCTTTATCCAACTTATCACAAAAACAATAACAATAAGCCTACAACAATGTTATGAGTAGTTAGCCCATAACCATATCAATGTAGATGTCATATTAATAATTATTCAACATAAAATTAGAATACTTCAGTAAACTAAATTTAATTTGCTATAAAAAATATGTTCTCTAAAAGGAGTTTTTAAGTATGCTAGGTCTCCGCGGGCCAGACAAAATCTGTACGCGGGCCGGATGTGGCCCTCGGGCCGTAGTTTGGAGACCCCTGATGTAGAGCACAGGGTATTTGAATGTATTTTTTCTCATCAACCATCAACCACCCAAATCCATCATCGACGGTGTGTCCGTGAATGAATCGCGTTTTTTAAATTACGATCCAGCTCTCCGCTTTGTCGTGGGTTGCCTACCTACCAAATCAGTTCTGTCTCCTTTTCGACGGGCCAAGGCATGTACAAAATTTACGCGCATATTTAAATTGGGCTGGGTATCTATTGCGTAAGGGAATTATAATCAATGGTTTTACTAATCACGGTTATTTGATGGTGTATGTTTGTTACGGAGTTCATCTAAAAATGTGATGAGTTTTATAGCGGTACACATTATTATTCCATAAAAGTAAATGGCCCAGTCATATTTTGAGTAATTAAAAACTTGTGAATTTTTGGACAACCTAAATCTTGTCAATTTCAATATTTCATGATAAATTTCAATATATTTTTACTCTTCTGTTGTGTACTTTTATTGATTTTATGTTATAACATGCAAAAACGATATCAAAGTTGCCTACATAAGACCGGGTCATATAAAATTATGCTATATTGGGCCGGCGTCCATATCCCCAGTGGCGCAATTGGTTAGCGCACGGTACTTATAAGGCAGTAGTCGTGAGCGATGCCGGGGTTGTGAGTTCGAGCCTCACCTGGGGAAGCCAACTTTTTACTGCAACCTTGCATTGCATTTAATAATTGTATAAAAAAATGATTAGATTGTAATTTTAATGAGCTATTGTACTGGAATACGAGACAATGGAACATTGTACGGTCGCGGTCAGAAATATGGGACAAGTCTTATAGTGAATTTGTCTAAAATTAAGCTGTGTAATCAAGTCATTCGTCTCTGCAAAGAAAAGTCAAGTAACATGTCTTTGTCATTGTGACATAAAAATCTACATGTTTCTTAATAAAAAGCCACATTTTGGAATGTGGCCCCCTCAAGTTAATGCTTTTCATAAAGTAAGCTAAACCAAATTCAAACTAAGCAAAAAACATGTCCCACATTTTTATGGCTACGACCGTACATACTGAATACGTCTTCTAAAATTATTTTCAGATTTTTTTTAAGAAGCGATTCCCAGGCTTTTATAATGCGGGACGCCCTTTTGGCAAGAATATTGCTAGCAACCCCCTCCCATTTTCGTAGATATTTTTACTGTGAAACCTTTTAAATTAAAACTTAAAATAGCTCAAATAACCGGCCAAAGGATAGATTATTCCCTCGAACTTTTAATAATATGCCTATCAGTTTTTTGCTACCGTATCGAGCCACTCACAAAAGCGCGGCGGAACGCAGGTTGAGTATCGCTGATCTAGAAGTTTAAAGCAGCAATCCAATAATTAATTAAAGTTAAAACCTCTTACAATTCAAATATAAAATCATTTCGGATAGACTTACAATTAATACAATTTTACCTTAGGGAGACGACGGCTTCGAGAAGCATATGGACCGCCTGATGGAGCTCTCCGAGTACATGGTGAAGCGCATCAAGGAGCAGCCCGACAAGTTCTACCTCATCCTCGAGCCCGAGATGGTGAACGTGAGTTTCTGGTACATTCCCACCCGCCTGCGTAACGTGGCGCACTCAGCGGCAAGAGAAGCTGAACTTGGAAAGGTAAGAAAATACAAAATTAGAAAAGATTGTAATAAATAAATATATATATATATATATATATAAAATAATATGAAAAATCATTAAATATTGTGATGTAAATACAAAATTAAAAGTATTGTAAATAATACCAAATTGTCGAGGGAGAATTATTTTAAACCAAGTGCACATTTAAACTAATCTGCGTTGATATCTCCAACACGCTTTACGCATTTAAAATACACCATGTCCAGCTGGTAGAACAGCCTAATAGAACTCATTATTGGCTAAACTGAAGAATAACATTAAACCATGTCCGAAAGTGCACTACTCTATAGAATTATTTTGTACTAAATCCAAATACTACACATTCAATATTTTGGGACTTAAGATAATTCTAAGCCGACGATGAATATACAGGGTGTCCAAGATAAGGATCAACCGCATGGGAATCTCGGAAACCGTAAAAGTTACAAAGGCAGTTAAATTACAAAAAAAGTTGCGCAATTTAGTGGTCAGTAATATTCTATTGAGAAAACCAGAAATTTCCACTCACTTCTGGAGATATTCGACAAAATCCGAAATCTTGCGAAATCGTTTTTTTTTTTTTTTTTAAGTTATTTGAACAGATATAAGAAAATCAAAGGCACTTTCTCATTGCCACATTTTTAGGGCTATAAGATAGCGTCTACAGATTTTCAGTACAACGTTTAGTTTCGAAGAAATCATCATCAACTATTTTTTTTTGTATGGCCCATAAAAAATGTATACCATGTAGAAGATGCCATTTCCTATTACGAATTCAACTATGTATATCACAGTATGATTTCTCACGTTTTTATTCATAAAAAAGCTTGTTAATACACTTCGAACATTTTCTTGTAGTAGGCGTTGAAATGCTGACGAAAAACAAAATTATTATCTAATTTTAACCCAGAATAAGTACCAAAATAGTAACTAAAAATACTTTAACAAGAATAGTTGTTAAACATTGAAACATTATAGCTATTTAGAACCAAACTAATTATTTTTTTACTGTGGTATGAAAATTGTTCTGTTCATATAATGGCGGCGAACACAAAAATTATTACAGTATTTTAATCCAGAATATGTACGAAAATAGTAACAAAAAAAAAATTTGCAAGAATATTTGTTAACAAACATTGAAATAATATAGTTATTTAGAACCACACTTATATTTTTTTTACTGCGGTATGAGAATTGTTGTGTTCATTTAATGACGACAAGACAACCATTATTACCAAATTTCAACCCAGTATGTGTACCAAAGTAGTAACGAATAGTTGTTAAACATTGATACATTATAATTATTGAGAATCATACTTATTATTTTATTACTGTGGTATTATAAAAATGGTTTTGTTCATTTAATTATCTTGAAATCTTAAAATGAGGTGATAAATGTTGTCTTCGTCGCTCATTTCAACGTCTACTACATCAAAATGTTCTAAATGTATTAACAAGCCTTTTTTTCTGAATAAAAACATGAGAAACCATACTGTGATATAAATCGTTGAATTTGTAATAGGAAATGCTATTCAATACAGGGTGTACTTTATTTACGGGCCATATAAAAATATAAAGTTGATAATGGTTTCTTCGAAACAAAACGTTGTACTGAAAATTTATAAACGCTGTCTTATAGAGCAAATAAGTGGCAATGAGAAAGTGGCTTTTGTTTCTTTTATACCTTTTCAAATAACTTTAGAAAAACGTAAAAACGATATCGCAAAAATTCGGATTATGTCGAATATCTTCGGAAGTAAGCTGAATTTTCTGGTTTGTCAACAGAATATAACTGACCACTTTTTTGTAATTTAACCGCCATTGTAACTTTTACTGTTTCCGACAGTCCCATGCTGTTATCCTAATCTTAGACACACTGCATATAGAAAGAATCCTAAAAAACATCACAATATTTAAGTAAAAACACAATTTGTACTAAAAAAAATGACGTAATATAATATCACATCGAACCTTCAGAAGCGGAGAACTTAAAATATAGAGCATTTATGTGCAAAAATTCCATTTCTTATATTTCAGTTGGTTTTATTTAGAATTTCTGTCGTTTCTCTGTAGAATTTCTGCAGTTTCTATATTAAATATATCTGATATTTTTCTCTTGTTTTCATTATTTTTTATTATTTTATTTTCATTTATGGAGTATTTTGTTGCTTTAATGTTGCCTGCTATTTCTATAGTACCTCTATGTTTCTTCGTTTTCAATTTGTTTTATTTTGTAGCATTTATATTATTTTGATTTTGAATGGCTTTTGCTTATACAGGCTGTCAATTTGAAATGTTGCTACCGACTTTTTTCCTAGAACTAATGATTATTTTTAAAATTGCTCAAAACCGTTTGGGTGGTTCGGAGGGGGGACCAAAATGGCTTAGGTGGTGTCGACCCCCTACTCACCATTTAAACCACAGCCACCTAAATAAAAAAATATTAAATGGCACCCCTCTACTTGTGATACATCGTTGGAAAGCTCTTGAAAAATGCTTTCCAGTCATTATTAATACAATATGATCTGGTGAACTAGTTTTGGAATTAAGTGCAAATAAAGTGCAAAAGTGTTCAATGTATTAAATTCAAATAACATGTTAAAGTAAATGTTGGAAATGGCTTCCACTGTTTTCTAAACAAAAATATAGCCTCCTTTCAAACTCTTCGCAAACTTTTTCAAGGTTTATCTAGTAATAGCTCAACATTCTGGTGTTATTTTTTCTGGTAATTATTCAATAGTATTCGGTTCATCTTTCATTTATGTTTTATATACTACAGATTTCAAGGGACCACTTTAATAAAAAATCGCTGTTGATATTAATGAAAATTTGAACGGCGAAATTTATGCTAATTTGCTGGGTGAAATCATTGAGCCTCTTATACTTCAGGAGGTTGAAAACCAAACAGATGAACAAGGAAGTTATGCATTACTGAAAATACATTACATTTTCAACAAGACGGCGCACATCCTCACTATGTACTTCCAGTTAGAGCACGGTTAGAGCGTTACTATCCAAATGAGTGGATTGGAAGACGAGGGCCTATCAAATGGCCTCTTAGATCATCAGATCTAACTCCTCTAGGTATTTTTTATAGGGCCACGTAAAGTTTGTAGTTTATAAAACGTAATCAGATACTATTGAACCATTAAAAGAAAGAATAGTACAATAATGTCGAGCTATTACTAGACAAACCTTTTAGAAACTTCGCATATTTAATTAATTGAACACTACTTCACTTTATTTGCACTTAATTCCAAAACTAGTTGACAAAATCATATTGTATTAATAATGACTGGAAATCATTTTTCCAGAGCTTTCCAACGATGTATCACAAGTAGGGGGTGCCATTTTTTTTTTAGATGAAGGGTTAAAGGGTGGGTAGAGGATCGACACTACCTACACCATTTTGGTTCCCCCTCCAAACCACCCTAACGGTTTTGAGTAATTTTAAAAATAATCATTAGTTCTATGAAAAATGTCGGTGGCAACTTTTCAAATTGACACCCTGTATATCTGTTGTTTTTATGTTGAATTTCTGTTGTTTTTGTATCGAATTTCGGTTGTTTTCATATAGCATTTTGAGGTTTTTATTTTGAATTCTTGTGTTTTTCCAAGTTCAGTTATTTTGACGTTCAATATCTACTGTTTTCATGTTGTTTTTGTATTGATTGTATTAATAATTTATATTTCTTGTTGCTAAATTCAGTTGAATTTCCGTCTCTTTGATAATATGTTAATTTTTCGATATAAAAGTAACGTTTTGGACTTTTGGAGTATTGAACAATTTTGTTGGTTTTATTTCGAATTTTAAGTTGTTTTATACACAACTGTTATTTCTAAATTAAATTACAGTTGTTTTTGTACAGAATTTTGTTTTGTTTGTATTAATTTAATTTTATTTTCGTTTTGCACTTCTGTTGTTTCTGTATTGATTTTCCATTTTATTAAGACAGCATTTTTGTAGTATTTAACAGTTCCTGCTTTCAAGCTCGGTTGTTTTCTGGTTGAATTTCCGTTGTTTTCATGAACAATCTGTTAAAACTCTGATGTTCTTACAATTATGTCCATCTGCTATCGAATATTAACCAGTTGGGTCCCGCCTCTTTCAGACCTGCCCGATCCTGAAGGGCAGGATGATGCAGTCGGGCACCCTGATGGTCGGTTACCAGCCGGACGATAGGCGGCCCAACTTCTTCAGGAACATCATCTCCTCGGCGGCGGTGACCGCCAAGGACGTGGACTTCCTCCTCGCCGAGATGGACCGCCTCGGACACGACCTGTAAATTTCCTGTACTGCACAAGAACTGTTGCCAACAAAGGCACCGTTTTCCACAGAAACACAACACACGCACACACGCACACACACACGCATACACATGCACCCACGAGTAGTTGCCTGCTGACGTCTTAGGAGGCGGTCACTTCGCGCGTCCCTGAACCAAAAGATGCGCATCTATTACAAACCGTAGAGCAGAGGGGGGCGCGGGAACGTGACTACGATTCTTTGTTTCGCCACCTCCGCAGAGGATCAATCACAGAGTTTTGTGCTTGGTTAGGATTAGGAACACGTTGGGAATCCCCGTATTGTATACACAACTAAACACCTAGTGGAACCTTGTGGTAGCCCATGGTAACCTTCTTAAGCTGACTGGCTGTTGCAGCCAATATGCGATGTTATACTTCAAAATCATCTGGTGGATATGTGATGTACATTTTTATGTTGGTATATGAACTCACAAATTCACATTTGATGATTGATAGGAAATGAAGAAAAGAATAATTGAAAAGAAAGTAATTCTGGAATGAAGAAAAATTTGTTCGGTGCACACGTTCTTGGACGAGAAAACAATTGTATGGAGTACATAGTCCGGAATTCAAGTTCTGTAAGGAGGGTGATTGTTTTGAAATTTCTGGCTTGCCCAGAAGTCTTCAGTGTACATACGATATACACAGATTGATGAATACGTTTGTTATTGTTGAAGAGTAGGTCCAACGCGAAATGTTGAATTCCTTCTGAAATAAAAATGAAAGGAGTAGATTCTTCTACAAAAATGTAAACGTAAAAATTAAAGAAGGTATAAGAAGAAAAACTGGAGTAAATCCTAGTGAAAGAAAAATAATAAAGATATGCAAAGAACAAAAGTTAATTTGGTAAAACGGGGTAAAATGCACAAATTAGGTACCTGGTTCACACAAGAGCATACATTGAAGTACTCGAAGGAAGAATGTGGTTCGAAGATTCTGGTCCACACGAAAGTTTCCAGCATAATTTGCAGATTAGATTCAGAGGAAATCCTTGTGGAACATATGTACCTTTGCTCAGATACCTATGGAGCATGAAGAATAACGAAGTAACTTCCTCATACAATCTATATTGGTGCTATTGAAACAAACGTCCTCAAATCAAGAGGAAACTGACTGAAGATTTTTGTTGAAAACAAAACAATAACAGCAACAAATTCGGCTTTCTAACGACATCTATGCAGACTAGGATTAGCACAAAACGTTGGTTGGTTTTGAAAAATTATCAAGATTCGCAAAAAAAGTCGACTTGCAGCAAAGAAATGTCCATAAAGGAATAAGAAGAAACGAAAAATGTCATATTACGAAGTCCAAATGTTAGTTCAAATGATGGAAAAAGTCGTAGAAGAGAATCTTGGGAAATACTCTAAAACATGGCTTCAAATTTCAAAAGAAAATATTACCATGATGAAATGGAGCATTTTCTGATTTGCAGTTTGTAACTTCAATTGATGTAATGCAATTTATAAATTCCGTAGAACCCAAAGTTTAAAGGAATGATAAGAATCGTGATGGATTCTACACTTCTACAGCAAATACAAATTGGATTTTATAAATTTATAAATGAATTTAAAAAATTGATAAATATCGTGATATAATCTATAGTTACGCAGAATATATCAATTTTGGCTAAGTTCAGAAGATTGATGAATATCGCGATGGATTTTATTATAAAAAGCAAAATGCAGATGGCAATTCTTAAAAATAATAAATATCTTTACAACCACCTAAACTCGAAGAAGTCGTGAAATCGAAAGTTTTCATTGCTTATGTTACCCTCTAACACTCTGAAGATGTGCACCATTAGCCAACATGATCGGGGATTCCACGAGGTATGAAAATTAGTATAGGAGATTATATTTTATGAGTGTGTTTATAAAAAATATCATTAATCCAATTGTTAGCCGTTGACGGCAATTTGATATAGTTTATTGCAATTCTAAATGTTTATAATCGTTGAGCGCTTTCTGGTCACTGCAGTAAGCAATTGCATATTTAAATCGAGAGCGATGAAGAACAACTATAAATTGACGAGTAAGCTATCGCGTTTTAGAAATAATAGTGATGATATGAACCGCAAGGAGTTGACAAGTTAGTAATTGCGTGCTAGATTCGTGAGAGGTAAATTACAAGAAGTTGGCAAGTAAATTATTGTTATTTGAACCAAGTGTAATAGGGATGATTATTTATCTGAACCTGAAGATATTGGCAACTATACAATACCTATTCAAATCAAATCTGACGGTGATGGTAATTTTCGCATTGGCGAAGACATATGATGTATCAAATCAGATAATCTGCAACGTTTTTGTTTGAAGAGGAAATAAAAACAAAATACCAAGTAGCTTCAATGCGCAAGACGATTAAGCAATTTCAATTATTTGATACCCGGTGGTTCAAATGCAGATTTTGTGGTCCACAGACTTTCATAATCTTCAAATTTTTACATTAAGTTGAACTCTAAAGAAGCCAAAAGTTCGATTTTACTATAAATGTTTGAGGCTTTTCTTCAGATCAAATCCAAAGACTCAATGCACCATTAGTCGTTTTGATTAATTGTTCTATTTGGATTTCTTGATTTTAACGAGAAGGTAATGTGCAGTGCTGAAACGTCGGCCAAAGTCAACAACTGAACTCTATCTTCGTCGAAAGACCAAGAAACCCACTACAATTTATACGAAATACTTACCAAATAATCAATCTAAAAGCAACAATGTACATACGACCAACGCACATTCATTATTATGTAGATTATGGAGGTTTGTGTTGGTAATAACAATTCTCTTACCGTCACCATGAAGAAGAACGACGTCCTCATGAGCTCCAAAACAATCGAAACCGCTCCATAAATCAGATTTCTCGGTGCTGATTATCCGAGTATTTATAATTATTATCATCCTCAAACTATCTTGTGGAAATAACAGAATTATAAAATTGTAAATAATATTAAATAGTGTTTCACTATTTTAAAGTTTAATCGTTCACAATTTAAATGATTGTTAATCTTGAGGAATAACAGAATTATAGAATTATTATTAAAATATTAAATAGATGTTTTAATCGTTCTCGATTTAAATATAGAAATTCAGAAGAGGACATTTCGTATCTAACAGTCGAACCCGTTGTTATCCAAACGAATGAATTATTTATTATTATTGTTGTTAGTTTTTCGAAGTATTTAGCATGAAATCTCCTCAACGAAATTTCATATATTATTAATTAAACCGTTTTGTAAGCACAGAAAAACTTCAGTAGAAATATGCCAGATAACTTGGAAAAATATTAATCGCACCCAATTTTGCTCACCTATGATAATAATCATAATAATAATTATAAAGATTGTATAACATCGAACAAATAAATACGAATTATTGAATTATTAAGACCACAGATGCAAGTTGATAAAATCAACTCAAATCAAATCAAAAATTAAATTTGAAGTGAATTAAATATAAAACCAACATATTAATATTTGAAAGGTGACTTAAAAAAAACATTATTACATAAATAATGATTTCAATTTGAAACAATTTTGAATCATTAACACCAAACACTCAAATTAATATCTCATAAAAGTAATGTTAATATTAAATTGTTCGAAAAGATGATATGACTGCAACCAGCGAGTAAATCTAACAAATTATTGAAATAGAAACTCAAAATAGAAATGAAGCAAAGATACAAACAAATTATTAATATTGCTGCCTTTGATATGACCCGATTAATTCTGTATAAATCGTGAATTTTGTGAGGCTGTAATTTATTTTATTTTAACAAACAAATCGAAACAATATCATATTGAAAACAATATCAAAAATTGAATGATATTAGGAAACTCAAAATGTTGGTCATGATCAAGCATTGCCAAAACAAAAATGAACATTAAAAAAAGTAGTTATCTACAAAATGAAATACTATGAATTATTGAATTATTAAGACCATGGATGGAAGTTATCAAAAATTAAATATGAAATGAATAAAATATAAATCCAAAATACATATTAATGTTTGAAGAAAAAAAAACATCTATTGCATAAATAATGATTTCAATTTGAAACAATTTTGAATCATTAAAACCAAAAATTCAAATTAAAATCTCATAAAATATAATATTGATATTAAATTGTTTCAAACAATGATATGACTGCAACCAGCGATTAAAACTAACAAATTAATTAAACACAAACTCAAGACATGAATCAATTACGCAAACAAACTATTAATATTGCTGCCTTTGATATGACCCGATAAAATCTGTATAAATCGTGACTTTATGAGGCTGTAAATAATTTTATTATAATGTCAAAGCAATATAAAAAATTATATGAGAAACTCAAAGTCTTGGTAATAAAAATCATGTGAAATCAAACATTGCCAAAACAAATATGAAGATTTAAAAGAAATGGAGGTTAAAACTCGTAATTTTGGTGTTCTAAACCATAGGAAGTCAAAAATAACAGAACACCGAAGAGTTAACACGGATAAATCATATGGTAATAAAGATCAAAATTTCGATGTTTTATGGTAAGTTAAAAATCTTCAAAATATCAATAAGGTTTAAGCAACAAAACATCTTAAACCTTGAAGTTTTAACAGTGAAAATTAAAAAAAATTGTTGCAATAGCAATAAGAGGTAAATATTTGGATATCAAAAGAAGAATGAAACTCAAAATTTCAATGTTTTAAGCTAATCAAATCAGAAATTGCTGAACCAATAACACGAAATAAAACATGAACAAATCATATGCTTTTAAAACTCAAAATCTTGAAGTTTCCTACTACGTAAAATCCAATATTTTAAAAATAACAATCATTGATAAACACCATGAAGAATAACACTTTAAGTTCAGTTGTTTAAATCATATGAATCAGAAATTGCTAAAACAAGAAAAAGAGACGAACTTCAACAAATCATAATAAATTGAATGAAATTCAGAATATAGGTGTTTTAATACACATTTGCCAATTTCTGAAATTACATAAAGAGTTAAACACCAAAATATCAAATAAAAATTAAAAACACCAGATTCAGGTGATTTAAACCTGGCAAAATCAAAAGTTGCTCAAATGACTACATAAATAAAAAAAATTAAAAATCTCAAAATTTAAGTGATTAAATACATTGAGATACAAAAATCAAGAATTTCTGAAATAACTAAAACAATGGGACATCCAATAAGCAAACAAAAATCTGACAAATCAAAGGTTAAATAAAACTCAAAATGTAGATAGTTTAAACCATGTAACCACCAAAAGAGCAAATAATCAAACATGAAAGTAATTTAAAATTTTAAATAAGGAATTTAAGAATTGATCATACGAAATGCAAATGATGAAATATTTCTCAAATATCAGAATTAAACATGATCTGAAATAAGAGTTAAACTACCAAATTGCAAATGATAAACAAAACTCAAATGACACAAATGCGATGTAATACTAAAATTACGTGTATTCCTACACTCCATATGCCGCATTGGTCAGGGGAAAAAACTCTACCCGATTACTAAAATAACCTGAACTGATTTTGGAAATAGTTGGAACTAAGCATTACAATCTAATAAATTCAAAATGCTAAAATCTACCAATGCACAAAGTTTTTACAGTTATTTTCTCAGCTTTAGATTGTTGAATGCCAATTGGTTTCAAAATAATTATTTGCACACTTTGATTGCCAATAGCTTTTTATGTATATTTCAATAAATTCGATTAAATTTATATGTTTTGTGCTATACAAAATGAAAAATTTCTGAAATGACAATAATAGTTAAGCACCAAAACATCAAATGAAGAATAAAAAAAATACGTATTTTGTAAAATCTAAAATGTACATTATCGCAACTGCTCGAAATGTCTTTCGTCGTTCATTATTGGCAGCAATATCCGTAGATATTGCAATACAGTTTTTCAATTATGCCTGAATGAGAATGGAGAATATTTTACATACCGGCGTTAATGAATGATTTATTTTTCTTTTTATGTCTTCATTATATGTACATAAACATGAATTATTGAAAATAAATGAAGAAATTATTGGCACTTAAAATGTGAACATATTTTTCAAACGCAGTTTGCATAAGATGATTAGAACTGAGTTTTCTTTTTGTTTCGCATTTATATCTCACATTTTGCGTTTTAGTAGCCTTTCATAACAAATTTAATTTTGTTTGTCAAAGTTTGCTATTTTGTATTGAGTTTTTGTTACTCCCCAGCTTTGGTGTTTTTTTTTACATATTTTTAGTATCTATTAATTAAATGATTTCTAAGATATTTATTAATTAAATAAATTATTTTCAAGTGCTGTGTCCAGTTTTTAGGTGCTTATAAATACGTAAAATAAACAATTGCATATTATTACAAGCAGTGTAAAACCAGTTCCATCGCTCGACACTATTAAATTGAATATGTATACATGACATAATTGTACTATACATATATATATATATATATATATATATATATATATATATATATATATATATGTTACTACATACATCATTAATATGCATGCATTCTTGTGTACAAATAAATTAATTGTCGTAACGCTGTTATCAAGCTATAAAAACTATTTTAACTTGGAAGCCTCGTCTTCTCTAATGTACTACTGTTATGCAAATTTCGCGTGTACATACATGTGTCGTGTATTTCTGTTATGCACATGCAAAATGTGTACTATAGGTGTGAGATGTTTATATATGTTTATAGAGATAACCAACTTTATCATGTGAAAACATATCAATGACTTGCGTTCCTGGTGAAATTTCGCGATTTTCACTTGAAGCGTGGACGGCGGAGGCGCCAGGACGTGAAGTTTCTAAGTAATGAAGAGAGACACGGTTACGAAGTTAATTGTTATACAACAAACTGGAAGGTTTGGTCTACGAATTGCTTCTTTTTGCAATTAAATTTTTTCAGAATTTTATATTTTTGTAAATTTGATGATTCTTTCATTGCACCGGAATCTACTGGGAGTTTTTTCAACAATGGTATACATAGCCGTAATCTATCTTAAAAAAACACAGTATATCAATAATGAGGGTATATCTTCAATAATTTTCATCAATAACTGATACTAAATTTTCATTTATATTGTGGTATCTGATTAATGTGTTGATCAAACTGAAACCAAATAAAACGTATTACGGAATTTCAAGTGCGAAAACTACTCCAAGAAAATGATATTTTCTCAGTGGGCTCCCTCAATAATCTTCATAAATTACTGATTGGCAAATTTCAATTATATGTAATTGAACTTTGAGTGTTAATGAGATTTCACAATTCAGAGAGCCCAAATTTTAATTCCTCTGAGAAAAAATTGCCCCAGTGAAATGTAATTTTAAATTGAATGTCTCTTCCATGAGATTTCAGCATTGTAAGAACCGAAATCGAAACGAGTTTAAAATATAAGATTAAATTTTTATGTGGTTATAATAAAATTCAATTCAACCATTTCTTAAACTAATTTGCTATATTATAATAATATTCAAAATACGTGTTTTTTTATCATTTTTTTAACTAAGTGAAAATTGAAAAGTAGCAATTTGATGATTGCACAGACCTGACTAAAGTCCTCGCCTCCGTACGCCCAATTTACTAGACTAGCCAGATTTTGTGATTGACCCAAAACTTGTGACTAATTTATCCCTATCGACCCTGTTTGCGCCCACATCCCAGTCACACTCACCCACTCCCGAACTGTACATGTAACCACTAATTATATACACTGTTGTTATTGCTGTCATATATATTATAAATGTATAAAAAAATATATGTGTTAGAAAACACCCAAAAAACACTTAAGTGTATGTAGCGTATATTTCTAATATCGTAACTTACAAAACAAATGTGTAGCTGACGCAATAATGTTGTATAGGATGAACCCGTTTTCGTTGTGCGGGGGCGGCGACGCCCGGCGCCGCTGTCCTTTGTATATACGGGCGGCGGCGGGCGTCGCGGCGCCCCGAACCTCCCCCATTTGTATATTGCATATAAATATACTTGCGGTACCTTCCACTGAGAGAGACGCTTTATTCTGTTGAAGATGTTCAATATTTTATAAATGAGTATTATATATGTATATTGAGAAATTTGTTGTTGACCTGCATAGTTTATCCCCGTACTTGTATTATATTTAAAAAAAACTGAGATTGGAAATATTTAGAGATGATTATATTGATATATTTATAACAACTGCCAATAGGAGTTAGCAGTGAAAAGTACTATATAGTCAATTTTGATTAGCTCGTTTGTTTGTTGTACACTGTACATAATTACGCCCCCACCAAAATGCAGCAGTTGTCTAAATAATTTCACCTTACTGCTGATCACCACCGATAATTTAAGGTGCATAAATGTACAAAACGAGTAAGCAACAAAATATGCAACGTCTTCCAAGGATATTAACATACAAGATTGAATCAAACAAACATTACCATGTGACGTTTGTTTCGCTCAAGCGACATTAGATGTAAAATGTATTTCTGTGTATAAACCATATATAATATGATCATTAAAGTGCAACAAAGGTTATTTAGAGGATACTCGTAAATCATAGTCAAATGCTGTTCGGTTGACCCATTACCTTTAGCCGCTTATCAACGAAGCCTTTTCGTTTGCTGTATGAATATGTAAAGATAATGTAATAATAAAATATGAAACTTATTATGCAAAAAAAAGTTATGTTTAATTCTCCTTTCTTTTTCTTCTATTATGACCGTGAACGATCGTTGACTCGGAAAAGTTCGCCTGAAGTTTTGCCAAACAATGTATGTTTTATTGCTTGCATTTTATTATTGTCCGCCCATTCGTCCATCCGTCCATCCGAGCATTCCCACCGCATGAATCAGAAATCGGAAGAGAGTTCCCCGAACACAATAATAGTTATATACCTACCTTGTTTATTGGATGACTGTGCCGTATTTCCCTATAAACGAAGAGGCTAGATCTAGTCTGTAGTAGTGATGGTAATAGAACGATCAGAAAATTACGCAAAACCCGTAAATTGTCCGGTCGTCTTACGCCCTTATTTCTGAATAGATTTTCATAATAATGTTCTATAATCTTCTAAAATGTGGAAATAACGTTTGAGCAAGCCTATACAGATATACAGGGTGTCCGGAAAATACGTGTACAACGTTTGACGACAGACTCCTGACGTCAAAATAGGTCGATCTAAGCCGACTTAGTTATATCCAAAATTGTCTCGTTTAGCCGGTAGAGGGCGTCAAAAAAAACAAAAGTATAACAAAGTTGAAAGTATCTATTCTAAGAAACTAAGTAAAACAAAAACATTACTTAAGCAAATGTGTAAAATGACCGCCATCTTGCTGAATACACTTATTAACACTCTTTAAAAAATGATATTGGACCCTATCTAATGTCTCGGGATTATTAAAATGGTTGCCTGCATTTAAAATCCGCTGCAATAAATCATCGCGTGTGTTTACCGGAGTCTTGTAAACTTCTGTTTTAATAGCGCCCCACAAAAAGAAGTCACACATATTTAACTCAGGAGAACGTGGTGGCCATTTTACTGGTGCATCATTGCCTCTTCCAATCCATCGGTTGGGATACTGATGATGTAAGTATTGCCGAACGGCAACGGAAAAATGGGGCGGGGCACCATCATGCATATACCACATTTCCCTCCGAAGTAAAATGGGCAAATTCTCCAGAAGAATTGGTAATGTGTCTTGCAAAAAATTTAAATAAATATTTCCATCTAACCTGTCTGGAATAACAATGGGACCAATAAGGTAGTGATCAATAATACCTGCCCAAATATTAATTTTAAATTGATGCTGATGATGTGCAACTTTAATGGCATGTGGATTTTCATCGGAATAAATATGTTCGTTGTGCAGATTGGTTACCCCAGATCTTGTAAAGCATGCCTCGTCAGTAAACATAATTTTTCTACAAAAATTTGGAACAAGGATTCTTTTGTTTGTAATAAATTGACAAAATGTAAGCCGCATGGGGGGATCAGTCGGTAAAAGTTCCTGGACATTTTGTATGTGGTAAGGATGTAACAACTGTTCTCTTAAAACCTCATTGACAATCGTTTTAGGAACATTTAACTCACGTTCTAAGAGACGGGTACTGGTACTTGGTTCTTCTTCAACTCTTTCCAGAATCATCTCTTCTGTTTCCACAGTTCGAGTTGTTCGCATACGACCCCTGCCTTCAAACTTTTTCTCAAAACTGCCCGTTTCCCGAAGATGACGCTCAATATTGGCAAATGTTTGGTGGTTTGGTATTCGACGGTTAGGAAACCTCTCCATGTAAACCCTAACACTCTGACGCCCATTTCCTCGACAAAACCCGTATACCAGGAGCATGTTAACTTTCTGAGAGTTTGTATAATTTTCCATTTTTAATGGTAAAATGAACTTGTAATTCAATAATGTTGATCGTATACTTGAGTAAATATTATACTTGATTAATTGTCAAATTATTAAACGTCATTGATATTAATTTTTGACGCCCTCTACCGGCTAAACGAGACAATTTTGGATATAACTAAGTCGGCTTAGATCGACCTATTTTGACGTCAGGAGTCTGTCGTCAAACGTTGTACACGTATTTTCCGGACACCCTGTATAGATATACAGGGTTATTCAAATTCTGTTACCACTATGGGGATATCGGAAACGGTAAAAGATACGAAATCGGTTAAATTGGGGCAAAGTTGCGTAATCATATGGGGAACAATATAATTGGTATAATAATAATTGGATACAATAAAGAAAACTAAAAAAAACAAAGGTTTGTTGAGATTTTTTTTTTTAAATAAAATTTTGCAAAATCTTATTTATTTTTTCCAGTCGTTACTTGAAGATATATTAAAAAATATATAAATACATCTTTATTGCCATCTACAACATGGGAATTTTAGATTTTGGATGAGACGTTTCGTGTGAGTGCAACCGTCATCAAGTTTAAATTTTTAAATACGGACCTGCAATTTTTATTTTTATTTTGAGTTATACTCGTCTATACTGTTACAATGATGTGTAACACTTTAGGTTTTAATAACGTTTAAATATGAAAATAAATCAAAGTCTACAATTAGCACTAAACTTGATTTAAAAAATAAAAATATAAACTAGAGTGCCATGAAAACAGTTAAAATTGGAGACATTGTTACAAAACAATAACACTGGACATTGTTTACTGTCAAAGGTGCTTAGTTACTTCTTAAAAATGTTTTCTTAAAAATGTGTTACAATGCACATCATTGTAACAGTAGAGACGAGTATAACTCAAAATAAAAATAAAAATTGCAGGTCCGTCTTTAAAAATTTAAACTTGATGACGGTTGCACTCACACGAAACGTCTGATCCAAAATCTAAAATTCCTATATTGTAGATGAGAAAAAGTGGCAACGAAGATGTATTTATATTTTGTTAATATCTCATAAAGTAACGACAGGAAAAAATAAAAAAGATTTTGCAAAATTTCAATTTTTTTTTAAATCTTGGCAATTATTGAAATTTTTTCAATTATCTTTATTGAATATTGTTCCCCATATGATTACGCAACTTTGCCCCAATATAACCGACTTCGTATCTCTTACCGTTTCCGATATCTCCATAGTGGTAATCGAAATTGAATAACCCTGTATAATCCGAACTGAGCAATATAAGTAAACAAAAAAAAACCTAAATTTACATTATCACTAATATTTGAATTTTTGGTCGCAATTGTAATAAATTCAGTGGCAATAGAAGTTTGCTTAAACGTTATTTCAACTTTTTAGCACATATAAAAAAAATATGATAAAAATCCATTGAGAAAGAAGGGCGACCGGGCGATTGTCGTGTTTTGCCTAATTTTCGTCACTACTCGCGCGGTAGGCATCCTCTTTGTGTTAACTATTAAACACTACATACTATTTTACCGACTGTTAATTAGTCTGATTAAGAGATAAAAACATGTGTGTCGAGAATCAAATTCTGAAGACATTTCTGAATCATCAACATCCATCATGTTTTCTTTAAAATTTCTGTGGAAACACCAAAGATGCTAATTTATTAACGAATACAACCTTAATTATGCAATCAGAATGTCAACTTGAGAAATACACGCAAACAATAACGAGAATGTTTACTTTATTCAGATTAGAAGGCAGTTACCTAGCAACATAACCTGTACTGTGGTCTAGTAATTTATGCGCATACGATTATCTAGGATTCCTGGACGGAAAAACATTCCCGTCCTTGGCAGATAAATCGACGCCGGAGAATCCAGTTTTCTCTCGGCAGCGACGCAAACATGAAGTGCTTCCTGGCGTACCCGAAAACGTGCGACTTCCCCATAGAAAATCTGCCCTACGGCGTCTTCTCCACGGCCAAGGAAGTGAGTATTGCGTCCCGATGTCCGTTTTTGCGATAATCCGCCTAAAATTCCTAGTACGGAAGTTCTATAACATTCATAAATATTTCCGACATCTGTTAGTTATTACCAGAATTAGATTTATAACCTAGGCAGGCACATACGCACTAAAATGTGTTTAACTGTAAATAGGGTGGCCTATAACTTCTTCTGTTTGTGGTTTAAAATTGGGATCTAGATTTTATCAGATCGTTGCTTTTGCTTGAGCTTTTTAATTGTTTGTATGCTAACAAATTTTCAAAATTAAAATGTTTTTTGTCACCTTAATTTTGGTGACAACCAAAATTGTGACCGCAAAAAACAATTGATACAAGATAGCGTGGCCGAGCGGTCTAAGGCGCTGGTTTAAGGCACCAGTCTCCTCGGAGGCGTGGGTTCGAATCCCACCGCTGTCAAACACTTTTTTCATACACATTACTACGCAATTAAATAACTCTCTATTACATTTCTCATCTAAAATGGGCGTGGAACCATAATCCTCAATATACAAAATTCTGGACTCAACACAGGCAATCGTTCAAACAAATGCACTTGGGTGCAATTTTATCGACCCACTTCACATATTGGACTTAAAAACATATTTTTGTTCACAATTTCGACAATAGATTAAAAAAAAACACATGCCATTTGAAAAGCAATAAATAATGCAAATTTAACTTTGTTGGTATTGCACTTTATTATGTTATATAATAATGTATAATACCAACAAAGTTGAAATTGCATTATTTATTTATTCATAATGGCTATAGTTTCGACCCAATAGTCGGTCATTATTAAACGTATAATATCATAAACTAAACAGGCCGCCTTTCGATCATTTCTCATCATTTTAAGATATTTTAAGTTTGATAATGACCGACTGTTTGGTCTAAACTATAGTGACCATAACATAATAAAGTGTGATACCAACAAAGTAAAAATTGCATTATTTATTTATACATAATGTATCACGAAGTAAAAGCTTCCAGTGTTAATAAAAAAAAAGAAGAGCAATTTAGTAATTTTAAACTAAAATGAGTAAAAAATCGTCCAGATTAATTTCACATTATCAATCGAAACATCTTACACTAAAGTTTTTTTTAAATCAATTGTCTATCGTGAGCAAAAATGTGCATTTTAAGTACAATGTGTGAAGTGGATCGATTTATTTGTCAAGTGTATTTATGTGTATTAGGCCACTGAAGGAAACTAATTACTATTTTATAAATTTGTCCATATGTACACTGTATTATATAATTTTTGAAAATTTTTAATACCTTACTTTCGGATGTTGCCTTCCGTTTATAGCCCAAATGTCGCATTGGAGTCGCAATCGGAGATCAAATCCTGGATCTGAAGCAGATCAGTCACTTATTCAATGGTCCGCTTCTCCGTAACAACCAGCACGTCTTTAAGCAGGTTTTAAATTAAATCCAACACACATTGGCTTTACTTAATTAACAATTTTCCATAGCACGACTTGAATGCTTTCATGGGCTTGGAATATGCTGCTTGGAAGGAGGCCAGGGATACCTTGCAAACACTGCTCTCAGTGGATAACCATACCCTCCAGAAAGATGCGGCTCTGCGTTCAAGGTACAAATTTTTAATACTAACTTGTGGGAATTGTAACTGGTGATTTCAATATTAGGGCCTTCGTGCCTCAAGATGAAGCTAAAATGCACCTTCCTGCAACTATTGGTGACTACACAGACTTCTACTCTTCCATCCACCATGCGACCAATGTTGGGATTATGTTCAGAGGCAAAGAAAATGCTCTCATGCCTAATTGGTAAGTAAAATTGTGATCGACTTTATAAGTAAAACTTTTTTAAACTGCAGTAACGTATGCTATAAATGATGATAATAAAAATTTAAAAAATTAGAAAATTTTGTTTTTGACGCCATATTTGTAGCAACTATTAACAACTACCACAAACAGTGTACGACAAGGTAGTTATCATTATTTTACTTACTCGAATAATTTTACTTGCCCAACAGGAAACATCTACCAGTTGGTTACCACGGTAGAGCTTCTTCAGTTGTGGTCTCAGGAACATCCATTAGAAGACCTAATGGGCAAACTCTGCCAGTAGAAGGTAAAATTATCAATTTTTACTCAACAACTTTTCTTATACAAAACCTCTACATCATATACACCCTGTATACCCTGTATACACCCGGGAGACAGGTATCGCCCTAAATAGATACAACTTTTTTTTTTTCACGAAATCGCTGAAATACGTTATGTTTTAATTCATGGGGACAACTTTTGGCAGGCAAATGATCTTCAATTGTTTAACCCCCCGGCCGCAGGGGAGGAAACCCTTTTTTTTTTAAATTGGAGTAGGGGTCAAGTCTTAGCTCATTTAAAAGCTAACTTAATTTGCAATGCAACGGTGTATCAATTTTAAAAATATGTCGATTATTTTACAAGAAATTTATTTTTCGAGTTCAGAAAAGTACAAAATAAACATATCATTTCAGCAACAGAAATGTATGAAGCAACAAAAGTACCAAGTACGAAACTGTCAGTTCATCAGTACTAAGATAGTTTAGTCCATTGGAAAGCGTTTTTATATTTCTATGGGCATTATTTTTATTTAAAACAAGAGCTGCAGCTCATCTACATATGAATTCAAAATTTTTGTTGAATTAAGCCTAATGTTTATTCAAATAGTGGGAATTAATGCTTGAATTTCTACAGATGCTCCGCCCGTTTTCGGCCCTAGCAAATTAATGGACTTCGAGCTTGAGATGGCGTTCTTCGTTGGAGGCCCCCCTACCAAGATGGGGGAGCCTGTCGACATCAAGAGAGCTCACGAAAGGGTCTTCGGATTCGTTGTGATGAACGACTGGAGTGGTAATGCATTTACGAACTGTCGTCCATTTTAGCGCCAATAAAATCCGTTCTTCTTGACTTCTTCTAGCTAGAGACATTCAAAAATGGGAGTACGTTCCACTGGGGCCCTTTACCTCTAAGAATCTGGGCACCGCAATAAGTCCGTGGGTGGTCACCACCTTCGCCCTAGAGCCCTTCAAGGTCGCGAACTTCCCCCAAGATCCACGTCCGCTGCCTTATTTGACTCACAACGACGACTTCAATTTTGATATCAAACTGCGTGTTGATATTGCAGGCAAGTTATTCATTTATTACTTTTATGCACAGATATATAATATTCAGATTATTGTTGCCATACTCACCTGAAGATAAACATCTGTTTATAGCCCGTTTGGCCTGTTTTCCGCCCTAGGGTCATAAAGGAAACAATTGTTCAACTTCAGATTTTGTTTTATCAAAAAAACGTCAGAATTTATAAAAGAAGCTGAAAAGAAATATTTTACAATATTTATATTTATAATGCAGTTAGTACAATTATCATGTTTACATTAGGTAGATTACATGTAGTTAAACGAGAACTATTTGAATTTATTACTTGAGTTGTAATTTTAGACGGAATATTTAGGTTATAAACATCTGACGGCAACGTCAACGTACTTCAAGTGTGCTTACCGGTATGCTTGATATTTGTACTTATTTTATGATTGATTTAAGATTTAAACGAAACTGTGCATAAATAGCTATTTATGGTATAAGTGAATAAAGTAGAATTTTATCCTCGAAATAACAGTTTAGCGCAAGAGGCGAAGCGAGTGCGATAATGTTTTCGAGTGGAAAAAATTGCATTATTCACGTGTATCATACAAGTTTTTTTTCCAATTCGTTATCAGATTTGAAAATTTGCGTGAAGTGCCACATCGTCAGGTGACAACGAATTTTAATAGTGAACGAAAAATAGTGTTTTTACAATTCGACTTATTCAAATGCTCATTATGTATATTGAATCTCATCATTAAAGCTACACTTTAATCGAATGAGTGAATAAAATGTTTACATTTTCACTTTATTCACTATAACCATTGACCTTGAAATTTTCGTTGTCACCTGACGATGTGACACTTCACGCAAATTCTTCAATTCTGATAACGAATTGGAAAAAATCTTCTATGATACAAGTGAATAAAGCAATTTTATGCACTCGAAATTTTTATCACACTCGGCTTCGTCTCTTGCTCTAAACTATTTTTTCGTGGATAAAATTTCATCTTTATTCACTTATACCATAAATAGCTATTGTATTGCGCGTGTAACTTGCTTGTAAACAACAGCCTTTTCCTAGCTCGAGGCGAAGGCTTCGGGCTATACAAGCCTCTTTACACCCTTCGCCCTTCTTACACTTCATAATATTATTAGTGCTTCAATATCATAGTAATCACTGCTAATATCACAATAAACACAAATGTTGGCCAAACATTTGTGTATGTAGGTACAAATATACTTTTTTCGTTTTTTCATCTATTTCCTATACATATTGGCTATGTATACTTTAAAAATTAAAACATCGATGCTTTATATCAGTGCTAAATATACTGTCTTAACAATAATTACATCTATCTACCTTCTTTGAATTTCCCAATTTCTGAACTGAATGTATGATCAGATAAATGCAATTCAGATGTATGATCCCTCACTTTTGTTATAACAGCCAAGGACTCCCCAAGTACTACGACCACTATCAGCACTTCCAACTACAAATTTCTTTACTGGACAGCTAAGCAGCAGTTGGCTCATCACACAGTTACAGGGTGCAACGTGAATCCCGGCGACTTGATGGCAAGCGGAACCATCAGCGGAGATGTAAGCTTAAGTAGATCCCAGTTCTCGTAGTTTGGAGTATTTCGATACCTTTTAAAGCCTAACAATAAGAAATCTAGACAATAAATAATTATACGGATATATACTTTGTGATACTGTGTCAGGATTTAGTTGCCGTTTCGACTTATTTTCTCTCTCAGTTGCCCTAGAACGAAATTTGTATTCAATTTGATAGATATTTTCTATTTTATCTCTCGTTCGCGTGAAAAACAATTAGCGTTAATGTTAAACTTGCGAATTCTCGCGAAGAGCGCTTGGATTAAAACTATACTGGCTACATTTCTATTCCTAGACCCCCGATTCGTACGGATCGATGCTAGAGTTGTCATGGAGAGGCTCTAAACCTATAACACTTCAAGACGGCAGCCAGAGGAAATTTTTGCAAGATGGAGACACCGTCACAATCCGAGGAGTATGCGAAGGCGGAGGATTCAACGTCGGTTTTGGATGCTGCACTGGAACAATTATTCCCTCCTTGCCCATCAATTAAAAGTATTTGTTAACATGTTTTACAATATTTTGTACAAATCTTAATAAAAAACAAGCTACAAGACAGCTTTCCAGTTTCATGATTTTGCATAAACGCCATAATTTAAAATGTCGCTCAAAAACTAGTTGTTACGTAATCGAAGGACCAGGCGGGTGTTCGCCAATTTAAATGATAAGGTAATTAAAACTCGTCGTTTTGGAAATAATGTGGACTATAATTTAATGCGTAACAATAATTAATACACAGCGATGTACACCGGTGAAGGTAACGAATTGAAGTGTCGACTGCTCTGCATTCTTACAATTAAATCTTTGAGTTATTGGGGTGGGGTGCAATTTGAATTGTGCACCGCGAGGGGTGGCTTGAAGATGATTCCTGATTGGTGCGGCATTTCGTTGCGGTAAGCCATGTTGCCACACTTGGTTATCACAAGCCTTGGTTAATTCCTCTATCTGGCATTTCTGAGGATTCCTAATGCCGTCCAATAAATATATTTGGGATTTCCTGGTCGCTAATTGTATTTGCCGAAGTGGCAATCCTTGCTCAATAAACGGCTTAATGTGCCTATTGATCTTCATGCGCACCGTACTTTACTTAAGCACTTCTCGGTGAACATAATGGCTAAATAATAGCCACCCCAATAAATTGTCTTTACAATCTTAATACTACAAATGTATCGGCTGCAATAAAGGCCGACTAATGCGATTACACTTTAACCGATTTGGGGTTCGACGCTGTGCAATAGCGCCGAAACACTAGTGTTACAACTCATTCCCAAAAAAATTAAGAGTATTATTTTTAAGAAACTTAATTTTTCAATTATCAATTACTTGTTGATAATGCCTGTGATACGAGATACACAAACAAGTGCGTAATGACGACGCTGCGCACCGGGAAATATAGCGGGCGAGATTTTTTTTACATTACCCGCCGCCTGTTACATTCACATCTGTCACTGCATTTTTTTAGTTTCCAGTCCAGTCCACAAAGATTATGTGAAATGGTATAGTGTATACCGAACTTAGACGGAAAAGCCATAAAACCGTTTTTTCAGAACCGACGTTTTATTCATATATCTGCCTCGCTCGTACCAACAGTCGGTATCGCATTAATAAGATTCCGACAATATAAGGTACCAACTCAAGGGCAAATCGATTGGCCCTACTGATATTGCCCCGAGCAGACGCACCGAATGTCTATTCTTATCTTAAGTTCTGAGATACACTATAATCTTGATTTCGTGGCGAATAAATCTTCTGTGACCTTTCATGCTTTTGCCAAAATATCACTTAAGCTTTGGTTTCCTCGAAAGCGGTGCCGTCGAAGCGGTGGTGAGTAGTGTAATATCTGAAGTCGAAGCGTCGGCATGGATGATATTGACGTCGCACTTATAATTATTTTAGAGGAAGAATTTTAGTCAGAAGATGAGGCTCAAAGAGAATCTGATTCTGGATTATTCAAAAAACGTAGAGAAGAATAGAGAAAACATATGATATTCTCGTGCGTCCTCATCAATTTAATAATGAAAACAAATTTAGAGAGTATTTTCGCCTGACTCCGCAGTTGTTCGATTATGTTTAATATGTATGTTCGATTATTATTATTCGATTGTAAACATACAGTTTTAATGTTATTCATTATTTTAAATATTTTTTTGACTTATGGCACCTTTCAAATGAATGTAATAAACATTCAACAACGTTTCGGCACATGTTGATGCCATCTTAAAGTTTAAATTTTGGAAGTGTTAAAAATTAAAAATTAAATATAAAATAATTCATGTCGATAGTTTAAAAAAATTGTTAAAATATGTATACGTTTAATATTTGAGATAAGGGGCAACCATAGGGCCTTGGGAACACTTATTTCCAAATCGCCACATTTTGTTGCTAGGTAACTTGTTTATGCCAAAATAGATTTTTGTCAGTTTTCAAGTATTCACCAAATTACACTTAATATTACAAGAAAGGGTATTTATTATTAAAATATTTTATAGTGGCGTGTAACGATCCCAAAATGATCCTCGGTCTTTTTGGTTCGAAGTTTGTGTTGCGCGGTTGGCAACGCTGCGTGGCCGTATTCCACATGTGGTATCCGTATCCGATGCGGGTCCGTTACAGCGGACCGCATGGTGCCCCTCCCCATTGACTCTCCATCCACAGTCGAGTGCATAGCTAATTTGAGTGACGCGATAGTTTAGGTTTTCATACCGCCAATGTATGTACGGATTAAATCGTGGTCGCCCATACATACTCCGCTAGGAGGATTAAACGATAAAGTACGAAGCTGTGCGGGAGATTTAATTTCGCTCGACCCATCAACAACGAGTGAGTAACTAGAGAGAACTAAACATAATATTTTTTGTTAATACGCAGTGTGGTTTTTAGGCGTTTAGTTAGAGGCTAACCGCTAATACCGGGTAGCTCTGACCCTGATTACAACAGGCCAGTTTAGAAATCGCTGGCGCAGGGAGATTCGCCGAACACGAGGCGATACCATGATGTTGAACGTGCAGTTGGCAAACTACGAGGACCGATCGTGAGGTCGCAACTGACGGCGGAACGCGTTAGGAACTTCTAGAAACAAGGCCACAACTTTTCTTATTTTTCGTAACTTATTTTATTAATCTTCATCAGTTCAATTCACTTCTAAAGTTTCATAGTTTCATTTTTTTTTCTCTTGGTAACTTCAGTTTAACTGCTATAATTATATGTTTCTACGTGCGTATACATTTTTGTTGTACGGCGTTTTTGTAGTGTACGTGTTCTTCGCGCCATTGTAAAAGAGGTATTTCCGTAAGTAGTTTACATTACGCGATTCGTGTCTGCGGAATTTGGCCAAGTTCGGTGATAACGGTGTAATTACTTTCAGAGCGGAGGTATTTTCTTCCAGGTGACAGCGGGACACGATGTCCGTCATTTTGTGTTCAATAAACGCAATATTGTTGACAGCGCCAAAACTCAGACATTTTCATTACCCCAAATTCTCTTAATCATTTTCTTCAACACTTTTTCTTAATCTTTTCTTTATTCAATATCAATTCTCACTTTGAGACATTTTAAATCTGGTGGCGTGGGCGTTAGATAGTCAGCTGTTGCGCTAGTTTCGTAATTTTGAGTATTGCTGATTATCTTTCGTCAACCCACACGGATAGTGTGGAGACCCTTATATTGAAGTAGCAACGAGGTTAAATTACGTCGAGCCTTTTTTTACATTGTCACAGCGTTCAATGCGCGTTGAAAATGCTCATAGCTACAGCATCGTCACAACGTAGCGTTGCGTCGCCTACGAAATCTATTAATTAGCCTGTAGATGTCAGATCATCAATCAAATCAACAAATGACAGCTCGCGACTTAATTGTTCCAGGTATAAAGGCCTTGAACCAGGTGTTCAAGGTGTGAACAAAGCTACATTCACAACCACTCAATTAGTAACTATACTCTGATTTTTCTAAACTGGCGTGCACGTCATCAAAATAATAATCATAATAATGACGAGACAATTTTACAAAGTTGCCAGCTGTCCTGGGTATTTAAAAATGGCTGCAATCAGCTGTTGCGCCCGTGCAATCTTGTGCGACAGTGCGCGGTTCGTATCAAATTCATCGACTTCTCTACCGTTTATCGTACAGATATCAACCTTGTGGTTATGGTTTACCATCTACAATGACAAAATATGCATTGTAATAATCGATCAAATGTAACAAGTTAGACGTCAAAGAAGTTTGAAGCATTAGTGAAAAAGATGTGGCATCGTAGCCGAGAAAATATCGCCGATGCCAACATAAGATGATTTATTACATGATTGGCAGGCGAAAATTGTGTCCGCGGTTAATACACCGATTACCTATTTATAACCACCGGTGATCAGTGTTATGTAACAAATAATCTTCAGATTAATTTCGATTCTTAAACTATTGTTATGCATATTCTCGAAAACAATCACGTTGGTACGAAAAAACCTCATCGCACAGCTGTTTGATGACGTGCACGCCAGTTTAGAAAAATCAGAGTATATTAATTAACGTTTGGTATATGGAAATTCACAAAGTTGTTCACAACGGCCAAATTGAGCGAGTAGGGCAAAATCAAAAATCCTAGCCATAAGTCGAAAAACGTAAAATTTTGTTTGTTTACAGTTCTTTTTTGTCCAGGAACAGTGGTTCCAGGTACAGTAAAGTGGCGCGTTTACAGCAATGTTAGTAACATGTGTTGCTAACAAATCGACATTCCACAGCCAATAAAAAAAGCGAGACTGTTGATCTCGCCGTTCTTATTGGCTACAAAATGTCGATTTGGTAGAAAGACATGTTACTAACATTGGTGTAAACGCGCCGTTACGCCGAGGGCCCCCGCAAGCACGCCTGCATCGCGAGGCATGCGGGCGGCATGTTCAAGCGGCGGCAAATAGGCGTCATGTTCAAGGGATGACAATAGGGTCTTCCTGAAAAAAAAAAATATAACCTTTTTGTGTCTTAACGTAAAGTTTATAACCTGTAATTAAACATCCCACAGAAAAAAAACATTTGTTTTCATTGTAACTTAATGCATACGAAATAATAATTATGTCATGACGACACCCGAACCGTTGCGATGTCGTATTTATCGGTTGGGGAAACTTGCAAACAATGGCCGCGATACCGCCACCGACAAAAAAAATCTAGTCGGCTGCTAATGAAAAAGAAGTGTCAGTGTGTCCCCAGTACAAGTACATAATTAGAGCTGGGATTATATGCAAACTGCATATCCTATAATATGCATGTGCCACTTATATAGTTTCGTATCTACGCGAATTTAGACAACACAATTGTATATTTTCCACTTTTATTTTGCATATTTTCGGATTTCTGAGCATATTTCGTTAAATGTTGCTATCGATGCATATTTGAACACTTTTCGATTTTTAGCGTAATTTTGTATTTTAGATTTCGAGTGATAAAATATTTCAAATAGTACAGCATTTTCTCACCCTTTTGCATAAAACTAATTCAATAATAAAGTTTAAAAAAATAGTATATCAGAACGCATATTTTTCTGCATTATCCCGTCAACTAACATTCCGTTTTATGGGATATTTAATTACAATATATTAAATATGAAACATGTGGTATTTTTTCTTTGTTTTCCGAAAAGTACATTTAGCAGGTTTCTGAAATAAAAGATTCAATTACCAGATGGCGCACTTGCTTAGACCCTGTTTTTACTTAATGTCGAGAATTTTGTAATAAAAAACGTGGTGCTATAAATTGCATAAATTCGCTAAAGAAACCGCAATTAAGCCAAGAATTCGGTGTTATTAATGCTTAGCCTATTGGCTTCAATCTAATTACAGTTTTATTCGCCAAACTGTTACAAAACTTGAAGCACCAGCTGTGGAACTTTTTGAGTCTATTGAATTTATTGAAAGCTTTAAAAACAAAATAAGCAAAGTCAACGGTACTATTGCAGAATGAATAAAAACAAAATTCATAAAGTGTTCAAAAACATACACGATATTTGATTAGACGCTCAAATCAAATTTTATAATGAGTTGTAAGGAAACTACGAAGAAATAGAAATGTGTCCATCAACCATTAGCAAATATAAATTTGCGCCAATTACATCAATGGATGTAGAAATAAGTTTTTCATCATACGTAAATAAGCAGATATTGTCGGTATCGTGGAAAATTGTTTTTAATTGATAATATAGAAACGCATTTTTTATCTGAGTTTACAGTTGTTTAGCAAATAAAATAGAGCCAGCTTTAGGGTTTAGATATAGGGTAGCGACCACATTTTGCCAATGGAATTTATTTTCTTGATTTCTTCTGATATGGATTTGTAAAGATCACCATTTGTTTTGATAAGGGATGCAATAAATACATCACTGCATGATTAAAGAAAATTCATATATTTGGCTAAATTGTGTGCATATACAGGGGGCCCAAGATAAGGATCAACAGCATAGGAATCTCAGATACCGTAAAAGTTACAAAGGCGGTTAAATTTATAAAAAAGTTGCGCAATTTTAGAGGTCTGTGCGCTGACTGACCTCTAAAATTGCGCAACTTTTTTTAAAAGTTTATGATTAAAATCTTTTTCCGTTTTAAAGAGGATAAAAAACTATCTTCGTTCATCTTTAGGGCAGTTTAAACATAACGATTTAAGATGCTAGCAATTGAATCAGATTTTTTGGAAAATATAGATGTACAGTCATGCTTACATAAATCTAGTACAAAAAATTTGACATTGTTATATAAAATTGCTATTGTAACCTAATTTCTTGTACTAGATTTATGTGAGCATGACTGTACATGATATTATTGACGAATTTTCAGAAGATAAATGTATAATATATGATGTCTTAAAACGGCCCTGATCCAAAGTAGTGATTGGCTAATTAGAATTATAATTATCGAATAATTCGATTATTTGTATCACCCGGAATAATTCGATTATTAAAATCATTCGGATTATCATTCGGTATAATCTTTCCGATTGTCATTCGTGAAAATCATTCGGATTATGATTCGTGCTAAAATCATTCGGATTATCATTCGGTAAAATCATTCGGATTATTATTCGTGAAAATCATTCGGATTACCATTCATGAAAATCATTCGGTTTGTATTTGGTTAGCTGGTTGGAATAGTCGAATAGCGACATAATGTTTTAATCTAAGTCGGCGTTTGATGCCTCTTCTATACTCCGAACCCGGTTCATTCATATTAAGTCACTTTTAGTGCTGATTACTGTCGATACTTCGCAGGGGAAATTATAATATCTTCTAAGCGGGAGTACCCAGAGTACAGGCCTTCATCTTATGAAAATCACAGCAGAGTTTTTTACGCAGAATTTTATGCTCTACAAAAACTCCAATAGTTTTTTTCCCACCTCATTTAGTTTCTGCATTAGAAACGATTATATATAAGGAAGCACAATTTTTCTTCACCAATGTCAATACATTATAGGTTATATACAGGGTGAGTCAGACCACCCGTCCCAGGCCTTTTTCTCGGTAATGTGACGTCTTAGAAGTTCGGAAAAATAAATATCATAACAAAATCCTACCTGAAGAATTTAATGGAGGTTGTTTCGATTTCCGGAAGTAACCGGAAGTAGGCGTAACTGCACTCAACTTCAGAATTTTAAATGGGAATCTAGGTCATATATGACATCGTTGGATAGGTATTTTAAAAAGAAATATATTTTGTAAGAAAAGTTTATTTATAAATGATATACTTAACGGAATAAACATTAATGTGTCGGGCATCCAGCCTAGACCATTTTCCGGAAAGTATGACCATTTTTTATACATTTATTTTAAAAATAGTTTATAAAATTTAATTAAAAATTAATATTTCCGACATTTTTATTTTTACATAGGTGGTTATACATCGTTGAAAAAAAAAGAAAAGTCGGTTTAGACGTGTAAAAATTAAATATGGCGACCATTTAAAATAAGAAAGTTGCTATTAATATCTCGAAAACTGCCATCTTGATTTTTGTTTTGACTTGATTTTTAAGATTGTGCAATCGAATTAAGTAAATTTTATTTTAAACTTATTTCCGCATCTTTAATAATTATTCAAATATCGGAGTTTTTAGAAAATTACGATTTTTAGTTTTTTTAGAATAATTTCTAAACTGCTCGGTTTAAAAAAATCAATATAATCTGAACCAGCATACAAAACTGCATAACATTGGCCATTTAACCAGATCTCTAGCTTTCCAAATAAGAAAGATACCCGTGCCATCCAACTCTATTTAGGACACCCTGTATATACCTACAGAAGTCCTTTGCAATGAATATTGGTGTTGTACTTGAAAAAATAATGAAATCTATTCGTAACAGCGTTCGACGGGAAACGGATATTTGCGGCACTCTACCTTTGCTGCGATTTTCATATGAAGGCCTATTACTACAAGGTGTATGTATAACTGGGAAATAGTGACGGAACAAGGCGGTGTGTATAATTTTATTTTATTTTAATTCTTCAATAAACTATTTATGAGGTATTATCTTTGAATAATATATTTGGCAATTGTGAAATAAAACTGACAAAATGGGGAAAAGCAAACGAAAATACTGTATAAATAAATTTAAATGCAATATACATAATAAATACGTTACTCATCATATTACATAGGTTCAACTTGTGTAGTCTTTATTAAATTATTTTGTATAGTATCGCATAATAAAGAAAAATATGCAGGCTTGAATCAACAAACGATTCACAGCAAATCTTGGATATATTGCTCGCAGTAACGAAATATTTTTATTAATAAATTCTACTTTTGTGAATTCATTGAAATTGATGCTGTTTATTATTAAATTGATTTCAATAATATATATATTTTATCGGAACATCGCATTGCTTGTTTCATTCACGGTACAGCGTATTTAAAACAGTGTGTAAAACCGACATTTATTTCGTTTCTGTTTGCGGTTACGTTTCGGGTAAATTATTTTCGCCCCGTTTTCGGTTTCGGTTTGTCTGACTTTCGGTTAAGTTCCGGTTCGGTTCCGATTCAATTTCGGTTCGGTTCCGGTCAATTTCGGTTCGGTTCGATTAATAATGTACTCTTATTCAAAATTATGTTTGGTTTCAAACCGAAATTAACCCTTATTAAAATTTCGTTTCGGTTACGGTTTCGGTTCAGGTAGGAATTCCGGTTTTCAGTTTCACTGATTTCAGTGAAACAGTCTAAAAAGAGTATCGGTGTGTATAAGATAGTATCGAACTTCCGTTCGGCATGACCAGAGATGTCGAAAGATTTCACCCTCACTTCTACACCTCGTGACTATCGTTTTCATATCACGGCAGATTTGAATGCTTTGAAACGAATCGAATCAACATATCGAAAAAAAATTGTGGCAATTCGACACGAATCGAATGAATTGGAATCCCAGGGCTTCGTTTGACCATTGAGTGGTGCAAATGAACTACCGCACATCATATCTACTTTCTGACAGGACAATGTAAATATCGTTTTAACCTCATTAAAAATGTGTAACATAAACATAACAAGACTGATTTTCTGTATTCTAATATTCAGATATTGCAAGTGCCTATCAGATGATTCTTGCAGCAGAGATGTTGATTGCAGTTCCAGAGCACGGTAAAAACAAAACTATTTATTATCAAAAGAAGTACAATAGCAGTAATCACCATGTAGATACAGCATTAAATTGTATTGCTCGCACTGTGTCTATTTGCGGGAACTTTACCAATAGTTCGAGGAGGACAATAACACAATGATTTGTATGACTGTTAGTTATCTGCAAAACGACCCATACACTATGCAATCTGTTGTACAAGTTGTACTGCAGATCGGAGAAATAATCAGTACAACAAATTGAAAGGTATTTTACCGACAGATCCAAATGATGTGAACATCAATCAGTCGTTGCAATTGTCAGTTGTGGATGAAACACCTAACAACTTGTTATACTGATTGTTTCTGCGAACTGCAGTACAACTTATCGTACAACAGATTGCGTTGTGTATGGGCCGTTTACGAGTTTAACTAGACTATCCTATATTGCAAGTAACTTTTAGTGCACAAAATGGCATGAATAGATAAATTTATACCTTCCGCATTACTCTAAATTTACAACAATTTTTATTTATGTGTATATAACAGAACTAAATTACATTTATGGTTATTAAAGGTATTTCTTCTACGATGTAAACCCACCGGAAGGCTTCAACCTACGAAGGGATGTTTACATGCGGTATGCCGTTTTCGCACGCAAGCTAGCCAGTTCCAAAGATGAAAGATTGAATGTGTTCAAACTAGTTCTACCTCCATGGTCAATGCTGTATCACTGGAAGAGGAAAGATGAGCCCGAACATATTCCCTGGGGACGATTCTTCGATGTGGACAGCATGAAGAAGTTTGTACCCGTCATAGAAATGCACGAGTTCTTCACTGGTACTTTTTACACAATAATAATATTAGTAGTGTCTAATTTAAAAATATAAGTGCTATTTAATTGGAGAAATTGTAAGGAAGTGATTTGTGTTTTAGAAATCGGTGTTAAGTATGGAAATGTACACTTAGATGAGGTTTATGTGCTTCAGCATTACCAAGGCATGTTTAGCAGCGGGAAATTTGAAGAGAAAATGTCTGTGGATGCTTGCAACAGTGGCATTGATACCAATTTCTTCTACTACCACAACGTTACATCAAAGAACGTTAGGTGTTTGTCATTTCATGGATTCACAAGCCAATTGACGAAAGTTCTATTGGAATCTGAAGCAAGGTGAATGTCGCAACGGGTAATTAGATGCATATCTGTGAACCAATTGAAACACCACAATAAATAGTTATTCTTAATACAATTTGTTTTTGTCGTTTGTAGATCGATCTTGTTTGACCATGGGGAAGTAGCTTTGCATGATCGCTTTGGTGATGCTGTCTACTGGAAATGCAGGCGAAGTATGAGATTCAACAAAGAGCTGCAAGAAATATCAAGCAAGTTCCGCAGCAAGTTTTTGAATTCCACTGACGAGGCCGATAGAACTGTATTGCCTGAAGATTGGAGAGACCATAAGGTATAATAATTAATAATTCAATACCTATTCTTGGCTACTTTGAATCATTATGGTGTTTTTAGAACGAAAGAATGGCAATAGGAGGTCCCTACTTGGCAGTCCATATGAGAAGGCGGGATTTCGTATGGGGCCGTCCTAAACACATTCCAAGTATTAAAAATACTGCGAAGCAGATACGGAGTAAGCTTAAGGTTTTGGAACTAAAAATGGTGTTCATAGCAACTGATGCTCCCCAAAAAGGTAAAATGGACAAAATTTTGTACAAGTATAATAAATTCATGAACATGAATTCATCATTTTAGGCTTGGCATATGATTAATGAAAGATCTTTACCACTTTATATGGTTTCGGTTACTTATGTTTACAATACATGTTTTTGTTTAGAATTAGAAGAATTGAAATTACTACTATCTCCTGATGTGAGTGTGGTAAACTTCAAACCAAATAAGGAAGTCAGAAAGCAGTACGGGGAAGGCGGTGTTGCGATCATTGAGCAAATTGTGTGTTCGCACGCAAGATATTTTCTGGGCAGCTACGAGAGCACGTTCTCGTTTCGCATTCAAGAAGAACGCGAGATATACGGCTTTCCTGTTGAGGGGACTTTCAACAGGTTGTGTGGCAATGAGGAGGGAAAGTGTGAACGAACGTCAATGTGGAAAATTGAATATTAAGATCTGTTTACTGTTATAAATTTCTTCACTGAATTGAATGCATCTAATTTCGTGTTGTATTGATCTATGATTCCAACATATGATTTTAATGCTTACACCATATTGTCTTATTTAATTTTGCTCTAAAATTATATGTTGGATATATTCGCCTATAAATTGTTTGAACTGTTGCCCTAAAACATCAAAACAGATCTGACATAATTTTGCATCGAAATCGTTCATTGAAAATACGAAAATAACCAATTACTATAAATTATATTATTGAATAAACATTGCATGCAAACAGTGCCATAAAATATAAACTGTATATTTAAAGAGATATAAAAATATTGACTTTTATTATTATTCGGTTGGTTTGCTGGATTTGCCGATTAAATCTTGTTCCCGCTTCAATTCCACGTCTTTTTGTTGATTTTGCAGATATTGCATCTTCTCTTTGTATTGCTGGAGCCTGATCGCCCTCTTCTAAAACAGTATTAATCTTTAAAAATAACAGTAACCATCTAAGTAACCACTATTAAACAATACCAAAAGAAAAACTTTACGATAGTAAATGAAAACTTGAGCTTTGCTTGACTCAAGTCGTATATTTGGTTGCGCATTTTCTATAAACGTTTATGCACGAACGCAACCAAATACTCAACTTGAGTCGGACTCATTCTCAAGTACGGGCTATAGATACATGACTAAGTTCTTCAGTTTACGCTTAGAGAAACTCTTCAATGTGATAAGTGATCGCAGATACTATCAAGCTGTCAGAATAGACAGCTTGATATAATCTTGATATATTCTGTTTCAATGTGTAGATCATGTAAGCGATCTTTGTTGATGCACCAATGCGGGGATAAATCAATGGAGTTTTGTGTATATGGTGTCCCGTGCCGTGCCGCGCCACGAATCTATAAACGGCCATTTGAAAGATGTGCTTTAGCAATATTTTTCATTTATTATGTTTGTTGCTTTTTTAATACTTATAACAAACAGCACATTGACCGATTGAAAATGACAGTAAATAGCATATGAAAAAGTAAACACCACAAATTCTACTTTTAGGTAATATCGACAGAAAAATTAATTGTGCAGATTTCAAAAACTTTCAAACTTATTGAAACTTACTAGAACAAAATTAAGAATGATGGCATGAAAATTATGTGAGCACCATTAATAACAATCAACTACCTTAAGCTTTAAATTCTTGTCGTGTATGTATCGCATATCCTTTTTAATCCCGTTTAATTTATTGTGATATGTGGTGATGGTGTCGAACATCTTGATTAAGTCGACTGAATTTTGTGTCCAAGAAACCTTCAAGTTTTCATTATGGAGCTGGTCAATCAGCACTTCCTGTTTGTGTCTGAAAAATAATTGGACATCGATCATAATCGCACCGACCTGGGGAATATTTCTCTCTCTTTTCTTCTCTTTCACTTAAGGCTAAGTGATGAGTTTCTCAATTATTAGGTTTAGGCCCGGTATTTTCAACTCCTAGTGACAGTTAACCCTACTTACGTGACAGAAGTTATCTTACGTTAGTATGTTAACTTACGTGACAATTAACCGTACTTAACCGATTTTATCAAAGTTCCATCTTTTCATCAATTCGGTTCTGTAGAGTATGCTGTAAGTAGTTACTGGGCAGAAGCGAACATTTTCTGTCCATTAAAGTTACATGATATTTTATAGGACAGAATTGATGAAAAGATGGAACTTTGATAAAATCTATAAGTATGGTTAATTATCACGTAAGTAACAGACACCTTACTTGAAGGTGAATATACCGGGCCTGAATTTCAATAAAAATACAGGTAAAACATATTACTGTACTGGTTGTACGCTAAAAATGAAATTAATTGAAAAATAGTGTACAGAAAATTTTCTATAGTTTTGAATAATACCATCACTTGAAAATATATAGGGATCATCACACTTAAGAGTAAACTTACGTAAGTTCTTTAAGTTGATCCCTCGTCTTGTCCAAGTGAGGCTGATATGAAGCCAACAGACCTTTTGTTAGATTTTCCACAACTTCGTCATTGTAAATCGGCTGATATTCACATTCTGATGACCTGCAATTATAACCATTGTAAGTATCTGTATTAATTAGGATGTAATATATAATATAACATATACTATGAATTGGTTTTAAGTTCGAAAACGTTGATAACGTTAATATCTTAAGTTGGTTAAAATTACTTTGAAATTCAACGCCAATTATGGAGGTACTCGCAAAATACCGAACATTTTTCATAAAATTTTAACGACTCTTTATAGTGGCATTACTAAAGAAATCGGTAAGAAATCGGTAAGAAATCTGTTGATCTATCTGAAGTGAAGATTTTCTATTCGACACGGTGTAATAAATTAAGATCATGAAATCGTATTATGTCACATGGGCGGTAATACATTTTTCTTAGTTTCTACTTACCACTCGGGTTTCTCCACCCCTTTAGTTTCTTCACGGTTTTCTTCCATAATGCAACCAAAATAAATTATTTATCATAATAGGTTGTGTTCTAATTGATCATTTATAATTGATATTGTATGTTAACCTTTGGCTTATAGGTGTTATATTTGTTATACTTTCAGTACACCTATTATATATCAAGTTAAGTTACGTTAACTATGAACAATCAAAAAGACTACATCTATTATTGAAACTCATATGATTAAAGTAAGATAATCATGTTAAATCACTGTGTCCACAGACAACAATCACTGTGTCAAAACAGCATAATTAATGGAGGTAGTTTAAAATTGAAGTAGTTCAAATACAACCGACATCACAGTAGTTAAAATGCACCTTACATAATGAGGTGATATCTGCAGGATTTAAATTAACCCTGGTTTTGAACCCTTTTCCGCTACATAGCGCCAACTAGGGTCCCAGGAGAAAGGTAACACACTAAATATCTACAAAAGTAATGTTTATTCACGAAATCGCTGAAACACGCCAAGTTTTAATTGAAGTGGGACAACTTTTGGCAGGGAAATGGTCATCAATTGTTTAACCCCCGGCCGCAGGGGAGGTAAACCCATTTTATTTTCTCTTGACATGTAATAGTTTGTTTACTGTCATCTTGATTGACTCGGTAAATGAGACTTTACAGGCACGGTGCCTGTAAAGTGTTGCTATGGTAACTTTAGAAGCACTTCTGTCAATGGATGGGTGTCAATTTATTTATACTTCTAATAAACACATCATTTATTAATCAATAATTACAATACATTATTACATTGATTAGAATTACACATATTAATATTAATTACACATTTTGAATCAGCATTAAAGTTAAAGATTGACCCGGGAACACCTTGAATACAATCCGCATTCGATGCTTGTACGTCAGAAATATGTGAAGCAGAAATGTTTCCACTGGGACCTGCATCACATTCGTTTTGACTTTGTATCATTCTAAACTTTTATTTTATTGTTAAGTGAATCTGCCACATAACTTTCGGCAATAGATCCCGATTTCCAAGCGCCATGACGCTTTAACGTCAGTACATCTCCACCAGCATCTGCTAGCAGAGTCGCAGACGATCTCCGGTAGCAATGGCCTGTGTAAGACTCCGGATTTTGTAATTCCAAAAAAGATGCTACCATACTCGAGAACTTGCCAAATGATTTTATTCCTACCGGTTGAATGCTACATTTTCCGTTACGATATGAAATGAAAAACGGTTGTGATTGACATGACGTGGCCGTAAGGATGCATAACGACGGTACAGTTCCAAAGGATTGAAACCTTCTCCATCTCCAATAATTGTAAATTTTCTAGGCACACGTGTCTTTGAATCCGGGATGTTAACAACAACGACTTCTCCTCTGTCTTCGATATTATTAACCAGCAATTTATACAACTCCTCACGTCGACAAGCCCCATTTATCCCAAAAATTGTCGCTACTTTTATCATCAGGTACTTATCGTCCGGAGCCTCTCTCATAAATTTATCAATGTCTTGCCTTCCCAAATTTGCAGATTTTTTCGGATTATAACCTAATGACTTCTTTTTCAAAAAACAGGTAACTTTTGTGAATTTTCCAATATCTACATTTTCGTAAACTAATAAGGTACTCTTCAACATCGACATAAATGCCCACAATGATGATGGCTTGTAAATAATTGACTTTTCATAAATATAGCTCATAATTAAATCTTCATTAACTCCCTTAAAGCCTTTTTTCTTCCTCCAGTTGTTAAATAAGTTGTATTGCTGCTGATACCTTTCTCTGGATTTTTCTGGGATCAAGCACACATTCGCCGCTTCGACATTTTCTTTAATTTCACAAATACTTGCATCAAAATCACCTTCGAATTCTTCATCTCTATCAAATTCCATAATTAATTGGCCACAATATCTGTCTGTATTCACTATTGATGGCTTTACTATTTGTGAACAATGACAATTGTCAATCCATTTACACTACAGCAAACTATGTGTAACTATGTATATGTTTCTGAATATGTCAAAAGATAATGATTTTTTTGAATTTTCAGCAAGAGAAAATAAAATGTTGTACGCGGCTCGCTTGCAATTAGCCTTTATTGGGGCTCGCCGCATTACAGGGCTCGCTCCTACGTCGCTCGCCCTGCAAACTTTCCAGCTCGCCCATAAAGGCTAATTTACTAAGCTTGCCACGTAAATAACTATTAACTAATCTTAACTTGCAATACAACTGTGTATCAATTTTAATAATCTGTCCATTAGTTTTCAAGAATAGCTATTTGTATTACAAGGGAGCAAAGTGGACCCGCGGATATTTCAAAACAGACAAAATCTAAAGGAGGAAATGGCACTTTGCTCCCGAGTAATACATATATTCTTTTCTATGACCTTTCACCGTATATGAAGCCAAATTTACCGGATCAAAAGAGTATCATCTATGTTGGCAGCGTGTGTTTATACTTTGCATAATGCCAACCATTAATTAGTTACGTTTTTCAAAATTGCCAGTCATACGGAAAAATTGAGGGAAAATGAATAGGGACGTGCGAGACGATGTTTTAAAGTTGATCGAGCGAAAGGAGCAGCTGGAAAGTGAGATTAGTCAGCTCAACGCGATACTTAGAGAGGTACAATTTCTAAGAGTTAATCTAACCTGAAATTTTGATGTTTTTTTTTACATCTTAAAGCTCCTCTGGCGAATCACTTTACTAGTGAAATTCAAACGATTTTATTTCTGTCACAGCTAATTAAAAAATTAAAATATGAGCAATATCTTGCAAACAATTTATGAAATTATAACATATTAATTAATAAATTGCAATAACCCCAATGAATTATTCATTGACAATCTAATCGACAAGAATCGTCATTTACTTGTTTAGACGTTGCTGATGGCATGAACTATTTGCGCTACCCAGAAGCAAACTTGTGCAGTTTTCTTGTTGCTTCTCTAGTCACCAGTCTATAGCCAGTGCTATATTTAATGATAGCTAATAGCTGCTCTTTTGTCTTGTAATAGTAATTTTTCATGCATCAAAATTACAGAATAATGTCGGAATGGATGATCCACTCGTCGATGAAGAGGGTTTTCCCTTGGCCACTGTAGATGTCTACCAAGTCCGACACACAAGACATTTACTCAAAAGTAAGTCTCTTTCTAATAATAATAGCAGTAACCCTCTGACTGATGCATGGGCGCCCTCTGTAATGGGCAAGGGCAACTTGCTTCCTCCTGGAAGCTCCACTCTCTAAAACTAATGCGGAAAGTGATGTCGACAAAATTTTAACTGACTATGATATCAATTTGCCTTTATATCAATTTTTCTTCTGAACTTAGATTTAAATATTGTTCTAAATTTATGATACTTAATTATTGAATAAATTAAAATGTGCCCCCACCCCTCCTGAAAAAAATTCTGCAGGCGCCCATGGACTGCCGATGCCGCCTAACAATTTCCCGGGAACAGGAACGGAACAGGAACCCTAGATACACAATGAACGAGAACGGAACGCGTACTACCAGGGATATTTAGTACTAATAGGAGGAAAGAAAAAATATCCCTAGTACTCTGGTAACTTTGTTTTGCAAGACCATTACCTAAAAATTTTTAGTCGGATTTATTATCGTTCTTTTATATACTTATTTATATGTCCTTTTATACTACCAAATAATATCAAATGGAAGTGGAACTATCATCCACATTCCACAGTGGAATGAGGATGATACATTTTTTTAGTAGGTACTACTACTACTGCACATAATCACAAATGATAACCCGTCCATGTGCGTAGCAGTGGCGCATTATCCTATGGGCAAATTGGTCATTTGCCCGGGGTCCCCAAAGTCAGATGGTTTATTAAAAAAAATCTGTAAATTAAATTTCATATCTGGGAACATGCTTTAATTAATTAAATACGCAACAATTAAGAAAATATATATTTAGGAAATTTATTATTAATTCTTTGTTTTTTATTATTACTTCAAGAATTGTCTTAATTTTTAATTTATAGAAACTTTGTTTTGTTATATTAAATATATTTATTTCTTTACATATATGTATACAAACACATATGTTTACTTATTACAGCACGTGGGGGGGACCCAAATTCAAAATTGCCCAGGGCCCCATGAAACCATAACGCACCACTGTGCGTAGGCTTTGAATATAATCGCCGTTCACTGGCTGATAAAATTGCCCGAACAGGAACGGGAACTGGAAAGTTGAGCAAGTTCCTGTTCATGTTCCGTTTCCGTTCTCTTTCCCGGGCAGTTGTGCATGCCTACAAGTGAATGATATATTTTAGCTTTCCTGTTCACATTCCCAGGCGATTGCGAAGCCGCCTATACTGGTTAAAGGAGTGGTTAAGAGATCAGTTGATTTCGGGTACTGTCTGGTACCATGTAGACGTATTAGGTGAATGGAAATATTATGTAGATCTGTAACAAGAAACTCTCAATATCACCCTTAAGAAAATAAATCCATCCTTCTGAGACTACTAGTATGAGTCTCAATGCGGCAACAATCTTAATACTTTGTGTAACATTAATATCAAACTGTATAAAGCAATGTTTCTATATAAATCAATTATCAGTATTACCTATAGATATTACTTATAGATAAATTCAACGATCACCGCAATGTGATGAAGCAAATTGAGGAAGGAATAGCCGAGTACTACGGATCTTCTGAACCAGACCAGGTGGTTCCTTTGGGATCGGTAAAACAGTACACGGAGCCATTTGCCAGGATCACCATGGTTCACATAGGTTCCCCTGCACATACAGCAGTAAGTCATAAAATATAGCAAAGTCAAAAGCATAATTGTAACATGTTTGCGCAGCCGTAGGCACTCACAAGCAGCTCGTTCTTAGTAACACATCACCGGAGCCTTATTATGTATTTTAATTCATGTTTTAATATATCTATTAATTTTAGGGTATCATGGATGGTGATTTGCTTGTGGAATTCGGGTCAGTGAATTCTGAGAACTTCCGCTCGTTGGCGGACATAGGTGATATAGTGCAGCACTCCCATGGGCATAAAATAAATCTGAAACTTAAAAGGGGTGAGCAACTGACGAGAGTTGCCATTAAGCCAAAGAAGTGGGAGGGCAGAGGATTGCTGGGGTGCAATGTTGTTTTAATGGAAAGTTGATTGGGTTTATGTGATTTTATATTGATTTTAAATAAGAAACGCAATCCGGCTGCTGGATATGTAAATAGAACTTATATGCCATTCCAACACTAGTTTCAACTGTTGGATTTCTTAACATGCCAACTATCGAAGCAATAAAAACTAACTGGAGATTGAAATTCCAGGCCTTATTTTTTTAATTAACAAAAAAACTAAGTTTTGAAAACATTGATTAATATATTATACATATATTATACTGCAGCATGAAACAAATCTGTCATTGTGTTATTTTTCATTTAAAACGTGCATTTGAGATATTTTTGTAAAAATTTGAATAAATTATTTTATGTACAAGTTATTGTTTCTTGGCGTCAAAATGTTGCAAAAATCACCGAATCCATTCGTAGCATAACAGTATTATTCCCATTGTTCCTGTGTCCTTAATGTTTTCTGCAAATACATCACCAAGGTTATATTCAGTACAGAAATTGCCCCCAATACAATAAAGAATGGCAGAATATTCCTTGAAGTCATCTTCAGAGACTTTGATATCTTCTTTAAGGTTAAAAGCCACATGGAAACATTATAAATGAATTTAATACTATAGACCACGATTGGCAGGTATACACCGGCCTGCTGCCGTGGGTCCGGTATATGCCCGGTATCCGGCCCGGCATAGTTTATTTTGATTACTTTATTTACTTACATTGTAAAATTTATAATGTAAGTAAATCATACAAAATAATAATCAGAACCGCTAGTTTGGCTGACAGGTTAGAACGCTTGCTTAGCATGCACGAAGACCTGGGTTCGAGCCCCAGTACAGGTAGTACATTTGTACTGAGAAACTAGTGCCATTCGCCGTTGGGAGCTCATTAACGGCGCTCTAGAGATCGGGGGCGAATTTCTAGAGTAACAAGCCCTAACTCAATACACACACTTACACAAAACACACGGCAGAAGGACCCCCGTTGGTCGATAGCCAGTTAGGGATAATATCCCTAACAAATACAGTCACTACTACTACTAATAATCAGATGTTTTTATGTAACGACCAATTAAAAAACATAATAACTGACATACATACATAATGAAATTGAACATTTTAACTGTAATTAATGATATGAGATTTATCCTAAAACCTCGCAATAATTAACATACATATGTAATTCACGTAATGAAATGAAACAATGTAATTATAATTAATGAGATTTATGTAGCTGCCACTTTCCACTGACGATTGTTTGCAGTTTTAGATCAAGTTTATTAGCGGAAATTATCAGCAGTGACTTCAAATGATCATCAGTTAATTTGGATCTGTGAATATTTCTTTATATCATTTTGGAGAATGTTTTTTTCACACAGAAAAGTAGTGCCGAATGCGGAAAAAAACGAGCAAATTTGTGCAACTGATTAAACTGTTCGAGCGGAATACTTTCATAAAATTCCAGCAACGATGACTCTAAATATTTTTCTTTAAAATTATCGCCACATTGCATATTAATGATTTCCATTTGAAGTTCTGGGGCAAGGGTTTCTATATCGGCGTAAAAGGATTTTGAAAAATCTTAATATCATTTGCAATTGAATCAAAATTTGATAAACTAGACTCGACATTTATTTTCAAAGCTCTCAAAGCTTAAAATTACTAAATCCACCGGAAATTGAAATATTAAAATTCATGAAACATGTTTTGTTCAATTCAAATTGGAACAAAACAGTTTTGCTCGCTTTCTCTTTGTAATTTTAAATTAATTTCGAAAATTTCGATTGAAGCTCAAAAAATCGTGTTAGAACTTTCAGCAGCTTCAGCGTGCTGCAATATAATATGGGAAGTCATTTTCTCAAGGAATTGGCGATGATCGAGATGTTGAATGGCCACGCAGAAACTAGCAAGAGTTGCTGCTTCTTGTTCAGCATTTACTTCCTTAAACAACAAGTGCTGAGATTTCAACCCGCATTTGAAAGATTCATATTTATCAGTGGGCTTCCTGAACTAAAATTTTTGCGTGATTCAAAACTGCAGTATGTTGGTATGATGAGCTAGCTAGGTCTTGGGACTTAGTGGAGGAGTTAGTGTGGCCCTTTGGCTAAAAAGCTTGGAGACCCCTGCTGTAGACTATAGCAAGCCGCATAAACTGAAACACAATACAACTGAAGGGGGATCGTGTTGTCGTTTGATGGCAATGACACAGGACTTGTAATCAGTATGTTGCCATGTGATGATAGTGGCAGTGAACGTGTTGAGCATCTTACAATTAGTGTTTAAAGTGTAGTTATTCTGGCATATTTGGTGTTTCTTAAACCGTTTCACACAAAAAACTTCGTTATTTAAAAGGAGGTTTATAATTTGGGAATAAACATTTTGTCTACGTTCCTATTACGTTTATTTTTAATCGTATTAGATTAACAATAAATTGTTAGACATCAGGACATTATTGATGAAGCACCTTGTTTGTATATTTTTTTTATATTAATTACTGTATGATTGCTATAATATTAACCTAAAAACTAGAGTTAAAAGATGATTAGATGAAGAACCAGGGCAACATTTTGGAGACGGGTTTGTTTTCAGCGATTGCTCGAGATATGTACAAGGACCTTAGTGACAGGAGGGGTGTGCAAAATGTTGCCGTGATTCAAGATCTTCCGCCCGGCCATGGCACTTGGAGTGCCCCAGCTGGGGGTGGCGGAGGCGTCGATCGGATTCAATAAAAGCGTCTCGTCCGGGGGCAGACAAGGGGTGCCCGGGGACTCTCCGGATTTAGGGAATCCAATCCGCTCTCCGCCGATGTTGAAAGTGTTTAGAAGGATACCCAGCACCATACCCATGTATTAAATAAAGTATTATCACGAGTACAATCATATAAATTAGGGAACATGAGGTCATCGGTTTCAAACTCGGATTCACCTGTGCCTAAAACAGAAATCCAAAAACGCGTATGTGTAAAACAGAAAGCTTAAAATGGCACCATATCCTCTTCCAGCCTGAACTTGATTTCGTTAAAATTAATTTATCTTGTCTTCCTTTCGTTCCTAGGTCGGGGGGTTATTAGCTGCTGTGGCTGTAGGCGGTGTTCGTGTACGGTCCGCTGTATATCGAGCTGCTCGGATTCGAAGTCGTTTTCTTGTGCCGCCTGCGCGTCAGCAGGCAGAGGATGGCAGCGATCACGCAGAGCATCAGGATCAGTCCTGCTATGCATATGCCGATGGCGAAGCTCCTCTGCGATATGCAGATGCTGTCTTCGGGAGTCTGAAAAGAATATTAATTGTTTCGCATTAGTTAATATCTATAACTGATAAATGTCGAACAAAAGGCTGTTTCTTCAACTGTTTGTTTTGTGTTAATTATGTGCATTGAGTTCAGTACTAAGGATTTGGTAGAAAAAGATTAAAAGTTAAAAAAAATTAAATTAAGAGTCGACGATAATTTGAAATTGCCTCCATTTATGCGTATATTTGGTTGCCTAGGCTGTTACTGCGTTTAAACAGATTTATTTTTAGTTGTTATTTGAATAACTCAGTCAACTGACGAATACGTCCACAAACGCGCTCGTCAAATTTGTTAAAAATTCCCGATCCACAGCTTTTACTTTACACATTATATCGTTGAAAAATTGTTTAGCACCTTCTCAGAACTTCATTCCAAAGAATAGCTGTATTAGTTTTGTTAACTATTGTTTACATTTAGAAAAAAAATACTTTAAGATATTTCAACTTTTTATGAATATTTCGTATATTTTTTTACAGGAAAACTCTTAATACAATTAAAATAAATATTATGGCGCCATCTTACAACTTGTACATTTGATAGTTCACATCCAAATTCTCACAGAAGTTGAATTTAAATTAAGCGCACTAATGAATCGCCAAGATGACAATTCGCATGAATTCACCAAAACATGGTTTCTTGGCGTTGCGATGGTCTGCAGGTCTTAATTTCCGTCCAAATTCTGTGCGATTTTGGACGTGAACTATCAGATGTACAGCCTGAGTCAAAGAATGACGCGTCCGTCCGTCTGAGCAGTCTTCTATCCTTGTCTACCGTGCCCCTACCGTGCGGGACCAGACAAGGATAGCAGACTACTCGGACGGACCGACGCGTCATTCCTAGAGTCCGTGGCTGTACAACCTATAAAATGGCAGCATAATATTTTTATATTTTATTAATAGTTTTCCTGTAAAAAAATACGAAATATTCATAAAATGATGAAATATCTAAAGGTAATGATTTTTTCTTTCTAAGTGTAAATAATAGTTAGCAAAACTAATGCCGCCGTTCTTTAGAATGAAGTTTTGAGAAGGTGTAAAAATATTTTGAACGCCACAATGTGTAAAGTAAAAGCTATGCAAAGGCGAGAAGATCGGGAAGTTTTGACAAATTTGACAAGCGCGTTGGCGGTCGTATTCCTCTTAAACCGGCCAAGCTGTAGTTTGAAACAAATTCAAGCTGTTGAGATGTCATTTGAAACAAATTCAATCTGTTTAAATGTTATTTGAAAACAATTCAATCTGTTTAGATGTCATTTGAAACAAATTCAATCTCTTTAAATGTTACTTGAAACAAATACAATCTAATGTTACTTGAAACAAATACAGTCTGTATAGATGTCATTTAAATGAAATTACCAATTGAATTTCTGCAAGCTGCATTTGAAAACACATAATAGTTATTTACGGTATAAGTGGTATATAGACAGTATTAACGCACGAATTGCGAAGAATTGCCACACGGGGTGTATGGCCGAGTTGGGGTAACCACATACTGCGTTAATAATGTAGTATCGCACGAATATCGTACAAAGTTTTATCTTTCACTGTTAAAATTTTATTAAATATTTAAATAGCCTCAGTTTGATACAAATTGTATCAAATTGCATCATACAATAGTAAATTATTCAAGGTGACAATAGGATATTTTTATTACAAAATGATAGCAACGCGTAGTTATCATCGTGCCCGAATAGTTACAGAATAACAACAAACTGGAACTACAGTTCACCAGGCACCAGGCACTGGCATACAAGTGAAAACAGCCAGTGTTAAGACCGGAAATGCTCGAATGCATGCGACGCGATCTTTTTGCGAGGTTAACTCACACTCGCCTAAATGCCTACGATCTGTTACATTTTCGTGGTTCCATCTCTCTCATATAATCATGGATAGGCAATTCAATTCGCACAGTTCAATTTTATAGTACTTAAAAAATATTCAATTATTAATTTTTATTTTTTTCTGTTTTCAAATATTGCTATTATTAATTTGAGATAAGCAGCATAAGCAGGATTTTTGGTTAACTACTTTTTCCTCTAAAATGGTCTATTTTTTAACTATTTTTATTGAATTTATGATGGGCCATGTTCAATGGCATACATATTTTCCCCCTGAATTGTTGGTATAGACATTAATGTCTATTCAATAATTATACAAACTTAATTATATTTAGAATACATATAGCATATTTAAACATAGGCAACATATTTAAACCTATGCACATAAAATAAATTATTTCTGAAGAATTTTTTATTCGGTCTGATGAGTTCTAATAAGAACGAAACCGGTCTCCGATTGCTTGAGGAAATAATCCCAGATGTACATTTCAAATAACTTTGCAGTTTATGATTTCACATTAGTGAATCTAAATTGTTTACCTAAGATAGTTGCATATATCGTTTTACATCAATTCAAATTGACTTAGGATAGGATCCATATAATTATTTAAAAAAAAATTTTTTGTATTTTGATTCCAGACTGGACTGGAATCATCACATATATTCCCTTGCGCAAAACATGGCTAGATACTGCTATGCTCTCAAAGCGCAAAAACACTTTATTATAAGTAAGTCCAATCGAGAGTATTGTACGGCACAATCTTCAGGGCAAACTCCTCAAAATTTGATAGAATATTCAAACTTCAAAAGAAATGTGTGCGTAATACGTTCAAACTCGGACAATTTGATAGCTGTAAAGCAATATTTAAAAAAAATAATATCCTCACGCGACCTAGCCTGTACATCCTGGAAGCTGTACTATTTGTAGCTCGTAATAGTGATATAACTCATAGTTGTATAGTGATAGTGATATAGCTCATAATAGTGATATATATTTAACGTGTACCGGAAAGACCATCCATACAGTACGCGCAATAAGGAACAATTACGATCCGAAAGAGCTAACAAGACAAAAAACACATGCTGCTGCAAATCTGAAACAACATACCAGCAAGATTCAAGAGCACTGCCGGTCTCATACTCAAAGGCGAATTTAATTTATTTTTTTGGGAGAAAGGCTTACTACACAATTTGGGAGTATCTTGAAGATTGTGAAGACTAGCTGCATGCTCAAATGAATTCTCCACATCTATGACGCGTTTTACACCTACTGGTAATTTTATGTATATATCATCACTTACATGTATATGTATATGTATACAGGGTGTCTACGCTAAACCGTTCGTTAAAAGTTGACGAGGTTGCCGTAGTGCTAAAAATTTCAAAAAAATCCTCGTCACACGGTTGAATCAGTTATCCTCATGTGAAATGTTTTCAACTTTGTATGACTTCCAGTTCCACCGGAAGTAGCACCAACTTTCTTATTTTAAATAGAACACCCCATATATTATTATATTTTTGAATTTCTCGCTTAAATTAGAACATATTTTGTAACAACGTATGTGCACTTATCTCTTCTGGTTTTCAAGCAAAAAAGGTTTTTCTAAAATTTTCACCTCTAAATTTCATACCCTGAAATATGTCAATAACTTCTCTTAGGAATAAGATACAATTATGAGTTATATTTCTAATTGTACCTAGAGGATGCCTCTATGAGTAAAATAATTGGAAACTGTCAATTTTGATAATAAGTGATAATTGTGCATGCTATGTTTTATCAAAAAATTATGTACTGAAGATTTATGAACGCCTAAATCCTCTTGAGCACAGGGGATAGATGCTTGTGGATTAACTTGAAAATAGGCCGGCCAACACTATTTCTTGCACTTCCTCATTTTCCATAACTGGCATTTGTCGATGTCTTATTGCATTCACTTCTCCAAATTGAACAACATTTGATTCCAATGTTCTAATTCTTGTTTTGTTCATCGGCGGCAAATGTGGATAAGTTTTATTGAATACGTTTTAAAAACGTTTTAAAGGTTTGATAGGATAAGATGTGGTAGTGGAGGTAAAATGTTTATACAAACTAAAAAAATAAATATTTTAGTGGAGGAAGCCATGAAGAAATTTAATATTTGGTTGGAACTTCTTTATTAAAAACTTCGATTAAAAAGGAATCACAATTATTTCTATCCGGTATGAAAGTAAGTAGGTGGTAAATTAAGAGTATTAATTTTTTTAAATTTTGGGTGCAAGGGCAACTGTACATAACGAAACGGAAATTTGTTATTTTGTTGTATACAGGGTGTCCAAGATAAGGATCAACAGCATGGGGATCTCGGAAACCGTAAGTAACAGTTACAAAGGCGGTAAAAGTACAAAATAGTTGCGCAATTTAGTGGTCAGTTTTATTCTGTTGAGAAAACCAAAAAAATCGCTTCCTCCCGAAGCTATTGGACAAAATCCGAAATTTTGCGGTATCGTTTCTATGTTATTCTAAAGTTATTTAAAAAGGTATAAAACAAAAACAAGAGGCACATAAGGCAAATAAGTGTGGTTCTAAATAGCTATAATGTATCAATGTTTAACAACTATTCTTGCTAAATTATTTTTAGTAACTATTTTGGTATCTATTCCGGGTTAAAATTAGATAATAATTAGATTAAAATTAGTTTCTTCGTCGGCATCATTTCAACGCCTACTACAAGAAAATGTTCGACTTGTAATAACAGGCCTTTTTCTGAATAAAAACATGATACACCTTTCTGTGATATAAATAGTTGAATTCGTAATAGGAAATGCTATCTAATGCAGGGTGTACATTTTATAGAGTTGAGGATGGTTTCTTCGAAACGAAACGTTGTACTGAAAATTTGTAAACGCTGTCTTGTAGAGCTAAAAATGTGGCAATGAGAAAGTGTCTTTGGTTTTCTTATTCCTTTTCAAACAACTTCAGAAAAAAACGAAATCTCAAGATTTCTGATTTTGTCGAATATCTCCGGCAGTAAGCGGATTTTTCTGATTTTCTCAATAGAATGTTATTGACCACTAAATTGCGCATTTCTTTTTGTAATTCAACTGCCCTTGTAACTTTTATGGTTTCCGAGATCCTCATGCTGTTGATCCTTATCTTGGACACCTTGTACGTTGATGACAATGTCGAATTATTTATAGAAAAAATTGAACGGGATGAAATTTTTTGGCAAGATATGATGATCGACATGCTTGCTAGATTTTATATCGATTGTATTGCATCAGAAATAATTCTAGGGAATTAAAAAAAAAGTCTTAGATGTCAAGATCCAGACTATATACTAGAATTTAAAAAAAAACAATGCCCAAACAAAGTCAAAAAATAAATATACGAGATGATATTAAATGCCAAATGCCAATTATAGTTATTATAATTGGCAACCGACTGCATATATCTGTTCAACAAAGTTAAACGGAAATTGGATGACATTTTCTGAATTACATTCATACTAGATTCTGTCGAACCAAAATCGAACGAAATTCTAGACGAAAAAAGACGGATAAAGTATAATGTAATTCAAGCTTTAATGAAGACTTTAGTTTATACAGTCAACAGTGTCAACAGTCAACAGTGGAGGATCGGAGGATATCTCGTTTAATTATAAAAATACAAAAAAAAAATTCAAATAAAAGTTTCAGCATACCGAAAAGTTCATATACTAAAATTAGTTTCAAATATTCAGGGTGTTCGATATACAATCAAATCAATATAATATAATGTTTTTTAATAGAACACCCTGTATAACTTGGGATATTTTATTGCAGCACAATTTTGTTGAATCAGAACATTAATATTTTTATTTTAAATTTTAGTACAAGATTGCCAAGTTATTTAGAGTTTCCTCAAAAAAATGATGAAAACAAGGGCCAATAAAAGAATCGTTCTGATGCTCTATTTAAATATTAAGAAAACAGAATTGGTTATGAATAGTTATAGGTACTACTCGTGTAATAGTGCCCAAAGTTTTAAATTTTGTCCTTTCAGTGGCTTGTATTGGATAAATAAACTTGATAAATTTTAAATGATTATAGTTCGTTTTTTTTTAATTGAATGTTATATAGTCCACTCTATTTGTCATAATATTTCCTTAATTTTTTATTATAAGTTCTATACTTAAAAGTTATATTTCTTGAAATATCCAAAAACATCTGAATTAAGCACACTTCTAATGTGAGTCGCGCTTAAATAGGCGGTCAAGTGCAGTAATAATCTCATTACCGCATTATTGCGATAACAAGACTATTACATAATTACAATGAGTGCGATCGGTCATAACGGAATCCACGGCGATAGATAAGAGATATTACGATATAAGTATGGTAACATATCATATTACGATACGATATGGCAAAATTATCAAACGAGGCAGCAGGCTTAATTTGATAAATTTGAAATGATTATAGTTCGCTTTTTTTAATTGAATGTACCGTAATATGATGTTACGATGCGAATATCGTACAATGTTTTAACTAATATCAATTATTAGCTATTTTTAATGCAAATTATTTTTTCTATAACCAAATCAGTAGGTTTTGAAGTTTCTTCTGACAGTTTAGAGTCCTGTCAGTACTTGTATGAAATGAGTGACGAAGAAAACATTGATTCTGATGAAGTAGCAGCAGCAAATGCTGCTCTTGAGACACCTTTGCGTGTCAAATCGAGCCAGAAGTACGAGAAAGAGTACAATACATTCAACAAATGGTATAACTTAAAACATTGCAGTAAAGTACGTCATTATTGTGAATTTATTTTTGCTGAAATTGAAATCCAATCAAATTCACATATCTGTAGTCACGTGTGCGACAAAATCACTTATATGTTGACGTTGCTAGGTTGCAAAACGTTTCACGGTACTAATAATTAAATGAAATTATTAATATGTTATGTTGACATTGTCAGATGAAGCTTCAATCGCAAAAAAAATGTCTAACCGGAGGGATATTTAACCCTCGAGCATTAATAAATAATTTATAATCTTATCACAAGTTCCCGACCCCAAGGCGGAGGGCTGTTGCCGAGCAATGTGGTTTCGGCTACCATGATAAAATTATTTCGTAATTATCAATGGCAATGGGTCATCTACGGAACTACTACCATCAACTACTGAAAGTGAACATCGCTATGTATGATAATTCATATTGTTAATAGATATAGTATTTTACATTATAAACCGGGTAAGAGGGTTTTTACTGGCGATACAAAGGAATGACTGACGAGCCGCAGGCGAGTCTGTAACCTTGTAGAGCCAGTAAAAACCATTACCCGGAGTATAATGTACAATATTTTATTTGTTAAACACGAGTAAATAGTTAAATTAAGATAATAACATGAGAGTATAAAATATCTCTGTCAGTGTCAAAATTTTCATAAACACAATATCATAATTTCAATCATAATTGCACTTTTATATACACTCAGATGCAAAGAAACCGGGTTATTGGGTTATTGTTTGCAAAAGAACCATCTTTTTTTGTAAATTTTGATGTTGGTATAGTCCTTAGAATAACATTTTTAGTGTTTTACAATCAAAGAGACCGTCAGGATGTAAAAAGAAGCAACATATGGTACTTATTATTTATTTAATGAACAATAATAAGCGAAAACGATCATGTACGTATACACGAAAAAAATGCATTTCTGCAAAATAAACTTAACAGAGAATAATAAATGAAAATGACAGTTAATCGAAAACAAACAAATCAAAACCCAGTAGCCACCTTGATCCTATATGCATAACGCCGAATGAGTAATAGGTAGTGAAGAACGCATAGCTTTAAATGTTATTTTCGCTTATTAAATAAACTGATAAGTATCATATGTTGTTTTTTTCTACATCCTGATGGTCTCTTTGATTGTAAAACACTAAAACTTTTATTCTAAGGACTATACCAATATCAAAATTTAAAAAATGGGTTTTTTTCAAACAACGACCCAATGATCCGTTTTTTTGCATCTGAGTGTATAAATCGATCGACGGCAAAGTTGAAACAAACATACCAAATAATAATAATTGAAAATTAAGTGAATTAAAATAATATAAACATGACAAGGGATAGTATAAATTTGACACGGGATAAGTAAAATTTTTACACTGGCTCGTGTCAACCATTACTTGCACGGTGGTTGAAATGGTTACCTACCAGGCACCTGTGCAGGCCACAGGCTGGTTGGAGTAACATTTACGCGTGTGAAACCAATAAATATATGTTAAGGCGTTATTTGAAACAAATGAAGTCTCTCAAGCTGCCCTGTGAAACATGGGAAATCCGTCAGCTGTTCTTTTAAATCTTCAAGCCGAACTTTTAAACGAACTGTTCTTTGAAAAGAAAATGGACTATAATATCGGCTCATTTTTTGTTTCTCTTAAGTATGCTAGCTGATTTGTTCTTTCATCTGTTCTACCGTCGCTGGGGTTCATTTACTCGAGCGTTACGTCGAAACGTGAAAGACATGGTCGACCTGCCTACGATGTATACAAATGGGCGATATCCTCGAACCGCGAGCCACCACAAAAGATATCAGAAAACACGACGCGTTCCGGACTGGTGACCAAAACGGCAGGACAATGAAAGCCCCTTCCTGCCCTAATTTGGCATCTATGCGATCAACAGAGACCTCTGCACGTGTGGGAAGTAAGAGCAGAGACATAGATTAAATACGCATACTCTCGAGAATCGAGTTTTTGCTCTTGTTGCCATCTCGTTGATAATGAGATATGGTACGTGTGCTTGCTTTGGACGAGACGCGATGAGGCGAGAGTTAATGCATGCAATTGGTTCCGGACAGGCCATGTCCATCTGAAGATGCATTTCGCATGTAAATTACATTCGTGAATCGCAATGGTTGTATGATACGTAATTTCTTCCGTGAGTGCGTGGTCAGAAGAAGATAGGAATGTAAATCAAGTGCAACGTACCTTCATTACGTACTCTTGGATATCGCAGTATCTTGCGTGAATTGTTTTCATCTACTATCAATATGTAATGTCAAACTTTACGATGTTCACTTTGAGATTGTAATGACATACTTTAGCGCACTAGTGCGGTAGAGTGACACGTTCCGCACTATTTTAAGCTATACCATTTGTAGAATATATTGGAGTATTTTTCGTACTGTCTCGAATCTGTCTCGATTTCACCCTCACCTGTCTCAAGACTGCTTCTGCATCAGAATCAATATTTTCTTCGTCACTCATTTCATACAACAAGTACTGACAGAACTCAAAACTGACAGAAGGAACTTCAAAACCTACAGATTTGATCATGGAAAAAATAATTTAGATTAAAAATAGCTCGTAATTTATAGGCTATTTACATCAAGGCGGCAGCGCCACGGTGGGGTATTCACGTACTAGCCTTGGGCGGCATTTGACGCTTCCAGACATGTGTTTCTTGTGCTAAAGTGTGCGATTTGTTTCAAATTCGTCGACTTCTGCCGTTTATCGAACAGTTGTCAATCTGGTGGTTATGGTTTAACACCAACAAAGGCAAAATATAAAAGGGTTTGAACCGTATTCTACGCTAGTTTCCACCGATTCCCGGCTGCAGGTAAAAGGTGTGCTATTCGTATCCAGTTCGTCGATTGATACGCGCACTATAACTGTACGATGAATACTGCAATGTATACGATGGATACGCAACTTGGTATTTTCAAGAGAAAATTCAAACCTCCTCTTATTCGAAAATAGTTTTCAGGAAGAAAATGCTTGGAATACATATGTAAACACTTTAATGAACACGACTGTACTTGCTTTTTCATGCCCATTCTTAATTTGAGCTTCCATGCTCTGTGTATATCCATCAGCTCGGTGTTTGCCAGCTTCGTTACATATTTCACGTTCATTTTGCCTGCAGGCGGGAATCGATGCTAACTGACGTCAAGATTTTTGTTGGTGTCAGCGTTGGAGGAATACGGTGCAAACCTTTTTATATTTTGCCATTGTTAATGTTAAACCATAACCACCAGATTGATAACTGTACGATAAACTGCAGAAGTCGACGAATTTGTTACGAATCGCACACTTTAGCACAACAAACACATAGGACGTCAAGATTTTTTGTTGCTGTCAGCGTTGGAGGAATACGGTCCAAACCCTTTTATATTTTGCCATTGTTGATGTTAAACCATAACCACCAGATTGATAACTGTACGATAAACGGCAGAAGTCGACGAATTTGAAACAAATCGCACACTTTAGCACAAGAAACACATAGGAACACATGTCTGGAATCGTCAAATGCCGCCCAAGGCTAGTACGTGAATGCGCCACCGTGGCGCTTCCGCCTTGATGTAAATCGCCTATAGTAGATAAAACTCGGCCTGCGGCTTCGTTTGATAATTTTGCCATATCGTATCGTAATATGAAACGTTATGATACTTATATTGTAAATATCTATTACGTTGCAAGTGCGGTAGGTTACTTGTAACAATACGAGTTACAATAACTGAAGTAAACGAAGCACTAACTTGCTCGAAAATTTGTATGAACAGATTTGCAATAAAATGTATTCAAATAAAACACTAAAAATTTAAAAAATAAAATACTATTGCACTATTGCCCCAAATTAAACTAATTGTAAAAACACAAAAAATCAAATACAGTCTAGACGCACAGAATGACATTCCCCTTGCTGTTGGGCACTATTAGTGAGCCAAACTTAAAATGTTCAAATTTATTAAAATTCATCAATATTTTCTGTAACCCCCATAATCTTTACAGTTTTAGACTACGGATATCGATGTACTTCCACAAAAATTTCAGATGATATTATTACACGTTATATAAATATTCATTAATGACTCCTCTTAATGATGGAAACTTCTTAACCGACGACCTCTAACAATTACGCAACTCCAATTTCTCTCAACATTTCCGCGAAGCTCTCAACACGATTCCCGCTCACAGCTTATAGTCTCGCACTATATAGAATTGTCTCCATCGGACGTGTTTTCCTCGACATTTCTACAAACACACGCACACATGTCCCCGTGAGGAACAATACGCATAGGTGAAAGTGTATGAAATCGCCGTGATCAATCTCGAAATATTACATGTCAAGCGTGGGGCGGGCGACACCTTGAGACCAGCAATTTCTCTTACCGTTCAGTTAAACTGAGTTATGCATACTTACTGGAATTGCGTAATAATAATTGCAAAACGCATGCAAAAGCAAAATTATATTGGTTAATTGATTGCTTTAACGTAATAAGGAATGAATGGAATAAGAAAATGTGTATAATGTTCGAGCGCTTCTATTTTACACCACACTAACACATACATATTTGAGTTTTTGTTATTTTTGTCTCATTTGTAACAGTCGATGGATTTTTTTTTTACGATTAGTAATAATTTCCTTGTAATAATGTCTAGGATAATGCCAAACTGACCTACAGCAGCCATATTTTCCAGTAGTAAAAGATAGTTGATACCAAATTTATGCATTTGAGGTTATGAACTATTTTGTTACACCAAATACACAGCTGCTTGATGTTTTTCATTTGTTTTGAGGCATAATAACTAATCGCAATTTGACAATTGCCAATAACGGTCAAAAAACACATAACATAAACATAAATTTAAAAATTTACAATATAAACTCTATTCCATTTTTATTTTTAACTAAGTTGGCTCTGTTAGGGTGACAGTATTGTTGGCCAATTTAAAAGGCACTAGACTTGAAAAACTGGTTATATTTAAAAAAAGAGAGGTTATATTTTATGACAGTGATGTTGCCATCAATGTGAGTATCTATTGAGTACATAATGTATTGCCTATTTTTATTTTAACAAAGCAAATTAGTCAAATTATAGTATAAAATATAGTATATTAAGCAGTAGTATTATAAGCATAAATCTAATTAATTAACATTTTTTTTAAATTATTGTGGGGTGAGGTGTAGCACTGACAGTGTTTGCATAAGCGTTCTAAAGCTGTTAAAGCTGGATAACTAAGATACAATGTGGTTACTGGGACTGGAGTAGCTTTCATGGCAATATAACTGATGCCGCGATTGCTGAATTTTACTGGTGGCTAGGTAGCTCCATAACTCTAAAGCGTATCTATTATTTAAAATTATTTGATAGTTACCGTTACGACAAAGACTCCACCAGTCTATGTGGTTTTGAAGAAATAAACTGCAATATCATGACCACGAAGAACAAAAAAAAATGCAATTTTATCATTTTGATGCCAAATAATATAATAAACCCTATTCCCCTTCCATTATTTCATCAGAAGCATCAGATTCACTGTTAGAAACTAATTCAGAATATGATTCTCCTAGTGAAATAATGAAAGGCGGAATATTTTCTACCGAAAGATTGCCCATTAGTCTGTCTAGACCAGTCTTCCGAAATTAAATTTTCACAGTGGTTTCACATGTCAGGTGTGCATTTTGAAAGATTCACGCCACAAATTTTCAACCCTATCTTTCGATGAAGGCTGCGAATTTATATGCTTATTGTAGAAGCCCTTACATGCCATTTCTATTGGATTATACAGGCATTGATATGGGGGCAACCTAAGGACTTCATATCCATGCTCCTTCAAAATTTCGTCAGTTACGTATCGCTTTGTTTTGTCTTGTCTAAAAGGTTCTACTAAATTCCATAATTTTTGTTTTGTAATTTTTCCCTGAATTTGTTCTTCAATTTTGACATTGTGGTGAATAAGCCATTCCTGTATTTCTTGTTTTTTATTGCAAAATAAGGGAGTCTTGTCCAATTGCACCGAATAGACCATTGTCCATAACCATCACACATTTTCCCTGCAAATTAGCGAATTCAGGAATTAGTTTATTTACCACCCAATTTTGAAAACTGTCTCCGTTCATTGTTTTGTGCTAGTCCCTACTATAATTTTTCGAATCTAATAAAAAATCACACCTTTCCAAAAAGCCAAATTTTTAATATTCATGTAAAATGGTAAAACGTTTTCCTTCACTTTTAAATTTGGATGGGTTACTTTTTTTTACTCGTCAAGGTACACGAATTTTATATTTTCATTTGAATTTTTATATTGCAAAAAATTACTCAAAAAAATTTTTTTTTTGCAACGATATGATCTCATTCACATAATAATTTTCGTCCGTCATGTATCTTGTATTTGCAACCCACTGATTTAATGATCCTGTATAATATGGTTCTACCCCCTTTATAATTCAAATTTTATTTTGCGTCTGTAAATAATCAATCCAAAGTAAAATACTCATTTTTCAAATTATATTGCAAAATTAATCGTCGCAAATCTTCCCCAAACATGTCATTTTTATCAGTCTTTTTGCTTTGTATGCCAAAACATGATAGTTTCAAATTTTCGATACTACACTTCAGAATTTGATTTATACAAATCGAAGACACCTAAAATGAATTAAGGTTAGAAAGACTTAAATCATAAAAATGTATAATTACCCGAAAAGCAGAATTTAATCTATTCACAATTTCATTATGCCGTTGAACCGACGTGTCTTCTTTAAATATTTTATACAAATTTTTGATTGAAGTTTTCGTATTTTCATCAATGGTTTTTGCCATTTTCTTAATCAATTAAAAAACCAGCACACTTGAATGATTGAAGCAATAATTTAATTATTTTAATATATGAATCAGGCAACGTTGTTAGCAATCTGACATTTAATTTTTTTTTTATTGTCAGATCATTTTTGTTGGTGTTCATGTGTAAACATTTATAAAATGAAACCACAGCCTTAGTTAAAAATAAAAATGGAACAGAGTTTACACGTATACTTGCGCGCATATCCTAGTATGTATTTTTAAACTTATTGCCACTATCTGTACTTTTAATGTTCTCAACTATAGTTTTGGGAACACACAGAACCATTTGAAAAACTGATAAAGTCCAAGATTTCAATACCTATTTTTCGAGAGAATGAAACCCCGCCCATTTTCTATGACTCATCAGCTGGTCTCTCATTACATCCGGCTGGGAATTTTGGAGAACAACAGTTTTTTTTTTTCACCTCGCTAATAGGCGTGGCACACTCGACCCATCCGACAAAACACCGACATTAAGCCGAAATTACTGACTCAAGCCACCAGTCCGTCAAACGTACAATTACGCGTACATTACACAACCACAACATTACCCACCAAACAATACGGAGAGAGACAATCCCATAGAATAATTGAAAAAATATATACATGAATGCATGAGCTAGTGAGAATGGACAAATTCGTTCTACATTCGCATTGTGAATAATTAAAAATTAACGCGCTAGTACGCAGTTGTACGATCATGGATTATATTTGATGGTGGTTCAGTTTCTAAGGATACCATTGTATAACAATTGTATCCAAGGTGCACCCAAGGGGTAAGGGCTGGTTTCCACTGAGTTAAAAATTGGCTGTCCTGATCTCCTTATTAGTTTTATAAAGTACCAGATAATTGTTTATTTCATCAGAGGGTAAACATACAAGCCCTAACTAATTGCGGGTGGTACAATAATTTTCATAGAGTAACTTATCCAGTTTACAGATGGCTGCAGTTTCTCCGTTCAACTTTGCAGCGAGACCCGCGTATTTGCTCTACTGATATACAGGGTGGCCCACCTATCCTCGCTCGGACCATTGCTGTTGGACTAATGAAAATTGAGGAAAATGTCTGATTGTAAGTTATTGGATACTTTATGTGCCGGGACACAAGATTTGATCTCTTTTTTAAATGGAACACCCTGTATATTCTTCCATTTTTGGAATCTGCTTCATGTGAGCTTCACAAATCATTTTTATTGTTAGGGACCAGATGCAACGTTGCCACGTTATTCACATTTTAATCAAATCTAATGAAAAGTCATGGACCTGGATAAAAATTCAACAAAATCTTATTATAAGAGATTAATGAACGAATATGGGTATGCAAGTACCCAAGGAATGTGCCAAAACATACATAATATATGGAGTCACGTTGAATACACAGGATGTTCTGAAACAACGATCGAAATTTGCTATTTTATAATTATTTTTTTATATTTTATATTAAAACATATCGAGATTGATTTTTATTTACCTATTAAAAAGTATTATTAGATTACAGTCCACATGCTACCATTGAATAACTCATTAGATGAGCACTCAGAATATGATGCTATATACAGGGTGTTACATTTGAAAAAAATGAGTTTTAGTTTTAGCCATTTGAAAATAGCAAAATTGTATCGTTGTTTCAGAACACCCTGTGTATTCTACAGACTCAAAACTCAAAATATTGTGTATGTTTTGGCACATTGCTTGGGTAAGTACCCAAGCAATGTGCGAAAACACCCTGTGTATTCTACCGACTCAAAACTCAAAATATTGTGTATTTTTTGGCACATTGCTTGGGTACTTACATACGAAGATTCTTTCATTGATCTCTTATAATAAGGATATGTTGAACTTTTTCCACGTCCATGATTTTTCGTTAAATTTGATTAAAATGTGAATAACTTGGCAGCGTTGCATCTGATCCAAAAATAAAAATAATTTGTGAAGCCATACAAAGCTGATTCTAAAAATGAATATACAGGGTGATTTATTTAAAAAAAAGAGACCAAATGCTGTGTCCCGGATTTATGGTACACTCTGCACACTCGAAAATAATTTTAAAAAGTAGCACATCCAGTGTCCAATAACTTCCAATCAAATTGTTTCCTCAATTTTCATTAGTCTAGCGGCAATGGTCCGAGCGAGGATAGGTGGGCCACCCTACATTTGTTGGCCCCAATTTACACATTAATATTTAATTGGATATTTACTTAAATGACATCTTTCTATGGAACACGCAATTGAAACGTGATTAAGTGGCTCATCATTTTTTGCGATTATTAATTTACATCTTCATTATTTACAACTATTGCAATTTAATGCGGAGAAACAGATTTTGTTAATGAGTTTTAAATGCATTTTTGATGCCCATGTGATGAATGGTGATGATAATTGCTGTTGTTCACAAGTGCATGATTGGCACGTACCTTTTCGCTGTAGACGGAGTCGTCGTCCAGACCAGCTTTGGAGAGGTCATTGGCTTCGTTGACGTAGAGGCCGCTGTAGACCTCGATGGTGGCCGGAGTGCCCTCGCTGGTGTCGACTACGCCGCCGCCGCCCTCCGCTTGCCTCTTGAGCCTGTTGCCCCCGCAGCTGGGTGGCTGCAAAACAAGAAGACACAGAATTAACACTAAGTACTTTTAATTGAAGCGTTCTAAAATAGGAGGAGGGTATACTAGTTATTTACATATCTAGGGCCGAAAGACAGTTTACGTCCATGGACAATACTTAAGTAGGAGGGTATAATAGTTATTTACGTATCTAGGGCCGAAAGAAATAGTTTACATCCGCGGACAATGCTTGAGGCATATTTTTAATGTTTTTTATTTGTCCCAGGATTTAAACTTTCTTTTTGCCTAAGGTACGTACAATGTTGTACAACTGAGCTCCAGTCCACTACAAACGAAATTTCTATCCCAAATTGTAATTATGTGGAATTGCGCATTGCAAACATAATAATTGGTAACCATGGTGATGTAGCAACAACTACTAGTGGTATGCGCTCTCTGTGCATTGGGTTACTATTGTACAGTATAAATAAAACGCGTCAGTGGGCGGGAAAACGCGGCAGCGGGCCGCAAATACTTTACAGGCCGCTTCTCGTAAAGTTGTAGTTTCCGCCAGGGCAACTACGTTGAAAACAACTGGTTTACATATAATTGGGCGTAAAAATATTTTTTTATCTCAAATTGCGGTAATGTTGAATTTTAAATATAATAATTGGTTATGTAAGGGTTCGGAATATCCATATTTTGTATAAATAAATTTAACGTAAATCCAAGAAATATGACTGATATTAATTGAGACGTTTAGTAGTAATTTTAAAACAATTTCATGCTCAGGTATAAACATTGAAATACACGTAAAAGCCAAGTATTGTGTTAGAATAGGAAGGGGTGGTCATTTGGGGATTTAATAAGTAATCTGATTTAATATGAAGTCAATTTGAATCGATTACAAAGGAAATTACGAGATCGTTTATAATCACTTATTAAGACACGGTCGATGCGTGGTGACGCAATTATATAAACAATCACAGATGAGGCGATCGGCCAGGCTGATGACAAATCATAACAGTTTGGTAATTTTGTATCAGTAATCTTGCTGTAGGGCAGATGTAAGATCACCGGAATGAGAATTAATGTTAAGGGGAATCCCGCAGAATCGCAGAGTGGGCGAAATTTTCATATAAATAGCATCGTTTTGCAGGCTAAAAGTTTAGTTGGTTCCAGGTTCCAGTAGTCTACGCCAATATCATTATAAAGAGTATTATCCGATTTATTTAAAAGTTACTATTTTCAAAATAATAATTATTATTTCGAAATTGAGTAGTAATAATCAGTGCATTCCTCCCAAAGTTACCAAAAACAAATACCCCGTAAGTTATTTATTATTTAATTTGCGTTACAAAATCATGTTCCTTCTCAATATATTGTAGGCACCAAGCTAAAAGCGTTGTCGTTACAGTATATGGAGTCTTAGAGAGCTTTATTAATTTCTGGCATACGCTTAAGCGGTGTCGTGCAGGTTGATAAGGTAATCTTTCCGGTTTCATTCTCGTTCAGACGGGAGAATGTTACCTTCTCCAATTGTCTTTACCTTAGTAGACATGATTAAAGAATCACTTCAAAAATTACCAAAAAACAAATACCCCGTAAATTATTTATAATTAGCGTTCCCAAAACCATTGTCCATCTCAATATATTGTAGGCACCATGCTAAAAGCGTTGTTGCTACAGTATATGCAGGTCTTAGAGAGCTTTATTAATTTCTGACATACGCTTAAGCGGTGTTGTGGAGGTTGATACGATAATCTTTTCGGTTTCATTCTCGTTCAGACGGGAGAATGTTACCATCTCCAATTGTGTTTACCTTAGTGGACATGATAAAATAATCACATCAAAAATTACCAAACACAAATACCCCGTAAATTATTTATAATTTGCGTTGCCAAAATCATGTTCCATCTCAATATATTGTAGGCACCATGCTAAAAGCGTTGTCGTTACAGTATATGCAGGTCTTACAGAGCTTTATTAATTTCTGGCATACGCTTAAGCGGTGTCGTGGAGGTTGATAAGGTAATCTTTCCGGTTTCATTCTCATTCAGACGGGAGAATGTTACTATCTCCAATTATATTTACCGTAGTAGATATCAGTAGATAACAATTCCCTTCACAAGCTAACAGAAGTAATAAAAATATCAATTAAAATGAAATAAGTAATATCATTTGAATTTTATATTTAATAAAATACTGTCATTATAAATTTAAAATGAAGTATAGAGAGGATAATACTCTTCAGGGAATAAGTATAAATAATTAAAATATAACCTAAATAATATCTCTTCGCTAAAATGGCAAAAAATTATTTAATTATGAGTAATTAGTAATATGAACTTGAATCAAATGAAGATTAAGTTTAAGTGAGAAACATTACAAAATTACAGAAAGAAAACTAAAGTTTAATCAATGAAATCAATACAATTATCGAAATTGCTTGTTTAATACATTTGGTTATAAATTTAACGCTGAAATCTAAAAACGATAATGTTCTATAGCGAATAAGTATAAAATATAAAAGTATATTTTCAATAATAACTGGGCAATACTGTGGCAAATCATTGGTTGTTTTGTGTAATGAGTATAAACGAGTTATAAATAATCATATTGCAAATTCATTAATATCAGTATTACGAACAATTTACAGGATATATTTAACAAAATTGTATCTGCCAAAACCTAGTTAGCGAATCCTGAAGTAATAAATGGAATGTGACATTGGAAGGCACAAACAGTGACATATTTCATGAAGTGGTGACATGCATTGAGCAGTTTTGCGGGCACGTAGAACTGAGTAATGGATGAAGTCATTGACGTTAAATACATCTTTTATCCAAAACTAACTAATACTTTTTGAGTCAATAAAGAAAGTCATTAAATTCAAGTTGATGTTAAATTATTGTTGCAAGTGAATAATTACACTTAATCCATAAATATGAGTCTTCATTTTATTAACATTATTGTTACTAACACACGCATTACCTCTAAAAGAAGTTGAAGTTGTCACGATAATGAATTAATATCCAACATAACGTAAAGAAGTACTGCCGTTATACGATCACACAAAATAAAAATAAAATAGATAAATCATGAGCCAAAGCAAATATCATAAATTATAAGAATTTATTATTACAAGTAAAATATACCTACTTATTAATTATTGGGGACACCGAAGTCTTACAGTTACAAGTTACTAAAAATGTGATTTAATAGTATATCATATACCAAGGTTGTGAAGTATACTATTATAGCCGAGATTTGTTGTATCGCGAGGCGCGTAGCCCCGAGGCTATAATAGTATTCACAACCGTGGTGATATACTATTTTTTGCATTACTAGGGCTATTACAATAATTTAAAATTAAATGTTAAATAAAATACAACAAACATCTCTCATTACATCAATCCAGTCCGGTCCGGGATCGGGGACCGGTTTGGATGGGATCAAATTGAAAGGGCGCTTGATAGCCTCTTTTCTCGTCGGCCGCCAAACTGATGAGATCGTCATATCGTCAGTTAGAAGGCGAGCGAAAGACGAGAATTTGGTCAGTTGCGTATGTCGACTTGAGACACATATGCTATCTTTGTTCTAAGGAGCGGCAGACTACTTCCATAGTGTACCCTTTTTTCCTAGTTCTTCCCTAGTAAGAGCATAAAATATTCCTTTGATATGCCCCCAAAAATAAAAATTGCGCGAATTGAAGTCTAGCAATCTTGGAGGCATGCGACCAGACCTCCTCTTCCATTTTCATTTTTGCAAGTTATAATTATTTATAAACTGCCGCATATTTAACGCAAAATGAGTAGGAGCTCCGTCTTGCATAAATCAACGATCATGTCTTGTCTCTGAAGGTACATTTTCTAGTAATAATGCCACCGAGTCTTGTAAGAAATGAGACGATTACGTATCGTACGTAATCGTTACCATTCCATAAATTGCATTGCCATCAGACTTGTGCAAAAATTAAATGCATATCTACGTAATCTTCTAAGAATACTTCATTTCGTAGTAAAGAATTACCAATATACTTCAACTAATGAAAACTAAAGTTAATAACGATATACGTTACTAGCAAAGTTACCACCATTTAAGTAATACACGAAAATTAAATATTGAATATCTGCTTACAGCATCATCTAGCCCCACATGTTTATAAGAACTTTTTTGTTTACTTAGTTTTGTTTTGTTCTATCACTGACTCGAAATCCAAATGTACGGTTTTAGTACACCTAGTACACCAATGTACACCTTTAGCAAACACCCTACATGCAGTAACGGATACAATCAATGGCCATGTATGATAAATAAATTTATAATTTCTTGATATGTGTTGTGTACACATACATATTAAAATGTTACTTGAAAGAAGCGTTCAAAAATTCTGACACATTTGAAATCAATTTTTCGAGAATCAATGACCATTTGAGAATGGTTACAAGTTACAATAGCATAATTAGGTTGCATCATACCATATGTTCATTAAAATATGCCATAAGGGGCGGCTGTGGAAACTTAGACGTTTGTCCGTGACTCGATTGACATTAATAAAATTCAAACAGAATGTCATTGCGGTATCCGGCAAACTAGCAGCGTAGATCGAAAAAAAATGTTGTCATTGCTGATGTTCAAGAACACTTGTTAATCTAACCAACAAAATAATTGCTGCTACTTAAACAAGAGGTTGGTTTACTACTTGGCACTTGTCAGAAAATTGAAAGTCACGGACATACTTTTGAATTTCCACAGCCGCCCCGGCTTCCATAGTATGGTCATTTTTAATGAACATATGGTACTAACCTTTAATTTGTCAACTGTCAAATGAGTCGTATAGATACAAAAACCCGCCAAGTCACAAAAATACAAACATGAGTTATTACCGGCAGTCGGTAGTTTAAGGCATCTTTTACATATTCTAATGACTATTTCCTTTCAAAACCTGCCAAATGATTTCTTTTGTGCTTTAAAAATCACTTATAAATTCAAACCCGCCAACTGCAGCAGTCATTTAGATACAAAGTCCGCCAAGCCCATTTTAATCAATGGACGCATGGGAAAGTATCACGTGGCGTCTCTCATGCTGCGCCGTCATCACATTGTCATCACAAGTTGTTATTGTAAGTGCAGAATGGATTCCTTTGAAACAAAATTGACAAGAACACCGCTAAATAAATGCAGGAAAAACAGAAACAGACCGAAACCCATAAAAGACAAGTACGAAGACATTTAATGTAAGTTTATTTTCTTTATAAAATTGTAGCAGACATCATTGTGCGGTGTATATTTCTGCAGATATGCTGCACATACCTTGCCAGAAATTCCAGAATGCAAACATTATAATTATTTGTAATGCAAGACTTTAAACATGTGCGATGTAATGGTGTTTCATAATCTATTTTACAATTAAAAAATAAACGTAAAAAGTATACCATCATTCAATAATATACAGGGTGTCCTAAATAGAGTAGGATTGCATGGGTATCTTTCTTATTTTGAAAGCTAGAGATCTGGTTAAATGGGCAATGTTATGCAGTTTTCAATGCTGGTTCAGATTATGCTGAAAAATTGTTCCTATTTTTATTTTTAATCTATAAACTATTTTTAAAACAAACCTAAACAAAAAAAAACCTAGTAAAATAACAATAAATTATAAAAAAATGTTCAAAATGCTGACTGTTAGTGGCTAAATGGCCAAAAAGAAGCTAAACACAATTGAGAGCGTTTTAGAATATTGCCAGTTACTTATCGCAATGTGTTGCGAATAACGCCTTTTATTACCTCTGTCATTGCTTCACAAAGTTCATCTACATTATTATAATTGAAGTTAGTTCCGTAAATTTGGTTTTTTAAAGTACCCTACAAATAAAAGTATGCAGATCTGGCTGGTCACTGAACATATGTATTAGTCGCTATTACTATGTTATTAAAACGGCCATTTAAATAGGTAATAACATCTCTAGCATTGAGTGGAGGGGCGCCACCTTACCGGTACTATATTTGAATATTTTGTGCCAAAGGTAGATCTTCCAATAAATCTTATAAGGTTGTTTGAAGAATTTCCAAATGACGTTGTGCAGATAGAAATATTATAGCACCATGTAAATCATTTCCCAATATGCCACAAAAAACATTAAAGCCGAACCGCACTTGGTATCGCTGTGGAATCACTATGTGAGGATTGTCCTGAGCCCACTAGTATTCGTTATGATGATTAAATAATCCACAATTAGAAAAATAGAATGCATCTATCCATAAAATTGTATTTATAAAATTACCATTTTCCGTAATTTTGTTGATTAACCTTCTGCAAAATGTTAATCTACGGATGTTATCATTTGCTTGTAAAGTATAAGAAATCTTAATTTGTAAGGATGCAACTTGTGCTTATTTAATATTGTCGATGCTCTAGATTTAGACACGTTAACTTGATTTTCTATTTGCCGAGTTGAAATGTTCGGATTAGCGAACATTTAACGCAGTAAATTGTTTTTGGCCAATAACTGTCATAATTGTGTGTCATAATTAGTTGTATTACGATTTTTTTTTACATTTCGTTTAAAAATAATTAAAAAAATATAAATAATAATTGGAATAATTTCCCATATTTTTCATTTTGACATAGGTTGTTATACATCGTTGAAAAGAGGAAAAGAAAATCTATTTAGACGTATAAAAATCAAATATGGCGGCCATTTAAAATAAGAAAGTTGCTATTAATATCTCGGAAACCGGACTTTTGTTTGGACTTGATTTTGAAGTTTGTGTGATCGAACGAAGTAACTTTTTCTCTTTATCATCTTTAATAATTATGAATATATCGGAGTTTTTAGAAAATCGCGATTTTTAGTTTTATTAGAATAACTTCTAACCTGCTCGGACTTTTGAAAACTTTTCAACATAATCTGAACCAGAATATAAAACTGCACGATATTGCCCATTTAACCAGATCTCTAGCTTTAAGAATAAGAAAGATATCCATGCAATCCCACTCTATTTAGGACACCCTGTATAAGTATTGCACTGCTGACATACCGAAGAGATCTAGGATTAGAGTTAACACTAGACAAAAAAAATCACTTACAATAAAATACAGCATTCGGAAAGATAATGGACAAGCGGTAAAGTTTGTAGTGAAAGTATTTTGTATATTAAAAAGAGCTCTCCACCAAGAGAAACTTGTGGGGGTGACAGAATAAAACCTAAGAATGACAATAAGAAAAATGCATTATCAACATTCATAGAGAGTCTGACTTGTTCTCAAACTCATTACTGTCGCAGTAAAACAGTAGTCAGAACATACCTTGCGAGCTGAATATCCGAAAATTGCGCAAAATGTACAATGAGTCAGTGGATGAACAATTAAAAGTGAAAGAATGTTTTTTACATACTATGTTAACAATCACTACAATATAGGCTTTGGAACACTATTTACAGATATGTGCTGAGATTGTCTAAAAACGCAAGAAAAGCTCAAAACTGAAGCAAATCAAGACGTAAAAATAGAACTTATGTTGGCTAACAGGGTACATAAGCTAAAGGCACAGGCTATATACTGGTACCTTAAAACTGATTGTAATAATATTCAGAGTTTGTCATGTGATTGTCGGAAAAATCTAGCCCTTCCCAAATTAGCCGATCAATCAGCTTATTTTTACCAACAATTCAATTTGTATAACAGTTGTAAAGGAGCCATCATCTACAAAGTTAAGCATTGAAAACGTAACTTCATACTGGTTGACAGATCAACAATTATTAAAAAAACAGTGTCATAGCCTCAACCCTCTTTCACTATTCTCTCCAAATTTTCTGAAGCAATTACAACTGTTCGTCTTTTTGCTGATGGGTGCGCTGGGCAAAACAAGAACTCCATCGTTATTGGTAAGCTCGCTTCGTGGCTTTGTCCAGTGGCTCCAAATCACATTTCCAAAATTGAATTTATTTTGCCCGTGGTCGCACATTACTACATGCCTCCCGATCGAGTGTTTGGGCTCATTGAACGAAAAGTCAAAACAAAATCCTGCAAGAGTACTACAAAATAATTAGGAATCTAGGAAAATATTGGGATGCTTATCAATGGAAGGAAGCTACCACTTAGGTTATTAAACCTCCAACAAACGGGCATTTTCAGTTTAACTGTGCCAACAGATTTATTTTGGAAAAGATATATACTAATGTTAAAGTACGCGGCGAGGTAAATTATAGGAGTCATATTGGATCATCTACAAGACATTGTTAAACGTGGCAAGACGCTAGCTATGTTAAATCCATCCATAACATCATGCAATTGGGAAGACGTGTCGATCCACAGAAAGCGGTATCCGTCGCCAATTTGTTATCAAAACATTATGAAGATGAGCGGAGGGCGTTACCAAATCTAGAATTTATAGGGAGGTTATTGACCAAGAACCTTTGGAAATACCCATAGAAGATAATGATGGCACTACTTGCTGCCAAAACAATGATCTTGGAATAGACACTGATTTTACGGTATGAACTAACCCACAATTTTACGATTTTGCTATTTTCTATTAAAGTTTTTTACTTGTGCTATAAATGATTTCGCAATGTTTTTCGATATAAATAAAAATAAACGTATAATATACAAAAAAAGTTTAACATTTTTCTTTAAGTTCACATGCACAACCCGCCAAGTCCATAAGTTCATATGCAAAGGCCGCCAAGTCATTTTTTGAATCTTTGATATTAATGCACCTAATGCGTCTAGATTTTTGAAAATAGCCATTTTCTGCCAATAAACCGTTATAGAACATAGTAAAAATACATCTTACGTCATAAATTGTATACGCTGCCTTCTGAAGGTTTCTGTTGTTTTTCTAGACTGAGAGCTGACTGATTTTTGAACATCTGATAAAATAAATAAAGGTACAGTTGTGTTCAAATATGTGTTGTACCCAGATTATTGGCTGTTGTAAGTCGTGTTGCCAAGTCAACCAACAGTGACAAAAATTATTTTATTTTATTCCGTTTTGAAAAGTAAAAATTTACATCAATTTCTGTCGTTATGAAACGTTAAATTTTTCACCACTGTCACGCACACAGTTATATAATGTAGTTATGTAAAGACATTATAAGTAGATAAAACAACACAGATTCTGGACCAACCCCCCGCAGAGATTTCGATTAACTTAATTCGCGGTTTGATTCGCGTTAATCGGCTGAATTGTCGCCATTATCCCATTAAAACGCGAATCCGCCACTTTAATGATGTAATTACCCGCAAATTCCGTATTCTTTATATACAATAAATTAATTACTCTAGATCTTTAGTGTATTATTTATCCTACCATTAAACCTTTATCGGTGGTTGTGTTTTACTCAACGTAGGCTAGCACTGAATTATTAATGAAATAGACCTAGATCTAACCTCTTAAAACATTTGTAAGCACAACACTTTTTTGAACTTTACGAAATTAAGTCACATTCGCACAGCAGAAATGTTGTACAACACATTAATGAACACGACTGTACATGTGACTCACCCGCAAATAAAAGTTGCTCAACACTAGTGCCAGACGAGGCACCCTTAATTTGCCAGTTGTCAAACATTAGATGACAGATAGATGACTCATATTTTTAATTTTTATTTATTGTTGTTAAATAATAAAGCATTACTCGCTTGAATAAAACTGTCAATTGCTTATAACATACGAATATACCTTTTACTTGGCAACTGTCAAACACTGATTATGGGTGGCTGACTTGTATTGGTCACTTTTGAACGAACCACTTCATATTTGGCAAGGACGAAGCGCTATAGTCAGTAAATGTTTTTATTAATCTTAAATCTCCTTTCTGATCACTTTAATTTTTAAGTAGTTGTGTATGTGTAACCTACACATTAGTAATGAAGAAGACACGTGTATATAACAGCTGTCAAACACTGGTAACACAAGAGTCAGCTATTTTTTGTCATTTTTCAACTACTCATAACTACTCATAACAGCTCGGGTGACGTTAATTTGCCATTTACCAACGAACAAAGTCAATCGTCATTATAGGAACTAATCCATGTCAATTATGACATCTCGTGTTGAGGCGATGCATCTTTCCAACGTCCATATTTCCTATCGTGTGTTCATCTTCAAAAAGTGTCAGTGATCACCAATCATCAACTTTCACTCCCACCAGAAGAGCATACATCCTTCTGCAAAAGAAAGCTTGACCACGTAGACGTACACACTATGGCGTTTGCGTTGGTCGTCTCTTGGCTTTTCAGAATTCGGCAAAGGTCGTCGGACGACCTCCTAAAATGTTAACCGCTTTTTCTGCAACATCTGGGCAGACGAAATGTTGACGTCCAAATTTCGCGTGTGTAGAAAACTGCGAGCATTGTTGCGCCACCTGATGGGATGGGAATGTGGATTGTCCGCGTTACGCAACGTGCGAAATTTGAGATGCCTCCTGACCTGGTTTCCTTTCAGAACGTTACGCGAGATTGTGTCCTCGATCCGGCGCTCATTATCTCACACAAGAAGTGCAGGATGACAACAAACGTATTAAATTCCCCAGGGAAGTTTTGAAGTAAAAATCAATACTGGAACGAGATTAAATTTGGATTGAACTTAATCTTGTAGTCCCGTGATGTGGCGTAACAAGTTTAAACTTCTTATTTTTCCATCTTAACATTAAAGGTTTAGGCTTCGCTATTAGTTTGGTAGAAGCGTGGGACAAAGTTGGAAAGAATGTAAGTAATCCAATTTTCGGAAGTTGACAGATATGCATATCAGGTTTAATTAAAATGACTACCCAAGAAAAGTTTGGAGGTGTAAGCAGTAGCATCCCTATCCGTCAACCGGGCTAAAGCCCCCCCCCCCCCCCCACATAGAGCTACTTATTGTATTAAAAATTAAAAATTTAAATTAATTCTTTAATCACATTTTTATTTACGGGGATGGAGGCACTCCATATTTATTCCTGGGGCCTCAAAAGCCAACGGACGGCCCTGTGTGTAAGTTACAAGTCTCAGTTAGAAATATTAATTTTAAGTTTGAGAACCTTTTTACTAAATTTGGAAATATCTATGCATAAAATTAAGAAGACACATCCTAAATTTAAGAAATGAAATGCAAAATAAAGATATAGAGTATAATAGTTGTGCCAAATTTAACACGAATTTCATTATAGTTACCCAAACCGCCATTTCCATCCACCATATGGCTTTTATATAACATAAAAAGGGAATAAACCTTGCAACTAAGCCAAAATTTGGTACAATTAATTATCTGTTAACTCTGTATATTGTAATGTCATTACTATCAATGTCATCAGATGAAATTTCAAGATTTATAATCTTGAAGTCATAAAATCTATGTAATTTTTTGTAGGTCCTATTTGAAATTGATACCATCATTTCGCAATTACAACTCGTTTTGTAAATTAATTCTATGCATATTTAGGAAATATATGAAATAGTTTTAAATTGACTTATGGAATAATTGAAAATTTTGTTTCTTCTGTTTTTTACTTTTTTCTATAGCAAAATAATTGCCATCTGGTGGTTGGAAATGGCGATTTAGGGGATTTCAATTGAAACACCGTACAGTATGTTCTATAATAAGCGCCCAATACTATAGCGACTTCACACTTCACAACAGTTAAACATTGAAACATTATAGTTATCGAGAACCACACTTATTATTTTTTTACTATGGCATTATGAGAATGATTCCGTTCATTTAATTATCTTAAAATCATAAAATTAGGTGATAAATTTTGTTTTCGTCGCGCATTTCAACGCGCGACGAACACGCGACATTTTCAAAATGTTCGAAATGCCTTTTTTTCTGAATAAAAACATAAGAAACCATATTATAATATAAATCATTGAATTCGCAATAGGAAATGTTATTAAATACAGGGTGTACTTCATTTACGGGCTTCATAAAAATATAAAATTGATAATGGTCTCTTCGAAACGAAACTGAGAATTTATAAACGCTCTCTTGTAGAGCTAAAAAAGTGGCAACGAGGAAGTGCCTTTTGTTTTTTTATACCTTTCAAAAGGTATATTAGGTATTATTAGGTTTTATTATTTATAGCAATATTTCGGATTTTGTCGAATATCTCGGGAAGTAAGCGGAATTTACTGATTTTCTCAACAGAAACTTACTGGCCACTAAATTGCGCAACTTTGTTTGTAATTTAACCGCCTTTGTAGCTTTTACGGTTTCCGAGATCCCCATGCTGTTGATCCTTATCCTTATTTTAGACACCCTGTTTTATCCCTGTATTATTAAATGGGACAGTCTTAGCTACAACTTGGTGATTTTTTTAAATACCTTAATTTATTTGTTGTGACTTCGCCGACAATTTTTTTAATGACTGCATAATTTTTTTGATCTATTCTTGTAGACCATTTTAAGTACTCTTCACCAGTCTAGATTTTTAGTAGGGTTATACATTGAATTTTTTTCAAAAAATGTAAAAACAAGATTTGAGCTAGTAGGCTGTTAAATCTTAAATTATCTGGAACAAACAATTTTTTTTTAAATTTCTGTATCCATTATAAGTTGAAAATATTTAAATTTCTCACGATTCTGCTTAAATTTCGCAAGTCTCTTCAAATGCAAACCAAATAAAAAATTTGGCAAACATTTGGTGGTCAATTCGTGACAAACATTTCAAATGTGGCATTAATTATCTAAAATTTGCAGTTAATATTTTCATAAATTTTAAAATTTCAAATCATAAATTTGGTAAAAATACAATTTTTACATGGAATTTTACAAATGATAACATCATTTTATAGACTAATCAAACCATGGAATTTACAATCTTACGACATACATTAAGATAACAGCACCAACAACCACTCACTAACTAATCATATACTCTCTTTATGTTTGCTGAACATACTTTATCTACCACGAAATTCCTACATTGTTATCTTTGCGAGAGTAACAGTTATGAGGCAATAAGGAAGAGCCAGGAGGACACAGCCAGTCCCTCAAAGTGCTACATTTAGCTAAGCGGCGTGCATATATGGATTCTGTTTAGCGGTACTCTGCGGCCCCATCCGCCCCCCTCAGATGGTGAATTATCGCGGGGGAGGTCGGAGGTCGCCGCCGATTTCCGCACCGTTAGAGGCCTCCACTGGGCGAGGTGGAGGTCGCAGGCGAAAAGAAGCGGCGACGTGTGAATCATTATTAAACGAGAATCGGCGATAATAATGATGATGATGATGATAACGGAGGGAGGGGAGCAAGTACAGGTCCAGGGTCAGGTGTCCAACCGAGCATCCATAACCCAGTATCAAGGCAGAGGCCAATTAAAAATTTTAATAACAAATACGAAGGTGACTCGCAATTATGAATCGCAATTATTAAAAAAATCTGAAATTATTAGTCGAAAGTACGTTTTACAAAAAAATGATGAGAATTCGCTGTAGTCACGATTAAATCCGTTATAATCTGATATTTACGACGAAAAAACTATTGAAAAAATTTATTGTTTCCAATAAAACTCGAGAAATTAAATGATCTAATTTATTTTCCTGCAGCTTCCTCGTTCAGTCCCACCTCGTCTGACGGCTGAGTGATGGCTTCATTAACGGCTTCAAAACGGCGCACAAAAAACGTAACTCAACCAGTTATTAGTTAATAAGATGCGCGAGCGGAAATGATCTTACAGTAAAGCGCTGAACGAAAAAACATGTTATAAATGAACCAAATCCCGTTTGGTCTTGTGCTAAAATTCCTTCATATGCAAAACAAGTCTGCTAAGATATAATCTCTAATTGGATACTGTGATACGTAATTAAAATTTTATTAGTATATCTACAAAAAGGATGGCAGCATTTTAATATGTTAATAATATAAACGGTGGCCATTAAAATTGTAACAATAAAGTTAATTAATATAAAAAAATCATAGAGCTGCTTCTATTTTAATTTCCAGTTCAGGACAGTTAACATCAGAACGAAAGTTGGAAGTTGTAACTTTCTTCTGCGACACTATAATATTGAGAGGTTTAAGTTTTTCTATGAGGTGATAACATAAGTAATTTTTAACTTTTATTATCACACTCATTTGTGACATCAGAACAAAAGAATGAATTAAGTAATACGTTTATGTTATTGGATTCTAATTGAGCAAACGATGAGTATAAAATCTTTCATTTATGGGGTCTCTTATATTATTCTGCTTAGAAATTAATTCTCATTTCAATAACCGTAAAACATAATTTATGTGGCAAACGTGACGAGTTGAAAAACCTAATTTTCTTCGTTATTAATATTAATTATGTAATAAACTGTCCCCATTTACGGACATCAAAAAACATACTGCATTTTAATTAACGTAATAAAGATTTTAGCTCCTCCCCTACATTATAATCGTGATTATCTGCTCGTAAATTATTAACTGGAGTCCAGGCGAGGAGCAATTAACGAAGCTTATCCCAGAAACTTGGATTACAGTTATGATGAATTACAAGCCCTCAATTACAGCTGCACGTCAGGATTTATGCCCACAGTTATCCCACGTAAATCCCGACGAGCGCGAAAAATGGTAATCATCAGGAATTCGCTGCTTCCAGGCAGAGCATTCGAAGTTGTACATGTAAATTTCAGGATTTGTCAGAAGGTGATAATTTATTCATCAACGCAAGCACCAGCCATGATATATTTTTAGAAATATCTGTAGGTAGGTCATGTCAAATGATATAAAAGCTTGTCTCTTATCGCCCGCTCTCGTATTTTCCCCATCCAACGGTCGTTACGTACAAAAACGTATAAAATATCTTGCGGCATTCCTTACTGAGTGGTATTTGTAAGCCGACCCGTCGATCCCATTGTGTGTTCACTCCATCGGCTCCAGAAGGAAATGGCAAAAACAATCGATGACCGTTAATCGCTGGAGCGAATTTCGTCCGGTCGCCCATGGGCAATGGGCAATGGCATGGCATCTCCCATTGTCTCCTCTTCCTTAATGGAGAGTTCGTTGATCCTTCGCCCAGGTGGCTCGAAAAATCACGCCGTTTCCCGACGTTAAATCCGATTTAACGTCCGTTTACGTGTGTGCTGTGACTCGCCGGAGATTGATGGCACCTCGGGGTCTCGGTTTTGGGGCCGTTTAGATGTTTAGTGCGTCGTAACTCGCGCGCTTTGTATGCACTCAAAGAGATGGGATTCACACGAGTGTGCGTGCGGGGATTGATGCGTGGTCAACGTTGCCGTTATGCGTGCACGAATATCACGGGCATACTAATTAGTATTATATATATTCTAGGAGATTTTTAATCGATTACTAGGCAGAACGTGATTGAGATACCAGATTTCTTGACCCGGAGATAAATTGTGTTGTCAGATCCAGAGGTAGATGTTTACGAAATTCAATGATAATTTGGTCGATACTGGGCTAACAAATTGTAAAAATAATCATACTATTAATTTAGATAAGTATAAATTACAACCCATAGACTAACTGTATTTTGCTGATATGTGATATTATAAATTACTAACAAAATATCGAGCCTGCATGACATTTGCAAACACATTATACAACTAGACTATAAATTAACATCAACGTTGCAAAACAACTCCGATTTTGTGCGGCAAGAAAAAAACGAATGACCCGCTGCTTGAAAACCAGACGTCCTTCGCGATACAGATTGGCTATCGCCAATATTGATTATTAATAATTCCTAGCTCACAGCTCTTAATTCGCTAAGCAGTATCTTATGTGTTTTAATACAAATATAATTGATCACCAAAATTAACATACCTTATTAGTTTTTAATGATATGAATCGCCAGACATCTAAATTGGTATGTCAATAATGAAATATTTAGACGGCTCATGACTCATCCATGAAGAGCGGGTTCGACCTGTTGGTACCTTCTCCGGGCATCATACTAACACTCGTTTGCGATGACGTTATGTTCCCGTTGGTCTACACCAGACACCCAGACAGTGGTTCTCAACGGGGGCTACACCGTACGTTTTGGGGGCCATCGATAAAAACGCAAATTTGGGAGGTGACGGCAAATTCTAAATAGGCCGCAAATTTCCCGCGAGATCCGCCCCAATCCGATCCGATCCCGATTCAAAGTTTGAAATTAAAATAATACAGTAAAAATCGAATAAAACTTCTATTGAGAACCGAGGGTGCTTATGTTACCATTAGTCTAATTTTGGGAGGATATAAACTGCGCCAATGTTCAAGGTATAATCCTTTCGAACTCAAACTCTCCGATAATCCGACTTGTAAACTGCGCCAATGCCCCCCCTGCGGCATTACGAGATACTTAATTGCATAGCTTGTACCTGTTTCCGCGTAGCCCGACTTAAAACCTATTAAAACCGGAAATGGAAGAGTTTACGTGAATACTTCGCACAGAATAATAAACATATAACATGCAGTATTACCGCGATCTCTTGGGAGGATTTTTCTCCATTCTTTTTGCGGGAGAGGAAAAGTGTGATTGGTTAGGTTAGGTTGGGTCAGGATTTAATTAATTAATTAATTAATTAAACGGCGCAATTTACATCTAAGATTAAGGAAAACCCTTGACCCTTGCCCGCCCCCCGCGATGCATGATCCTTCCTCGCCATCGGTAACCGATTATATTTTTTGCACAGTTTACATCTAAGATTAAGAAAAATCCTTGACCATTTTAGCAGTACGCACGTGGCCCTAATTTTCAGTTTTTTACTGTATCAGATCTAAAGCCTCGTTTACATTTGGAAAGTTTACTGGCGGAAAGTACTTGCCGCCATTAAACTTACGATGTGTAAACAAGAAAAACGTCTGTCAAGAAATAAACTAAACAAGAAAATAAGACGTTTTTCTTATTTACATATCGTAAGTTTACTGGCTTCAAATTCTTTCCGCCAGTAAACTTTCCAAATGTAAACGAGGCTTAAATCAAATTCTCGCAAGTACCATTTTTTTTATTTATGGAGGGGCAGAGTCAGGGTAATAAGAGTATTATTTCGAAGTGGTCGAAGTAGGCCACAGGTAAAAAATGGTTGAGAAACACTGGTCTACAGCGCGACTGTTATTGTCATCTGTCACTACCGACTTCAATGACATTTGTGTTGTCGTTTGTAGCCGACGGGACTCTAGTCACCAGTTGCTGTCGCAATTTCTACTGTCTTATGTTGCTAATAGTTCAGTCGAAAAAAAGGACGGTTGGTGTGCAAAAGGTCCGGTAGTTTTGATTTTTTGATATGTTATTAGTATTGGACTTGTGATGCAAAATCCACATTTGCGACCTCGGCGCATCACCACGTGCCACCTCGTGTCGAAAAAACATCAACATTTTTGACTTAATCTTTATTTTTTCAAAATATCTCCTAAATGGTTAGTTTTACTGAACAAAATATTCTTTCCAAATATAAACTACGGTAAATTTGCTACAGTTTGTGCCTAAAACTAGCTCTTTAGCCCAAATAGTCACTGAAATAAAGTATATTTAAAAAACCTATTTTTGCAAAAAGTTGCAGAAATTATGATGTTTTGTCGGTTTTTATTGAATATATCCTAAACTAAGATGTTTAGAAGAAAAAGTAGTATATATCAACGAAAAATAAAATTTGCCGTAAATCAAGCGTAGCAGCGACCAATAGTATGTGTTGAAAGATAGCATGGGTTAAAAAAATCATCAATCTACGGGAACACTGTTTTAGTTCATTTCTTTTATTTTTCATTTTACATTCATTATCATTACAAATTTAAATTTTGATATAAAAGAATAAAAATATTAAAAAAATATTTTTAAAACTTACTGAGTAAAAGTGGTCACACTTGCTTCTGTTACAAACAGTGCCAAAATTGGAGAAGACAAAATTACGGTGGACGCACCGACTCTCTTCCATAGAATTTGTGTAGCTAAACAGTCAGATGAAGACTTGAAAATGTTTTTCACATTTGAAATTTCGCCTTATCCTTTGTCAGTGTTTAATGAAGAGGGGATGCGAAAGGGGACCAAATCATTATTTTCGGCGTTTACACCAACCAAAGTTGATGCTATCCAAGAAATAAATAATTTTGCAGTTGTAGATGGAGGCCACCTACTTCACAAAGTTGTTTGGCAGCAGTGCATTGCTAAGGGTTATCTAACGTACATACTTACAAGCACATTATAGCTCTAACGTTCCTGTAGTATTTGATGGATACCATTCTACCCTTAGTGGTATAGGGTATAGGGGACTACTCGCTGGAGGTAAGGAGAAGAATCGAAATAGCCAGAGCTGCATTTACATAAATGAAGAAGATATTTTGCAGTCATGATCTCTCATTGAACATCAAGATGAGACATATTAGATGCTATATTTTCTCCGTACTCTTATATGGTGTGGATGCGTGGACCTTAACTGAAGCATCCAGCAAAAAATTAGAAGTATTTGAAATATGGATCTATAGACGTATGCTAAATATTGTTTGGACAGATACTGTTACGAACATTGAGGAACTAAGAAGAATGAAGAAGGAACCAGAGTTACTGTTTACCATCAAAATAAGGAATCTGGAATACTTCGGGCATATAATGAGAAACGGAGAACGATATCGATTGCTGCAGCTCATACTGCAGGTCAAAGTAATGGGGCGCAGAGGACCAGGCAGAAGAAGGATACCTTGGCCGAAGAACCTGAGGCAATGGTTCAATTCAACAACAACGAAATAATTTAGAACAGCCGCAAATAAAATCAAGATCGCAATGATGATCGCCATTATCTGAACCGGATGGGCACCTGCAGAAGAAGAAGATTCTACCCTTCTGATGTAATTAAAAGCACCAAAAGTGCGGAACGCATTCGACGACGAAACTTATTATTTTCACATGAGATCATTTTCAATGAAACTACATATCCAGAGGTTTCTCAAGAAAAAAAATTAGCAAACGAAAGCAATAAGGTGCCGCTTCATTGACCTCCTGGAAAAGGTTTTGCAAGAAGCAGACATAGCAGTGAAACAAGCAGTAGAGGATGCAGACGTATTAATTGTGGAAACTGCTATTGCTATTGAACCTAAATTTGACAATATTCTTGTGGTTGGGAAAAACATTGACCTATTAGTCAGTCCTTTTAACGGCGGTAGCTCCAAGGATATGCAATGTGTACTTGCGAAAACGTGGCAAAGGGAGAACACCTGATGTGTTATACTCCACAACGTCTTTTAAGTATAAGTGCAACGAAATGATTTTATTCATTCATGGATTGAGTGGGTGTGATACAACAAGTGCCCTCTTCGGTCACGGGAAGACAAAATTTTGTTCTCTATTAGAAAAAAACCCACACCTGAAAGAAGAAGTTCAAGTATTCTTCAACCCTGCAGCTACCGTTGCAGGGCACGTGACCAAGCCAGGCGAAGAATTTCTGATTTATTTATACGGAGGTAATTTTAGAAACTCTGCACGTGACCTCAATGATTTGCGTTACCAACTATTTGCCAAATCAGCAACGTCCAGTCTTATACGCTTACCCCCAACGGTAGACGCAGCACGATTTCTTGTCTTACGATGTCACCTTCATTACTATTGGTAATCATAATGAATGATATATGGAATTTAAATTTGTAATCATAATGAATGATAAATGGAATTTAAATTAAATTAACTAAAATAGTGTTTGAGTAGATAATATATTTAATATATTTAAACATCTTACTGAACTGTTGTGTTTGGTTCATAGCAAATGTATTCACCTTTTGTTGATCTATACGACTTTTTCCTCTCAACATCTTAGTTCAGGAGATATTCAATTTTTGCAACTTTTTCAAAAATCAGTTTTTTTACACTTTATCTCAGTGACTATTTGGGCTAGAGAGCTAGTTTTAGTCTGAAACTGTAGCAAATTTATCGTAGTTTATATATAAATATAAAGTTTTAAAGTTTATATTTGGAAATAATATTTTTTTCTGTAAAACTAACCGTTTAGGAGATATTCTGAAAAAATAAAGAATAGTTCAAAAATTTTGATGTTTTTTCGACACCAGATAGCGCGCAGTTACGCGCCGAGGTCGCAAATTTTGATTTTACATTACAGGCCCAAGACTAATAACATATAAAAAAATCAGAACTACCCGACCTTTTGTATACCAAAATGTATTATTTTACTGGACTATAACGCGACTGGTGTAGTCATTTGTCGCTAATACGGCTTCCACAGTTACTTGTTATCGTTTGACGCTGATGTCTACAGTGCTTTTTAGTCAATTTTCCTTGTCGCTACATTTTAAGCTTAAAGCGACTTCTACACCCATCTGCTGGTGATGCAATTTCTACTATCAATTGTCACCGAGACGACTTCTGAAGTTATTCGTCCGTTATGCACCTTCGACAATCTATGATAGCTGATTATGCTAATTGGCCACTAAAGATGTGGTTTCAATTAAAAATAAACCATGCTTTGATGATTCACACCCAGGACCTCTACTGGCGCACTGGACTATGTTATACTTGTTAAAATCATTATCAAAATTCTTACCGTCATGCTGTCGCACCCATTGTCCGCCTTAAGGCAGAGCTTCACGTTGCACTGGTAGTAGACGGAGGCGGTGTACGGGAACTTGTGGGCCTGGAAGTGCACGGTGGCCCTCGTCTTCTCCTCCGAGTACTCGAACATGCCCATGATCTCCGAGTCCAGGGGGCAGCCGTCCTCGTTGATGAGCCGCTGCTCGCCCCAGCCGAGCCCGTCCCTGACCAGGCAGTCGGTGATGCGGATGCCGTACGTGTCCTGCTGGTCCAGCGAGATCTGCAGCGTCAGCGGGTCGCCGATCTTCACGTTCTCGGCGACCTCCTTGGTGCTCGGGTCGCCGGAGAAGATCTTCATCGTGCAGCCGGGCATCGGTGCCAACGCCGTTACAGGGTCCGCGTGCATCAGACTGGAAATTAAAAAGACAAGTAAAAACATTGGAGAGAAAACAACGGCATATTTCGCATCAGCTCTAATGGTATTCATCTCCTCAGGGGTAGGCCTAAACCTGGATTCCAGAGTCACCTAGAATCTTGTCTGAGCCAGTTACTTACTTTCAGTCATTTAAATTTCTTGTTCTTCATTTCTCTTCAAACATTTCTCTTACGGCAGCAATACATTTGATAAAGTAGACGGAACGACTCCGCGAAAAATTCACGTGGATATTTTCCATACTCGAAGATCACACTAGTAAAAGTTAGTGATGCGGAAGTGTCGGTTGCGGACGGAAGTTTGCGAGCGCCCGTTAACTACCGTACATGACGTGACCACATTGTAATTGGCATGTATACTCTAATTTTTGTAAACTGGCATTCACGTCATCAAACAGCTGTATGAGGAGGTTTTTTCGTACTAACGTGATTGTTTTCGAAAATATGCATAACAATAGTTTAAGAATAGAAATTAATCTGAGGATCATTTGTTACATAACACTGATCACCGGTGGTTATAAATCGGTAATCGGTGTATTAACCGCGGACACAATTTTCGCCTGCCAATCATGTAATAAATCATGTTATGTTGGCGGCCGTGATATTTTTTCGGCGACGATGCCACATCTTTTTCACTAACCCATGCTCATACATGTGTGTATAACCAAACTTCTTTGACGTTTAACTTGTTACATTTGATCGATTATTACAATACATATTTTGTCATTGTAGATGTTAAACCATAACCACAAGATTGATATCTGTATGATAAACGGCAGATAAGTCGACGAATTTGATACGAACCGCGCACTGTCGCACAAGATTACTCGGGCGCAACAGCTGATTGCAGCCATTTTTAAATACCCAGGACAGCTGGCAACCTTGTAAAATTGTGTCATCATTATTATGATTATTATTTTGATCACGTGAACGCCAGTTTAGAAATATTAGAGAATAGCCGTAGGGATGGCTCAACCAGTCTTGTCATTAAAACTAAATGGGCTCATAAACTTTCGGCTCTCAAATGAGACGGTGAGAACTAATTGATCTTCGTACTTCCTTATAGGTTTTGTCCTTTTGTTTGTTAAACGATGTTTTAGTTTACGTTATAAACTTCTGGCAACACTAATCAACATTATTAATATTGAAAAGTGAAAAAAAAAATAACGTAAATTTATTCTGAAGAATCGCGTTCTCTAAATAACGTACCAAAACACTCAATAAAGAATTGGTTATTACGGTTTCTGGCGATTAACTATCTTATAACAAATAAAGAGGAGTCAACAGGAATCGAACGGCGCTGCAATAAATTCGGTATAATGAGGAAGTTACCAATTAGTCAGGAAGTCAGGCCTTAAAGCACCAATAAAAACACGGCAAATCAATTAATCTTTATTTATTGGTTATTAAAAACTATATTAAATTGGCTACCGATGCGAGCCGCTTCAACGGTACTCCTGGACGTGTGTTATTACGAAAAGCGAATCCTAAATAATTACGATGATTGCGCCGTGTAATTAACCGGAGGAGGAAATCGAGTTTTGACTACCGAGCCGTGTAAACCGCCGGTTTCCGGGCAAAAATCCCAAAACAATGGATAATTGAAGGAGACACGATTACTGCTGTAGGAATATCCTCGTGCAAGGATTACGTTTTACAAATAAAATTTGTCGGTAAACGAATAGGTACATTTAAAATTCTTACAGCGGATAAGGAACTAAAAATGACTAATTCTATTAGATATGGCATGTCAGTAGAATGATAAATCTGGAACATCTTATATTGATGGTTCTTTATAAGTGATAACGATATAAACTTAAAAAAATAATGGCAATCCAGCAAAAGAGTCTTATTTGTTCAGAAAAGGCAGAGGTTTGCTAAAATGTTTAAATTTCCTTGAACTTAATCCTTGGAAATAATTCGTTTGAGAACAACAAACCGATTTCTCCCATCATTTGTCGCTGACACGAATTTGATCGTTGGTCGCTAACGTATTTTCTACAGTCATTTCTCGCTAACGTGACTTCTACTGTCTTTTGACTGATGTGAGTTTTAAGGTACTATGTTGCTGATATGACTTTTACATTTGTTTGCCGCTGTCGGACCTTCTAAAATAGTTTGTGACTGACACGATTTCTATTGTCATAGATCATGTGTCTGATTACACTGGTCAACGCAATGTTTGTGCTTTTGACATAATAAATAGCTGACTAGGATAGAAAATTTTGCGCTGATTTCAGAAACGTCAAAAAATGGTTTCTAGCACGTCAAGTTTTTGTGGGATTTCAATTTTTGCAAAACCTGTGGAACTTATTTTTTTTACCGACTCCCATGATTTTTATGGCAATACTGTACTCAAATTTCAGTTTGATAGTTGCCGTTATCAATTTTGTAACCACCCTTTCACTGAGTGCGTGTTTTGATGTGATGTGAAGTACTAGTGAAAAAAATTTGTGGAAAAAATAAGTAAAAAGGTCCTCAGACGAGCAAAAACAGTGCTGACTCTTTTTGTTATACGTGCGGTGAGTTTACACCAGCTTCTCAAAGAAAAATATTGACTGTTTTGGAGAAAAAGGTGTATGAACTCTGTTTAAAGTGCAAAGTTGGCAACCAGGACAAGTCATGGGCTCAGGACGTGAGCTGTGTACTATGTTACAAGAACTCTCAGGGGTTGGCTATAAGGTTCACATAAAGCTATGCTTTTTGCGGTTCAGATGGTTTGGAGGGAGCCGAAGCATCACATCAATTATTGCTATGTACTTCTGCATAGCAAACGTATCGGGGTGTGCAAAGAAGAAGAAGCAGCACATGACACAACCAAACCTCGAATCAGCCATACGATCTGTGCATCACAATGAATACCTATACCTAAACCTCCAGAAAATTATTAATTAGAAGGAACTTCAGAAGTTCTTCTTCAAGGCTTTTTCATCAGAAGAGGATATCGAAAAACCTGATTCTGAATTCTTTATGGAGGTGTCTACGTCTACTAAGCCTCACTTGTTAAATCAAAATAACCTTAATGATCTGGTATGTGTTGTATCCGAAATGCTCACGGCCTACAAATATATGGGATGTGTCTGTCAAAATTCACTTTATACACTCTCATATTGATTTCTTCCCAAAAAAGTTAAAGACGAGCACAGAGAGCGCTTTCATCAGAATATTGCGGCTATGAGAAGCGATACCAAGGAAAATGGAACCCTTCTATACTAGCCGACTATTGCTGCACCCTGCAGAAAGACTCTCAAGATACGTACAAGCTCAAATTGGCACCAAACGGATAATTTGTATAGTTTTATCATCGAGTACTTGCCATACTATGAAACAATTATGTTATGAAACTTTGTAAAATAAAACAAAAATCTTACTTCTAGCACAAAAATATTTATCAATTTGTACAAATGCAGAGTAAATACTTTCCGAAAAATACATTTAAATTTTAAACCGAAGGGATAACACATTCGTCAAAATTTGTCGGCCAGTGTTATAAACATAATTTCCGTAGGTAATTTTAATGTTGTTTATTTTTTGCCCTGGCGGGTGAAAGGTGACAAGTTCGCTTGTCAACTTTCACTGACGTGACATCCGCAAAAATGATCACTGATAGGTGAAAACTGACAAGTGATAAGTTTGGTCTGTCAACTTTCACTGATGTGACGTTTGCAAACCATGAGCATTGGGAGAGGAGAGGTTGTGAAGTTCGGCCTGCCAACTTTAATACCGGATAGCTTTATAAACACATTTTCTGTAAATCATTTTACTGTTCTGTATTTTCTTCTTATTTTCATATCAATTGCCAATAATAATAATAATAATAATAATAATAATAATAATTTATTGATCCTTCTGACACTAGTATGTCTTAGGTCAAATTAAATTACACATCGAAAACAAATCAAACCGGCCATACAAGTAATAGCTTAATTGGCTGGTTCCAGTCTTTCCCAGCATATATTTCAAACTCGCTCCATATATAGAATGCTTCGCGCAATAGAGTGAGTTTCGCTTGAGATTTAAAATATTTTACGTCAAGTTCCCGCACACTCTGTGGTAGCGCGTTAAAGAATTTAATTGTATAGAAAGTTGTTCCTGTTAGTATGCGTAACAGTCTGCTTTCTTTAGATACACATTGTCTTTCGTACGTGTGTCATGTTTAGCGGCGGATTTAGGGGGGGTGGGGGGCTATAAGGGCTATAGCCCAGGGCGGCAAAATCCAGGGGCGGCAAATATTTGAAAAAATACCAAAGGCACAAGTAACAATAAAAAATTAATATACAAATAAATAAATAAATGACGAACGAAAAAAGGCAAATACAAGAAGTAAAGCATCTCACTACCTCCTTCAACTTCAAAGATTAGAAACGAAAATTAACTGTGTCAATTGAACAAGTATCATTATACTACAAGAATGATTGTAATGTTTTTGGACATTACAATCATTCTGTTTTTTTTTTGTTTTCGCTTTCTTGACGCTGTTTTATCTTTTTCATACCGGGTGATTCAAGTTTTATTACCATGGGTTTTTTAGGCATTTGGAGTTGCCAAAAAAATATGAAAATTTGGATTTATATAGGTCTAATACTAATCTACGGAAAGGTAGTTAGACTTTTTCGATATAATTATATAGACGGTTATAAAATTTAAAAAAAAAACTCTCTTCGGGCAAAATTTTCTATCGTTATTTTTGCCCTAAACTGTTTTATTTTATTCATAGAACCCATTTATGAAATAAAAAATTAACGAAAATGATTAGATTTCAAATTAAAGCATTTTTTTTACATTACAGACCAACTTTCCTCGGTATGATTTATGATTTTGTACCCTACAAAGCATTGACCGCGCCGGTGCGGTTGGAACGTTTTATGACTATATTATTAAGCAAATATTGAACTCCGGTCCTGAAGAAATCCTTGCGTCGGTATCCACCCAGCAGGCTGAAGGATTGGGTACGGCCCTATCATAAAACCCATAAAATTCATTATAGGGACTATTACTGGAAGCAGCCGTCATATTTTACTATTTAGTTATAAATCTTACTGTTGCAATATCTTCTTATCGTCAGATTGGGCTTCATCAATATCTAAACATTTGTACTTATTTTGGATTTTTTATTTCAATTAGAAGTCGCCATTTTTGGCCTGGTAATAAAACTTGAATCACCCGGTATAACTGCAGTTCGAACTAAAATTTATTTCTGTGATATTTCTCATATTAAGGTTAATTAATTCCATAATTTAAGTAATAAGATTAAGGAGGTACCATTATTACTTAAAATATAAAATTTATTTATTTTTATATATTTTATCAAAGTGTTGTCCCCCATCACTTTCCCCCAGACTTTCAAAGGTTACAATTTAAGTTTTAATACCAAGAGACGCTTTAGATGAATCATACTTTTCACTCTGAAGCAATAACAACACAAAATGGTACATTTTTTAATGTGCAACGCGACTAGCCATTTTACTGATTCATCAGATATTTTTTTAAATATTCTAAAATTGTCGGATATGTTAATTTAACGGCCTTGTGCCCTGTTGCATCTACGCGAGTAAAATATTAACTCGGGGTTATAAATTTAACTCGGGGTTAACCTCATAAATGACTTACACCAGATCTGAAATAAAACATAAATTGCGAGTTGCACGAACTTGATTCATTCACAAGTGACCCGTTTTATTTAACCCAAGGGGTTTAGTTTGTATACGTTACTCCGCATCATCAAGTTTTGATGCTACCGATTCGAAACTTCACCCTGACATAAATATAACTCTGGGTTACATAACCCGAGTTAAAACAATGTTAATGCATTCGGGCATTAATGGGATAAATATGATTTACCATCATTCTTAACTTATCTTCTGTTCTACTATCATCGGCCATAACAGCAAAATAATATGCATCAATAGTTTATTTTACAAACATATTCAACAAACAATTAGCGGTACTGTCTGCAATTCCATTAAGATACACATCATCTAGACACAATTCTTGGGAGGATTATAACTTTGTAAAAATGTTTTTTTTTTGCAAAACTTCAAACACTTCTTCTTAACAGTTTCCACGATTTGTACTTTCGGCCTTTCATTATAGAATCTAAACAAAACAAATTTGGCGTTTGTTCTGTAATAAAACAACTTCTACAGTGATCATACTTGAGAGAGCTATTAAAAAGAGACCATTTTTGCATAGCGACTTTATGATCCTCAAAATCTCGATGTACTTGATATTTTCTCAAGCTGTTTTCCAATTTTTAAGGCCGAATGAGATAAAACTGGTTTTATCTAGATTTTTTTTAAATAGCTTGTACAGGAAGCAGAATGCTGCATTTTTCCGGACGCTGTATTCTGCCCAAAATAGTCCCGAAACCATTTATGTACTTTGGAAGCTTCTTTTATTTTATACATCCTGCTGAATACGGATAATAATAATAAATATTTAGGTACATTAAATATTTACCACCTCCTTGCTGGTTCAATTGTCAGTAACAAAACGTGTTTGATGCCAAGAAACCAAGTAAACAGAGGAGAAAAACACTTGTAAGGATGCCAGGGGATGCCAGTAAGCCGACTCGACTCGAGCGGAGAGGGGGCTCTCTGAAACAGCCTAGTTTCGCCCCTGGAGTGTTTTTTTTTTTGGATTTTTGAAAGGAGTGGAATAAAACATATCCAAAAACAATAGGTACTTAAATATTTGCGAAGTGCATTGAGACTTTTTAACGATGCCTGCGTCCAACTGTTCAGCAGAAAGATCGTTTTCCGCGTTGAAAATAATAAAAAAATTATACAAGCTCTAGTCTACAATGACCGAAGAACGCTTGAATGATGTGGCAATTCTGACCATCGAATCGGAGCTCACCAAAATATTAAACTTTGATGATATTATAGATTCATTTTTAATTCCACAAGTGACCCCAAGACATTAGCCTGTACGTCATATGGCTTTGAAAAACAACATAATATGCAATTCTTAAATAATCCACAGATACATTCTTCTTTACATTTCTCAACACAAAAACAGAGCTATTCAATTTTGATGCCAGTTTCCCACCCTGAACCTGGCACCGTAAATGATCATCAATGTGTAAGCCTAAGTATTTTGCACTTTCTGAAAATTCAGTATTTATTGTAAGAGTCCTAAAGGAGAACATTATATCCACAGTTTTTGACTCATTGAGTTTTAGTTTATTTTAGGAAAACCAATCACTGGCTTCCCCTAATGCCCTTCTGATACATTCTTCGCTCTCCTGTACACCATTAGCTGAACTTAGCAAAACCGTATCTTCGACATACATTATAACTTCACCCGATACGGCAGATGATGTGACGTTCGTACACAATGATCACTGACAGGTAACAATGACTACTGACAAGTGACAAGTTCGCCTATCACCTGTCACTTGCCGACATTATTTCATACTGCTGTTTATGTTTCTCTCTAATTCTACACGAACCTCGATAATACTTTGCGGAGAAAGCTAATCACCACCCAACCTAACACTCGTCGCACAACCAAGCAATTTTGCGACCCTGTGACATGACATTAGTCTCGCCGCTCCATCGCTTCCGGCCCGTCATCTTCAGCGTGCGTGCCAAGATCCGTCCGGCCTTGTCTCGCCATCCTCATCCTCATCCAGACACTGGCCTCGGGCCTGGCAGTTTTCTGCTCGCGTAATTAATGACCGATGCTGAAATGAAGCGTCTCACGGACGTTGCGGACCATATCATTAGTGTTCGATCAATCCGCGTTTGGTGATGGCTGGACGTGATGGCTGATGCTACAACGATCACAGGTGCATGAAGTTTGCGGAAAGTTGGAAGTAGAAACCATGAAAATTTTGAAAACGTTGTAACTTTTTTATTTTTAAAGATAATCTTCATTTTTCAAGGGCAGTAAACGGCCCTAATGGTTTGTCAGTCATTTATGCAAAAATATGTTACAAAACTCTAAAGATAAAAAAGCCGGCGCCGGCACCAGCATGAAGTCTGCGTAAAAAAATTGAAAAACGCTGTAACTTTTTTATTTTTAAAGATAATGTTTCTTTTCGAATGCAGTAAACGGCACTAACGATTTGTCCCTCATTTATGAAATAGTTATTAGCGGAGCGCATCAAAATCAAAGGGACAAATGGCACTTTGCGCCCGAGTAATACATATGATTTTTTCTAACACCATTCACGGTGTTTTGTATTAATGCTATATTTTCTTGTGAATGACAAATAAAAAACCAATTGTCAAAATATAATATTTAGAATATTGTTAAAACTTAAGTATACAAGGAACGTACGATTTTTTATAAATAAAAATAATACGAGGCTTATGTCGCACGTTGAACGGATTACGACTACCATTGTGGACCGGTTGAATAAAATACGTAATGGATTTGAATTAAACCCGGTGCGTGGTTCGTAGGATCTTAAAATGAATGGGAATACATTGCAACGGGGTATGTAGCTGGTCAAGTTTTCGTCGGAAACTTTTTGTTTCTTGCGTGCTAAGTATATGTACCTCAATTAACCCGCCTTAGCTGGCCTCATTTTCACTACATTCGTTGACAACGTAAATGTCAAATTTTGATTGATGTGATGACAGTTGTTTGTTGTATTTTAATATTTAACTTGAAATTAAAATTAAAAATAAAAATGAACCGAAGAAGAAAATGACATGGCAATCTCCGAAGAATAAAATGGGAGAGTTCCAAATAGATCATGTCACAATAAAAAAATCGCAGACAAGAGAAATACAAAATGTCAAAGTCATAAGGTCGGCAAACATAGACTCGTCCCACTATGAACCAGAATAAAAATCAAACTAGTTCCTAACAAGCACAAAACAGAAAGAAATCATAACAGAACATTCAGAGTAGACAACGCACTTCTAGAAACCATCAAGGAAAAATATCAAGAAATGGCGAATGTAGAAACAACAAATTGGGAAAACATAAAGAGCACAATTGTAGAAAGAGCAAAGGAGGTGGCACACCGTAAAAAGACCAAAATACACCATTGGTGGAGCTTAGACTGTGAAAGAGCAATTAAACAAGGGTCCAAACACTGGAAGACATGGCAAAAGACGAAATTAGATATAGACTATGAAAACTTCCGAGAAACCAGGAAAAACACGAGTAAAATAATTAGAAGAACCAAAAGAAATTATGACAAAGACACAACAGGGAGGATAGAAGAAAACTTTAGAAAAAATAAAACCAGAGACTACTACAGCACATTTAAAGACGCAATCCAAAAATACCAGACACCGAAAATATGTTTTCGGAAACCAGACGGCAAAATAGCAGTTAATAACATAGAAAATTGCGAGCTCCTAGCAAAACACTTCGAGGAAATACTCAACAGCGAAGCAGCTGAAGGCTTCCCACCAAGCTGAATAACAACCAAAACAACAAACAATTGCAAACCTCAAAAACAACAAAGCACCAGGGGAAGACTCCATCACAGCGGAGATGCTAAAAACATGCAGCCCGAAGATGGTGGAAAACATCAAAAACATGATTAAGAAGATTTGGGAGGATGAAGGAGAGTTTAAAGAAGCCATAATTCAACCGATACACAAAAAAGGAGACAAAAAAGACGTTAATAACTACCGCGGAATCTCACTAATACAGGTGGTGTATAAGATATTATCCAAAACAATATTAAAAACAGCTGAAACACAACTAGATGGCCAAATCGGGGAATATCAAGGGGGTTTTAGAAAAGGAAGATCATGCATTGAACAAATAATGTCTTTCAAAATGATACAAAAACAAACACTACACATCAAGCGGAAAAAAAATTGTAACAATGTTCGCAGACTTGAAAAAAGCCTACGACTCAATTGATAGAAACGCGCTATTCAAGGTACTAAGAGATATGGGATTGGACAACAAAACACATAAACTAATAGAAGCAACCCTTACCGACACATAGCCAAAGTAAAATTTAGGGGACTGTTATCGCGACTAATCAAAATTAAAATGGGAGTCAGGCAAGGAGATGGAATTTCGCCACTGTTGTTCAACGGTGCGCTAGAAACAGTAATAAGAGAACGGAGAAGGAAGATAGGGGAGAAACATTTCCGATACATAAAGCTGACCAAAGATAAATACATTGGAAAACCTATTACAGTGGACTGCCTAGCCTTTGCGGACGATATAGTAATTTTCGCAAATTCGAAGGAGGAAGACAAGGTGAAAATTGAAATTCTCGTGGAAATCGCGAAGAAAATTGGTGTATAGATAACTTTTGAAACGACGAAATATTTCACTACAGAAAAACAGTCGAAAATTAAAACAAAGTACGGATAAATTGGAGGGGTCCAGAAATTTAAGTATTTAGGAGAAATAATAACACCTAATGGAAACGACAAAGAAGCATACGAAAATAGGGTTCAAAGTTAAACAAACCATACTTTTGATGCAGGGGTATTTATAGCAAGAAATCCATCTTGATAAATGCGAAGATAAGTCATCTAAATACAGTACTTAAACCAGAAGTGCTATATTCCGCAGAATGCTTAACGCTAGATCAGGTAGGCTGGACAGAAAAGATAGAGAACCGAGAAAGAAGAATCTTAAGGAAAATTCTAGGACCAGTGAAAGTTGGTGAGTCGTGGAGACTCAGAAGCAACGAGGATCTGTATTGAAGTAAACAAACAGAACGCTTGTCAACGACTATGAGAAAACGCAGAGCATCCTTTTATACACACATAATCCGAATGGGTAAGGACAGACTCCTCAAAAGAATCATAATGGCCCAGAAAATGCTAAAAGACCAAGTGAAATGGATCACAGAAGTAGAAAAAGAGAAGGACGAGAGAAACGCGATAAGGGAGAAAATAAAAACCTACAGTGACTTCCCGGCAAGAGAGGTAAGGACGAGCAGCACGAAATGGGACCCAGAAAGAAAGAAAAGACAAAGCGAAAAAATGAAAAAGTACTGGGAGAAAATGATGAAAGAAACTACAAAGAAGAAATAATATATTAATGAACATTATAAATACACTGTTATTGTTGTTAAACGTGGTACAAAGTGGCCCTTTTCGAATAAATAAAAAAAATGATTGTAATTGTTCTGGTAGTGAAAAAATAGTATATACCCCACGGTTGTGAATACTATTATAGCCTCGGATCCTGTAACCCTCGACGCTATCAATAAAAGAAAACCATACACTATAATCATAGCTATTTAAGGTTTCTATTCTAAGTATTATTTTTACATTCTTACATCCTCCCCGTGGGAGGAAAAGGGAAAAGTTGTTTGCCTCCCGTGGGAGGAAAAGTAGAACTTGCTTCCCGTGGGAGGAGAAGTAGAACTTTCCTCCCTCGTATGATAGACGAAAGTGTGCACTTTCTATTAAGAGAGTAATTTTATAAGCTGTAATTTTTGATAGAGTTTTCCGCTGATCTTCAGATTAAAGCCAGTAAACTACACTCACGTAAGGCTATAAAATAAGCCTAAGATCATCGTTACTGCTTGCAACTTTCCGCAAACTTCACGCACCTTTGATCACCGCATTGACAAATATGTGATTGTAGGTATGCTCAAAGAAAACATTAATATGTAAGATATGTAAGAAGATTTATTTCTATTGGTATATAATTGTACGTTCATCCTGCAGGGATATTTGTTTTACCTCGGATGAATTGATTTGCTAATATGTAAAATATTCGCTTATCGCTCTACAGTCTTCCCTATATGATTGTAAACTAAACACAGCCAAGGATGGTAGAAATCGTTTTGTTTTTCTCACAACTCAATTGGCATTATTTTCTATAGAGATGCCCCATTCAGTTGTTGAAAACAAAAAAGAACGCATAGAACACAATTGAATGGCGATTGAGTTTGTTTTTCAAATTACAAAATTATATTGAACGGTGATTTGCTTCGTAATACTCGTAAAATTATACGTAATTTTACCGTGTTTGTACCACTTTAGTTTTAAATTGGCGACCACAGCAGTTGAAACTCTTCTGCACGTTTCATTTTATTTTTTAGTCTGATGCAAGCACGCACAAATATCCGTCTGCTTAATTGGTGCACGTCACGATTCCACCCAATTAATCTCGGAGGCTCTAATTGATCTCCGCTGGCGGTGTAATTGCAGCTCCGCCGGGTGCGTCGATTGCAGTTTGCATGCTAATTATTTCGAGAGACTTTTTCCGATCAGTTTACTTCAAGGCTTCCTGGCATTCATTTGTGAAAAAGGCATCAAATGTTTTACCAAAATATTTGTTTGCAACCCCCCAAAAGCTAGCCAAGGTTTTTAACACACTGGCGTTAATGTAATAATGTTTACAACCAGTGAAAAATTAGCGGTTTACTTACTCGACTTTTAGGGACTCGTTGGTGACGGTGTTGTTCCTCGTGTTGTATCTACACCTGATGTGGAATCCCTTGCCTTGGTTGGTCACCAGCTTCAAATGAGGCTGGACCACGATGGTGTTGAAGTACTCTACGCCACCGTCATCCTGGAATAAGAGACAAATTTTAGAATCAAAATATGAAAAAAATGACTTTGATTAATTTGCAATGTATTCATAAATTTCGGATACCCAAAACTCAGCCGGCACAAATAATTATTTTTCTCTTGCGGCCGTTTCTTGGTTGCTGCTTTATTCGGATTATGGGTTAGCCCTACCAAAAATAAGGCTGCACACCACCCAACCTTCGCAGCCAAATCTCTGCTTCGATCGAAACAAATATAAAATTATAATTGAATGCATTTGGTTACTCTTCTAACGTTACTCAACATCTCAGGCGTGACCGATCTAATCGCAAGCATTATTCGTCTTCTTAAGTCAGCTAAGTCGAGGGGTTTAGTTGAAGATAGGTATAGGACATTGTACATGAAATATGTCTAGAAATTTCTGAAGAATCCAAAAATTGAATAATATACCAGGTGTTGTATTTAAAATAAGAAAGTTGGTATTGGCCACTGTCACATGACACACCCTGTATAAAAAGTTTTTGTTGAAAAAAATGCGCAACTAAAAATAACAATCGACGTGTCCGAGCGTTTTTTCGAACACGCCCCCATTTATTTATTATCGAATTTATTCCATTTGGCTGATACACAGTGTATATATTGTTTAGTATCTGTTTCTGTTCGAAGCGAAATAAAGATTAAAGATTAAAGATTATTATAAAAGATATTCTCACTGTTGAGAGAACATAGTATTGTATGGCTTCGGAATGTGTTACTGTCTCATTCACAATAGATAAATTTAGTTGGAAAACTATGACTGTGCAATAAAACTGTCGATAGCTGTTTCTGGGTGTAAATCAGAACGTAACGGTGCAATTCAAGAACATATGGCGTGGCAAATGTGATCATTGTGTACAGTATAATTCCATGAAAGAGGACGGATCAATCAAATAAGCATACTCATGCAAGAAGTTATCTTTGGTAATTAAAAGTCAAGGATTCTCGTGTAATAATCCACCCATTAATCATTAATAATAAGCGTAATATTGTGTGAAAATTTACGAGATAAAAATATAAATATCTTGGTATAATAATATTACATTATAATGGCAATTAGCCTTAGCAGCAGAAATAGGGGGTCGTTAGATAATCAAAAGCACATATTAAATTTTTTCACGATTTGTGTAGCAAACATCATTATCGTGTAATACTCTTCTCCTCGCGTCTAATGCGATTGCCCTGATCCGAAAGATATTACTTCCGCATTCGCTCCTCGTTACAAGATGCACACACAAAGAGGAATACAGTAGTCCGCAGCATTGTTGTTATTAGCAGGTAACTATGGCATGCATCATTTAGCAAGCTACCTGCCCTCCGTGCACGCATCAATCTACAATGCCAATCAAAATTCCACCGTTACTAGCGTGCACTATCATCATCACAATCATCGCATCTAAGAGGAAAGAACCTGTTCTTAACAAAAATGCAAACTTGTATTACGAACGGCCGGGAAAGCCTGCACGAGATGACGATCGCGCGGTTCATTAGGGAGGTGTGAATTTATATATTATTGAATATTTTATATACCGAGTGTCTGGGATAAGGGGCGAACATAGGAATTTAACATGTAAAATTAAATATGTGTAATTATTAGCTCTCCTAATAATATTAGAGATAAAACGAAAAGGAATATTTTTTGAGTATTAATAACGGTATATGTATCATCCATTTAATTTCCTTTTTTACCGGAATCCACCTTAGAAATAATAAAAATAAGTTGAACAATGTACAGTTATGCTCACATAAATCTAGTACAAGAAATTAGGTTACAATGGCAATTTTATATAGCAATGTCAATTTGTTTATACTAGAGATTTATGTGAGCATGACTGTACATACCATAAAAACCATTGCAATGAGTTTGACAAATGTCATGTTATAGTTAAAATAATTTTGCTAGTCAGATATCAATTACTATGAACAATAATCTGAGTTATTCCATTGAAGAGAGGGTATTCATTATCAAAACATTTTACACTGGCGTCAGTTTACGCAGAGTTGATGAATTATGTTCGGTTAAATTTAACAATCGACCAATTCCCTCTGTATCAACAATTAGCAAGTTTGTGAAATAGTTTGATTATACAGCAAGTGTAGCGGCATATGATTCAAAAGGTATTTTAATACTCCAATTTCAACAAATATTATTTCAAAAACATTAAACTGACGTCACTGTAAAATGTTTTGATAATGAATAAATGATCATTCTTCCCCTAATTACGTGTAATTATTATGATTTATCTCAAACGACAAGCATTCTACCCTAAGATGTGGGGCTGCATTTCTTCTATTCTTCTTCTTCTTTTTTCTTTCCATGTACTAGGTGTCGCCATTGTGTTTTGTTTCTTGCTTGTCTCTTCGTTTCTTGCCACGTTAAACCATTTTGTATTGAATTTTGTTGGTATTACTGTTCCAGGTTTCTTTTGGTCTTCCTCTATTTCTCTGTGGTCTGATTGAACACTCCCATTTTCTTTTAACTTCTCTGGTTTCAGTCATTCTTGTTATATGTCCGAACCATTTTAGTTTATTCTTCTCAATTTATTGTAGAACTGGGTTTACTCCTAGTTCTGCTCTTGTGTCGTCATTTCTTATTATGTTCATTATTGTAATACCATTTACTCTCCTCAGGTACTTCATCTCTATTTTTTGGTCTTACTTTTTTATTTATTTGTTAATACCCATGATTCGCTGCCGTAAATGAGTATCGGTCTGAATATTGTCTTGAACACTGTAATTTTTGTTTTTGTCGATACTTTTTTTCTCCCAACAAACGCTTTATTCAGTACATGATAGAACTTTGTGGCTTATCTATTCTTTAATTTATGTCCGTTTCGTTATTCCCTATACTATTTATTGTGACTCCCAGGTACTTGAATTCATCTACTAGTTCCAATCTTGTGCTGTCTATCTCGATCTTAATTTGTATTTCTTCTTGTGTTATCCCCAGTATTTTTGTTTTTGTTACATTTATTTTCATGTGTACTGAGATAAGACTTCTTTCCATGTTGTAATACTTTTCTCTAGTTCTTTTTGCGTTGGTGCTACTAATGTTATGTCGTCAGCGAATGCACATTCTGAAATCAGTACCTCTTTCATGTTTTTATACCCAATCGATAGTTTTTTTTTGTTTTCTTTCTGCATTTCCTTGTTATGTCGTCCATTATAATGATAAAAAGAATCGGGCCAAGTACTCCTCCCTGCTTAGTCCCTCTTTTGTGGTGAACTCTTCTGACTGGCTGTTACTTGTCCTAATATAATTTCTGATTGTTGTATACATACTTTTGATGGTTGTTACCAATTTCGGTGTAATCCCTCTTTTATATAGACTTTCCCACACTATCTTTCTGGGTACTCTATTAAAGGCTTTTTCTAGATCGATGAAGACCAGGTAGGCCTCTTTATTCTGGGTTCGTATTTATTCAATAACTTGGTTTAGGGTTAATATATGATCTTGGGCACTATGTCCCTTTCTGAAGCCACTTTGCGAGTCAAGAATTTGCTTGGTGATTTTACTTCTTAGTTTTGTTTCAAGTACACTTTCATATATTTTTACTTCCCAGTCTTGTGGGACTCTTCCTTCCTCCCATACTCTCTTGAATATTTCCCACAGTATCATTTCAGCTTTTCTTCCCATGTTCTTTATCATTTCAGGAATAATACCATCATGTCCATATGATATGTCCATAATTACACATATTTAATTGTACATGTTAAATTCCTATGTTCGCCCCTTATCCCAGACACTCGGTATAATAGAACAAATATTGCTTCGCATGATTAAAAATTGCATCGAAAATATTTATTCCATTTTTATAGGCACTGTTCCATTAATTTTGAGACAGAAATGAGATTTGGAAGTTTTCAGAAATAGCGAATTTCGACTTATGTGATTTGCGGTACCTAAGCGGTATACTTCGCGCAACGATAGTTTGTTTTTATGACATTGACTTGCAATAAAATCTATAAGGGTGAGATTGTTAAACCACTTCAAGTTAGGTATCATAAAAGTTCAGGTATCCAGTCCAGGCTTTGGCTTGAATGTTGATGCCCCAAAGAGTTTGCCAGTGACAAAGGGCCGGCCGATATCTGGACTTTTATGATACCTAACTTGAAGTGGTTTAACAATCCCACCCTTATAATTATTATTGCAAGTCAATGTCATAAAAACAAACTATCGTTGCGCGAAGTAAATCTGGCTATACAACCACCGACTCTGGAAATGACGCGTCTATAAGAACGAGCAGTCTGCTATCCTTGTCTGGTCCCGTGCGGTAGGGACGCGGTAGACAAGGATAGACTCCTCGTCTTACGGACGAGTCATTCCCAAGGTCCGTAGCTGTACATGTGATCATGAAGAACAATTCTCGCCGGTTGTACAAGTCTATTTTATTTATATTTTTATCATACCCTTGTACCATAATCTTTAATTTTCGAACTAATAAGCGTGCCAAAATCTGCCACTCTAGCACGGTGAATTTTAAAGTTGCCTAGTAACAACACATTTATTAATAAACTTTGTACGATAATAAACGTCAGGCAGTTCTTATTTGTACGCAAATAAATATTAAATGTGCACTTAACTATTGCTGGAAAATCGAAAACCAGAAAGCAGAAGCTTCATACTCCTTTTGGAAATCAGCTGTTTCAACCTTCAGAATTTCGTTAATGACATTGACGTGTATAGAAGATGACATTGATGTAACAAATGTCAACTCTCTTCATGTTAACGATTAAAAATTACATCCTGGCGTACCTACCTTCTAAGATTACTATTATTGTTTCTAATTTTCTCTTAATTTCATTTTGTGGTGAAGCTATAACAAAATACAACGTATGATACACGTGCATAAGGACCTTTCATGCACTGCGTCGTAAAAAGCACTCCATTTTGCGTACTGCTCTTAAATCCAGCGAGCGTGCTTGAAAGGCTCTCTTATGCACTTATGTCTTAATGTACTATTTCTCCCATAATCACACGTCAATTCAATTGTCACTTCCTTTAAAATACAACTAAATGCTTGTTCGTACAACAAACATTCATTCCAGATTAATGCTGTGTCTGGGGCCCCAACAAAAACTGTCTACCCTTATTACAGCTGTAGCGTTATGGGACGCTGTGGGGGTTGGAGTTATTACGCTCAGTTCTTAGTGTAGAAAAGTCGGGGGTGGTCGGTCAGTTGACATCGTGTCGGGCATTAATCGAAACGCCCACGTCCATGTCGAATTAGCCTCATAGGGGTGTCTCCTACCCCTTAATTGCGGCGGACAACTGCTAGGGTCATCGCAGTTTATTAGGAGCCAATAACCTTTTAAAACAATGTAAACACTAAAAATTATCTTGTTCAACTGGTCTGTTTCACTTATCGTGTTTGCGTCGGGCGACACGTGTGATTGCGGCCTCTTTACAGTGGCATGCGTGGGTTCTTTTCGCACGGAATCATAGGTAATCGACCGTAAAATGCGAAATTATTAATTTTTGAAGTCCGGTACCAATAAAAAGTGGGCGGACGAGGTTGGGCATCCTAATTTGGACGAGGAAACCAATTTGCGATAACGGAAAAGTCCACCGACAAAGCACACGTTGGTGAAAGATAAACGTATATAGCACATATAGCAAAAATATCTAGCAAAATATTAATTAAGCCCGAAATAAATATCAATCGTAGACGGTGTGAATTTGAGTGGGCTTAGAAATGAGATTAGTTGCAATTTTAGGCTTACGGTTAATTTTAGTAATGATGCTGTTTTTTTTAATCCTGATTTTTTTATTCTAATGTGGCGGCGCCTGCGGCAGAATTCGTTATTTAAGTTTAAAATATTAATCAAATTAAACTCACGACTCACTACTTAAGTTTCGACTTAGGTAAAGGTTTATTGAGCTCTACTGTGTGTTCGGTATTTTATGACGGGTTACTGGTAGAGGCACGCTTTGTGTGTATGTCCAGGGTTGGCACCAGAAACTGAACAGACATTTAGACATAATCGGTAATATTTTACTTTGATCGTGCAACTGATGTAAAATATAGATACAATAATTTGGTACCGGTCCTGGAAGTCCTCCCCCATTGAGTTATTCGCTTCCGAATTGACAATAGAGAACCCCTGACCGCAATAAACCTTTTTTCAAGGTCAGAATTCATATTCTCGTGATCGTACTAGGTTTATACTAGGTATATGTTCTTATTTGCTCATTCTTTCTGCCTCAATCATAACAGAACCTGTAGATATCTTAAATTCAAACATACGGTGTATTATTTTGTAAATTACTTTGGATTTTTTTTCTATGCATTTTATAAAATTTCTTTGAAACAATTTATAATCACATATTAAAATCGTATTGGGCAATCGTGGGTATTAACCTTTTCCGTGCCCTGCAATTTAATGCCCAGTCCCAACACTAAATTGTGCAACTTCTGGCAGCAATCATCGTCTCTCATCTGATTACACACATTCACGACGCAATTTGGGTTACAAGTAATGGTACGTTCGAACGTACCGAATCATCGCCTCGCACTTTGGTTATTAATACGCTCGCTCGGCGAAATGTGAAAAACCCAGACAATAATCGAGCCTCGAGGTTACGGCGAGCCTGCAATGCCATTACAATCGAATCGGAGGAAATGATAAAATAGTTTTAGAAGCTCGTTGTAGTGAATAATTAAGTTAAGTGAAGATTAAGAGGAGAGTAGTCATAAAATTTGTAATAAAATGCTAATAAGCGAAAAATCACAGAGTTGAAGGGCGTATGCAAATTTCAAACCTACCAGGGACAAGAGATTTAATAGCATATACGTAACGAGAGTTGTAAATAGCATATTACACACCAACGGAAGAGGTGCGCACAACGCGAAGCGGCCAGTGCCAATTCCGTTAGTAGGTAGCTTTACAACTCGAGCTATGTACTATACTTTACCTATGGCCACGCTTTACCTACAATCACACCTACCACGAGTTGTACTTTTTTTGTACGACGGGATGTCACGTTGACGTTTAAATTTGCAGCTGTTAAACAAAATTGACAACTATGATGCCACCGCTGCGGCAAGGTGAATTTACACAATTGAAGATCATTTGCTTGCCAAAAGTTGTCCGCCTTTAATTAAAAATTGAAGTATTTCAGCACTTTCAGAAAAATAAAATATATTCGTAGGTATTTAGGGTGTTTCCTTTCTCCCAGGATACCCTGTATAATAAGCTATTACATCATAGGCTTACTTCATTGTTAACGGTTTTATCGATTCAGAACCTGTGGGATCGTGCATCAGTAGATCTGTCGTGTTGGTTCTTTGTAACTGTCCGCTTTGCGGGATTATAACGAGTATATCACTCATAATGTTTTTCTACCCTATCTTAGCGACCGCCTAATAGCTTATAATCAGAACTCAATTGACTCATAAGTGATAATCACTCTTGGTCGTCTGCACATCTGGTATGCTGTCAACTTAAATGTCACAATTCGACAAAATGTCGCGCTTCGGTGATTCTTCCTTATAAAATATTGAAGAAAATACAACTGGCCCAGATCATGCAAGACTGGGCATTCAATATGCAGCAGAAAACGGGACCGAGTACAAAGAGGCAGTGATTAAGCCGATGTGGAATGTGAGTGCTAAATTACTACAAGAAAAATATTTTAAAGAGTTCGTTGTTTTGTAATAATAATAGTATATTATTTCACGTGGAGGAGAAGTGAGACTTATCATGGCGCGCCTGAGTTTGGGCGCCGAACGAAGTGAGGCCCGTAATAGAAGGCAAGCCATGAAAAGTCACTTCGCCTCCAAGTGAAATATACTATTTTTTCTTTAAGCGTACTACAAAATACGCAAACTCGTAATTTTGATATATAATTTTTACAAATAAATTTTATATCAATGAATGTACCGTATGGTTTTCTGTTTTCTTGACAGAAACTATTTTAGCATTTGACAGAGACAGTGATAATTTTTGTGGAAGAAACCATTTATAAATTTAATCTAATATTAGTGGAAGCAGTATATCTACCAGAAAATAGAAAAATAATTGCAAAACACTGATATACATATTTAATTGCTATATGATGAAATTTATAGTATTGCTTCGCGTTGTTTATTTAATGTTGCCATGACAAAATTTTCCTTCCGCAGACTGGAAAAAGAAAAGTAAAACTTCCGCTGGCGGAAATGTGACATTTTTCCACAGTCAACTCAGTTAAATACTGACATCATTTTCTGACGTTTGAAGAAAAATAAATATATATTTACAAAAGTATTAAATTTTTCATTCGTGATATAATACGACGAATACAACTCTTGGAATCGTGACTATTGATAATCACATTGGTTGAGGCACTCAACATGTAGTCAAATAATTCCATTCGTCTTTCAGACTCGTGGAATTAATATTTGACAACATGTTTCGTGTCCCAACTCTCGCAATTATCGACAGTCATGTTTCCACTAGTTGTATTATATACGACAATCTTTTAAGACAGGCCAACAGAGTTTAAGATGCATCGGACTTTCGGTAAAATCTTTCATCGCTTTTCGATTGGGTCTTTGTGAATTTGATTTTTGGTATTTTTTTATTATGTATAGGTCGATGCTTGATGGACAAATATTTTGCGTGTATCGGGGGATTCGCCGTTGTTGGTCATTTGTTGGTTGTTGTTTAATTTTGATTTTGGGCGTAGCTGCGTAGCGGGTTCGATTAATTCGGCAATCTTGAAGATTTGAGTATTTATGCCAAAACAAAACAGGTTCCGGACACATCATTAATTTGCCCGTATATCATTCTAGATAGAGATCTACAATCATTCAAATTTTAGTTCTTGGTTTTGTTGATTGACGTTCAAACACCTACGTCTGTGTGGTGTGTTTGGGAGTATGTTGGATAGGTCTTGCCGACGAATGGGGGTGGTATTATGGCGACAGTTCATCTCTGTAAGGACGACTTTGTCTCCCTACGTATTACGTGTTTTGAGTATTGAGTGTTTTGGACTTTGGTTAATCATGTTTTATTGTTGTTCTGTGGACTTTTTTTTCATGATAGTTGTGACAAGCTTTGAGTTGTGTTAGTTTTGTTAGTTTTGAATAATGGTATTAAGTGGTTGTCACTTGCCACAAATAATTCGATGGGGGTACACTTTAAAATGTTATGGGAAAGTTCGTATTTTATCCTTGTGTGACTAGCCCCGTTGTGGGTCTTTACGACGACTCCCTGTTTTATCTATTTAGCTTAGCCCTTTAAGGGATATATGGAACACATCGGATGTGACGGGACATTGACATCCATCTTTTATCATCTTTTTGGTCATTTTCGATTTTTATTCTTTCTTGGTTTGAAAAACTTCCGCTTTCCGGAGTTTTTAATTTTGTTGGGTTGTAATTTGTCACGGGTCCAAGTTGAAGTGATTAAGCGCGAACTAGCCGTGAATTACCGCGATCGGCCGGACGGAATCACTTCGCGTCGCCATCTCACTAATCTCCCGTAACTCGTCTCAAATACATCGTGAAGTATGACGAACACGTAGACGCGATTCCTAATCAGTTTCGTAACTGCCTGAAGCTTCAGGATTTGAGGAACCGTCCACGCAGGAATCTAGTGTTTTCCTACCCTAATTTGGGATATTTAAGTGTTCCGCATGTTCACAATTCCGGCGGGGAACCGAATACAAAAACTATACGGCCATATTACATCTAGACATGCCGGTTTAGTCCTTTGCTAAATCGCCAGTCTGTTCTGAGCTTCCCGGACCAACTATCTGCTCACCGCGTGCTGCGTGGATGTGCGTGGGCGAGTGCGAGATTGGACGAGCACAGAACCCTGAGCTCGCCCCCTACATCAACGGAAGACCGATGACCAGAACGACGGACGGAAGGACCTACATAAGATCATAATTTTCCATTTTTATTCATATCTATTTTTAATTCAATCTCATTCATTCCATTCAAACATATTTTAATTCATCGCACATCTATTCTATTTATTCATCTATTTATCGCCAATCTTTTGTAACTTTTGTAATCTTTTCCGAAATTTGAACGTGTCGTCGTTGTCCCGTGGAGGCTGAACGCTCCATCGAGGCTCCCGGTGCATTTTAGATTCGCGACGTGATTAGTGGCCACTTATGATGTGAGCAGGGAAATAAACACCGTGTGTTCGACACCGGCGTGCGGCACTAACGAAATAAGGTCGGCGGCGCGAGTTTTTACTGCAAATAAATCTTTATGTTATCATCAGCTGTGTGCGTTTGAGTTAGTTTTCCCCAGATATATTCGTTTTCAGGGCGCTGGTTAAGGTTATTAAATTAATTTATTGATTATATACCTATCTTTGTATTTTGCGATGATCGAATTTATCACTTTGATGAATCGATTATTTGGCGTAGACGATCGAGGATCAGCGACTTCAATTATTTTTGTAACTTTGAGCGGCGCCGATTTCCCCCCTCGTCGACGAACACAACGTGGAGAGCTTTAGTACGGAGCAACGGACGAGGTAAATGGACGAGCTACGTGGAATCCTTTTTTCACCCACCCTACTCTCCGACCTTGAGAGCCAGGCCCTCCTCGTATCGCTTCGAAGGGAATATGCACGCGCTTCACGGCCTATATGTCGACAACCCTCCAGGCACGTCATAAGTACTAAAACGTAGTGGGTTTTCATATCTTTATAATAAAAACTGTATGACAATACAGCATCGGTTTTGCATAACCCTGTATACACTTAAGTGGTCATTTTTTAATATCATGGGTCCCAAATGCATACCAAGTTTCAGACTTTTGTCCTTCTAAAAGCCCACTTTCTTCAATTGTACGCTGTACGTTTCTCTCACATTTCGTGCATTTGTGTGTAGGGACGTGAATACTGCGATTGTAAGTTGTACAATTTTAGGAATTTACGGTTGCGGTCGTGGGTAAAACACATTGCCATCGCATGAATTTAACATGCCACAATGTCAGATTTACAAACCTAAGGTGTCGAAAGACGTAAATGAGGTTAAAAATGAAGCTGTAAAGCAAATCGAACAATAATTCTAGCCAAGGAGTAAAAAAGGGTTATAGAATGCTTGCCAACGCGGTCTTAAAGTGGGTCCCTGTTTACAGACTTACGCTGTTAATCGACGTCAAAAATTAGATTCGAGAGGAATTGATATTTTGATGAACATTGTTAAGAATTCGTTAACGGAAGGTAGCTATTAATAGAGACAGTTGAATGTATGATAACTGCCTGATTGTGACAATTACATGTATGACAGCTGTCAAATTGTGACAATCGAATGAGTGGCAACTGTCTAATTTTGACAATTGAATAGATGATAGCTGTCAAATTGTGACATTTGACCGGGCTGTCCAACAAATACCTGCAAAGGGGCAATACCCAAGTTATCACGCCCCCGACTATATGTTTTAAAATTTATTGCCCTTAGGCGGATGAGGCGAGTAATTAATAATTAATTAAAACGTTGCACAGCTGCCCCATTAATTTGCCGCTGATTGCGTTTGCCGCGGGATTAAACTGTATGTGTTGACAAATCGCCGCGCGGAACGTAATTGGAAAATATCGATATGCAGTTATGTAAACGCATTAATTGCTTATCAGAAATTAATGCACATTGCGGCAGCTGAAAACAACCAACGACATAAAGTCAAGTAGATATTTTTTATTAAAATTTCTAAACGAAAATCGTCAAGAATTCATAAATTACTATGCAGGAAATTAACCGATGATTCTAAAGAGGGTATTTTAATTGAACATTGCCGAGCAAATGAATAGATCATTATAAGCACAATATAATTAGTTCAACGGGCGGTTACTCTTAATAGCGTTCAATGGTTGTCAGTTGTTTAATTGTAGACTAATTTTCATTTAGTAATTTAAGTTGGCATAACATTACTCATTGATCTATCTTTGATCAGATTGTAATAATTATAGTAAAATGCGATTTTACAGAAGTATTTTGCATAATTGTCATATTTTTCTAATAAAATATTTGCATATAAAAAAAAGTTGTCTAATTGTGACAATTGAATGGATGACAGTTGTCAAATTGTGTCATTTGAATAGGTGTCAGCTGTCTACTTTTGACAGTTGAATAATTGAATAGATGACAGCTGTCAAATTGCGTCAATTGAATAATTGTCAGCTGCCTACTTTTGACAGTTGAATAATTGAATAGACGGCAGCTGTCAAATTATGACAATTGAACGGATGACTGCTGTCAAATTGTGAACACTGAACATATGGCCAACCATCTCACATGCTAAGTCAATCGAAATTCGCTTTGTTTTAGTTTCAACAATTATCTACAAGAAATGTCCCAAACTTTATTGCAAAAATTGAAGATCTGGTGAATCACTGATTGCCTTTTTTTGCTATTATTTTACCGCACCTACTTGCGATGCCGTTGGCATTGAAAACCAACTACAAGCACGTGACACGTTCGCATTTCGCATTTCGAATCACGGCGAGCGGTTTCGTACGTTTGTGTACCCGGATTCTGTGACGTGTGCTGTTTCCAGGTGAGTCAGGCCTCTTCCTCCCACGCACTGCTCGGCCGAGCGAGAACTACACGCAGACCCCCACCCCCGTTCCGAAATCGAATTTGCTAATGATCAGTGAAAAACGGCGCGGTCGACCCACTCGGTTATTTTGGACATTGTGTATTGTTTGCAATGTCACACTTAAAGTTGATTGAAATCTCGATTACCTTTCCATTAATTCTCAATGGCCGCTGATTACAATTTCACCGTGTGGAAATGTGAGTTGTCCAATTTCCTGTTTCGTAATAAAGTCTAGATTTGAAAATACTCTTAGGTATTTAATCTTAATGACAATGTATCTTAGTGTCTAACAACCCAATAAACACAAATAAATCGCCAAGTATTAAATACATTTTTTTTTTGTAAAAAGTTGTTTTGAAAATTTCATTTATCATCGACCAACGTCCTTTAGTAACGAGTTTTAGTGTGATAAGCTTAGAAACACTGTTTTACATTTAAAATATTATTTACTATTTTTTCGGTTTTGTTATGAAATTTGAGACCAGGTCAGTCAATTTTAGTGTACCATTGTTTTGCTTTGTTTTGAAATTTGTACTAGATTTGTAATAAAATTTTGAATATTTTCAAAAAATATGAAATCTGAGTGTACACATTAAGAATTTTAATGCCCTAAGTTCGCTAACACGTTACACATTTAATTTTTTTATTTTAAATTTCTGAGTGTTATTTTGAAATTTATCAATTTTTTGTTCAAATTAGTACTGTATTTAGAATATATGTTTAAATATTTTCAAAATATGGGAAATTTTAGATTGGAAAGCTTTGAAAAACGTGCATATCACTATGTCAATATTTTTGCAAGTACAAGCTTTTTGGATTTTTTTTTATGTTGTGCGGAACTTTGTTACAGTTTTCGAAACATTCAAAAATATAGAATTTTAGTGCAGGTTATAAAGACAAGTATTTCATTACATGATAAAATTGATATTATAATTTTATAACTACCGTTGTTTTTAAAGTAAGAACTTGAGTTTGGAGTCTCGAAGATTTTAGTGTACAAGTTTGTATTAGATATTATTGAAATATATGCGGAATTTTATTATGTAACCTAGGAAAATTTTAAAAATACATTATTTTTTTACTGTGAAAAGTTAGGAAACACTGAGTACATTTGAAAATTTCATTTGTGTCGTCTTTGGTCTTTGGGTTTGGGTTTTGTTGACGACCATCGGCAATTTTGAAGTTAATGCAAAAATTGAATTTTAGGGAGAAAGAAACAATGGACAATTCTTGTGGATGTGAAATCGGTATTACCGCATTACTCAACTGGTAACTGGTCTTTAAAAATCTCCAGTGGGCTTCCTTGGTTGCAAACAAAAGCTGTGCCTTGACCCTCTGCTGAAATTGTTACTATTTTATTTGTCTTTTACGTCTGCTGGGCGTTGGTCACCTTGAAGCCGACGCCCGCGCTTGACATTTCAAAACGGACACAATAAAACTCTGCGGTTTTTTTTATCCTATGCCGGTGTATAATTTTTACCATTGGTTAGGGCATCCCAATAAACACATATATCTGGCCGAACAACGACCCATTGCTTGGCCGGACATTTAATTTATTTTAGATTTTATTACTCAATCACTCGGCAGTACTTCGGGTTCGGCTTTGCAAATTATGTAAACGTATAAATTACTGCCTTCACACAAGTCTGGCTTGCCATTAATTTCTGGACCGTTTTCGAAAATTCCTCAAAAGGCGACATAGGCCGAATCCAGTTTTCGCTAGCCCCGGGAATCCCACGCGACGATCTGTGGCTGCGTGTACTTTCAATTTTGCGACGTGGTTCTTGCTGGCAAGGTCGACGCTCGCGAGACAAGTAAGGTCGTCTCAGACCTGGATAATTATTACCTAAACGTCCTGCCTCCTGATAGCAATTTGGGCACATCTTCGTGCACCACCGGCGTTGTCCATGATGCAGATGCAATAACGGTCATAAACAGTGGTAGCCGTGCTGGAAATTACTGCGTTTGTCGCAATTGGCTGTTGTAAGTTGATTGGTGGACGTCTTAAAAAAAGCAAGATCTGGTGTAGTTCTAGATGATACTTTTTTTTTTATAACACTAGTATGAACGATGTATATTTCCTCGAACATGTTAATTCCCACGTGATCATGCATGTACAGAATATTATGGCTCTGGTCCCAATAATTTCAATTTGTCGTTAAAACTGATTACTGGACATTATTACTTTTAGCACATAAAATTCATTCATTTTTCTCACAATTTATTCCCAATTTAGCAATTGTCATCAACTCAGTTGTCACAGATCATTTTCTCCCAAAGCTGTAAACATTACTTTTGTATGAAATGTTCACTAACAGGCAGTAAAATAATACTCATCCATTCGAAATTCATCAACTCAAAACCGTTCAACTGTCTTGATAGCCGTCAAATAATCTATTGTCATATGCAGTTTTGTAGCTACCATCAATTTAACTCTCACATTTGACAGCTGTCAAATATTCAACTGTCTAATTGAATCAATTGGATTTATTAATTACTGCGATTGTCGCAATTCTAAGTTGATTGGTGAACGTCTTAAAAAAGCAAGATCTGGTGTAGTCCTAGATGGTACTTTTTTTTATAACACTAGTATGATCGATGCATATTTCCTCGAACATGTATAGTTAATTCCTACGTGTCATGCATGTACAGAATATTATGGATATACAGGGTGTCTCTAAATTATGTGGAATTCGTTTGATTTAGCCAGTATTCAGCTTCAAAGTTAATTTTAAAAAAACAACATTTTCTTATAAAAAGAGAACTGTTACATTGATTTAGATGTTGTTTGGTATGACACTTTATACGGGTATAACTAATATTTTGACATAATATTGTTATTATCAGTAGGCCGGTTGTGTATAAAACAAGTGAGGCCCAACATTAATACATTCATATTTTTTAATGACAAAAGCAAATAAACTTTAAAAAAATCAAATCGAACGCAGGCATTCATTATTAAGTTTTTTTGTATCTTTATAGTTTTTGATATCTGTTACAGTTTCGCCACAAAAAAATAAAATATGACTGAGTGCCCTACACTCGTTTGGAAACAAATCATCAGTGAACAGAATTTTCTGGTTAAAAAGTATATGTTCATGTTATATGTTCTTTTTGTAGTTAAAATTGAATACTGCAGGTTGCAGTTTCTATTAATAAGTGATGATTCACAAATAACACTGTTTCAATTTATTATTTTATAAGCTAAGGTTTGCAATTTAAATGTTAATTAACGGCACGTTTTAAATCACCAACTCACTGCGAACGTACTGTTAAGCTTTTAAATACATGCTAATTGCAATAACGGTCCTATTTACGAATGCAGGACTGCGAATTTTCATCCTGGTACGTGCTCTGGATTGAAATGCGGAGGAAGTTGTCCATTCGATAGAAAGAGAGGTATGTGCCGGTATTTCTATGGTTGGTAAAATTTTATAATGTGTAAATTTTAAAGTAAAGTCTAAAGTTTTTTTTATAAATTATTCTTTTTGGATGTGTTTGGATCCATACTGGTAATTTTAAATATAAAATCGAATATATAATTCATCATAAATTTGGCCAATTGTAATCACAAATTTTAAATAGTTACCAAATTCTTATAAACGGGTAGCGTGGTTTAATCACTTCGGTTTTTCGGTGGGTCCAACAAAGCAAAAATAATGGACAATAATTTAAATCTAGAGCCATGATTTATTAACTGTCATGACAACAAAGTTTTGTATTTATTAACAAACGTCAAATGAAATCGCAATGAATCGCTTCGGAAAAGCTCAGGTTTAGAAATAAGCGTAGCAATTGAGTCTTTCAACGCCTGCGAACACGGCGAAAACGCACAAATGCATTTGGAAGCAGTTTTTGGCATTTTGTGAACAGCGAAAATATGTTTTTCTATTTTGCGTTTAGAATAAGTCGATTCTAGCACCCAAATGATGTCATTTGAGTGTTAGAATAAGCGGTTGGTGTGCTAGAATAGACTAGTAAAATTTACTGCATTGATGTTGGTAGTGGTAGCGTTGATAGTTGACGTTGAACTGTCAACTGACATACGTCAAAAAATAAATTTCACAGAGAACAATTAATGAAAACGAAGTTTACTTTAAATTATTACTGTGGAAAGTACAGTTATTATACACATTAACAGTTACAAGCGGTCTTGAGAATTTATAGTGACACCATGTAAATTATCATCCGACACAATAACACATAAATGTCACCAGCCACCGCAAAATCCCCTAGATTTAAAATTCTCAAGAGCTTTCCAACGATGTATCACAAGTAGGCGGGTGCCATTTAATTTTCTTAGATGAAGGTGGCTGTGGCTTAAAGGGTGGATAGGGGGTCGATACTACCTACGCCATTTTGGTTCCCCCTCCGAACCATCCAAACAGTTTTGAGTAATTTTAAAAATAATCATTAGTTCTATGAAAAAAGTCGGTGGCAACTTTTCAAATTCACACCCTGTATAATCGTAACGAATACCACTCGAGCAATCGAAAATAACTATTATTTCTCACTCGTAACTCAACATAATCCTTAAAAAACCACTCGACCTACGCTCTCGTGGTATTTCGCAGATTGCGTCTCGTTACTCGTAAAATAATCGATTATTTTCGATGCTCTTGTTATATTAAAACTGACTATAAACGAGTTGTTTTAGGTATAATTAATCATATGACTTGGTAATAGGTGGTAATAGGTGGTTTCGCTGGAATAATGCGCGCTATTAATTATTAGCTAATACTATTTGATTGAACGAAATATGATTGTATTAATTTATGTGGGTCGAGTTGAAATGACTCCGTGGACTTTTATTATTTAGCATTGTGACCGAGTGAAAGGTTGCTGTAAATTCGCGTATCAGTTGCCCGCTCTTAGCTCGGGGCTACGAAAATGACTGGGGTTCCACCAGGTTTCGTGCTCGGCTCGTTAAAAATTCCGGCAATTACTGCCAGTTTCGAGAGTAAAAGTTACATTTAGACGGGAATCCGGAAAACTGTATACGAAATTTTAAGCATGGAATGTGATTTTAGAATGTATGTAAATAATTTTAGCTGTGAGTCTTGTAAACGTTTGTAGATTAAGTATTTTGGTCAAAAAAATGTGCAAATTCACATGTAATACACTTTTTTTTGCAAATTCAAACAAACAAATTATAATATATACATGCAGTTTTAAGTTTCTGCCTGAATAATTTACTGTACTGTTATTAACTGTATTTATTAAATAAATAAAATTGATGTGTCGGTTTTGTGATTTTACTTAATTTGATTTCTCTCCTTTTGGCTCCCTTATTAATCATCCTACAAATGATATTTGAACTGAGATCAAGTTACTGTGATGTAGCCAATTATTCACTCACTTGCTATGCCGTACCACAATGCCGAGCATAATAAGCAGGATTAAATTTGCAATCTAAATCACTCGGGAGAACTCAGCACAATGCATGCCTTTTAAAATCTGCATAATTTCGATAGCGGGCATCACAAATGTGACACATTGCTCAACAAAATATGCCAATGTGGGCGCATGAAAAGAAATTTTATATGGAATGTGTAGCGGTTATATGGGACAATGAAATTAACTACGAATTCAGATTCAGGAAGCCAAATACAATTGACGTCATACGTTCGGTTGGAATTCATTGTATCAGGTCATCGAAGATATAAATCTAAAACACACATCTGGGCCTAGATCAGTCGAGTTGGATAATCAGAATGTATTTACCAGATTAACAGAAATTGTATGATTTTAGTGGCACTTGAAAGTTTCTAAAGTATTTCTTTTACTGCCTTGGCCTAGACGTAATAGGTTTGGTTGCAATTCGTTTTATCAGGTTATCGAAGATATAAATCTGAAACATACATCTGGACGTAGATCAGTCGAGGTGGATAATCAGAGTGTGTTTACCAGATTAACAGAAATTGTGTGATTTTAGTAGCACTTGAAAGTTTCTTAAGTATTTTTTTTTACTGCCTAGGCAGTAAAAATTACTGTTTTTCGTTAAAATTACTTCAAAACATCATTTTCACTCCTAGATAGTAAAAATCGGCGATTGTAAACAGCAGCGGAGTTCAAGGGTTTTATAATATGCGCATGTAAACTACGAGTCCAGGCTCATAATAGTTCGGCTGGTTTACATTTTCAAGCAGAGGCCTAAACAAATTATAAAATTTACACAAATGATGAGACATTTTGACAAAATTGTTTCGACTATATTAAAATAAATACTTTAACCTTACAAAAGCTGAATATTTTATCTGAATAACATAATGAACAAAATTAATATAACAAAAACTTTAGTGAACGGACAGCTCATAATAGTTCGGCCGATATTTAATATTGGGTTATATCGCCATGGAATTAATGCGCTACTGTTAAAATAGTTGTATACATTTTGTGAGACACAAAAGTAGTAATACACTGGGTTTTTGAGTCAATATTCAAGTAAAATGCCTCGTGGTAAACCTTTAAGGAAAGATTTGCGCTTGTCCATCATTAATGCCCATAAAAGGGCATTTCGGCACGTCGTATATCTGTTTCGCATTCATTTCTGCGTTCTACAGTGCAAGATATTATTAATTTGTGTAAAAGAACCGGTGAAGTCGAACAAAAAACCAAAACCGGCAGGCCATCTCCAATTACAGAAGCAGATCAAAGATCTTTACGTTGCAATATTAAAATAAACCGGCGGTCGAATACTAAAGAAATAACTATGCTATGGAGGGAAATCATAGCAAAAGAAGTTTGGAACTATTCGAAAAATAGGATACAAGTTCTATAAGGTAATATTTATTGATTGTTTGGACTAAAAATAGTTAACAGGTAACTTGATTTTTTCAATAGGCAAGAAGGTAAGAAAAACCATTATTAACTAAATTACAAAATGAAAAATTGATCAAAATGGGGTAGAAAACATCTAAACTGGACTCAAAGACAATGGCATAGTGTAATTTGGAGTGATGAATCAAAATTTGATGTTTGTGTGGGTGACACGCGAAAACGAGTTTTGCGTACATCTTCAGAGGCTTATCATAATGATTGTTTAGTTAAAAAAGTTAAATTCCCAGCCTCTGTTATGCTTTGGGACTGTATGTTTGCAAGTGGTGTAGGGAAATTACATTTCATTGAAGGCATAGTTAATTCACAAAAGTACAGAGACATTCTAAAGAAAGTTTTTTGCCTTCAATTTCAAATTGTGAATCGTCCGAAGGTGAATTTATTTTCCAACATTATGGTGCAATATGCCATACGGCGAAAATAATTCAAACATGGTTCAAAGATCATGAAATACCAGTATTAAAATGGACTTCTATCTTTTGGTCCAGATTTATCTTTTATCGAGATTCTTTGGCACAATATGAAAAAAAACTTCGAAAAAATCCGGCACGTGGTGTCCCCGAACTAAAAGCTACCTTGCGGAACATATGGGACACTACTCTACTAGAAGAGTGTTTAAGGCTTGTGGATACAGTGCCCAGTAGAATTAAAGCTGATATTGCTAACAAAGGCGATCTAACCCAATAATAAATATCGGCTGAACTATTATGACCTGTTCGTTCACTAAAGTTTTTGTTATATTAATTTTGTTCATTATGTTATTCGGATAAAATATTCAGCTTTTGTAAGGTTAAAGTATGTATTTTAATATAACCGAAAGAATTTTGTTGAAATGTCTTATTATTTGTGTAAGTTTTATGATTTTTTTAGTCTTCTGCTTGAAAATGTAAACCGGCTGAACTATTATGAGCCTGGGCTCGTACAACTGATGGTCAAGGGTTTTATAATCCGTGTATGTAAAGTGCAGCGGGCGGTCAAAACTAAAAAAAAATAAGCGAGATGCATGCACTGCCATTTTGTGATTTGCGGAATGCGGAATTTGTTCGGATTTGTTTATGATTGTATGATCGGTTAGATTAGATTATGGTAGGTTAGGTTAGGTTAGGTTAGGTACTCATTAGGTCTAGGGCCTATTCTGAATAATAGGACGAGGAGTTACCCCTGATTGAAGGGACGGTGCTTAACACATTCCTTCTCTAATAAAAAGGTACTCATTAGGTACATTAGGTAATCCTTAATCTGTTTTGGCGACCCGCTGCACTTTACGGGTAAGATTAACAGGCCTAATTTGACCATCGCTGCACTTTACAGTATTTATTTTTAATCCTTATTGTCTAAACAGATTAAGAATTACAAACTGCTGCACTGAACATGTGCCCGAAAAAATAATACTTTTGGAATAATAATAATAATAATATATTTATTAGTTAAGAAATAAAACGTAGCACCTTTTTCACCAAAAACATTTATTTTCACTAAATGTACATTTCAGTCGCCAAGCGACCATCTTCAGTAGTAGATACGTACTGGATACGTACTACTGAAGATGGTCGCTTGGCGACTGAAATGTACATTTAGTGAAAATAAATGTTTTTTGTGAAAAAGGTGCTACGTTTTATTTCTAAACATACTTTCACAAGCTCCAACTCCCCGTTATATTTATTAGTGTTTGATGATACATGATCATAATACATAATGCAATAAATTAGAATGAGTACATTAAGAAATCATCCCGGCTGTAAAATGCTGAGTTAATTAGTGGTACAATTAAATTTCGTTTTAGGACATCATCAGGTAGATTGCGAAGAAGTAGAGGTAACTTGTTCAACATTTGGGACCTAATTGAATACGAACAGACATACCTTTCTACAGATCATTTTCTCCCAAGGCTGTAAACATTACTTTTGTATGTCATACAAAAAGCAATGTTCACTCGTAGGCAGTAAAATAATACTTGAGAAACGTATACGAACAAGTAGACATTTCTACAGGTTCTCTTATGAAAATGGGCATCTAAAAAGTTGGACAGTACATGTCACTAGTTCATGGATTCGGATAAGAAAACCATCATAAATGTCTACTTGTTCGTATGCCCATCGTTTAGTAAGTTTTACATGAATATTGTGTATAAAGAAAATTTATCAAAAATTTTGGATATTTGTTTTTAGCAGCATGAGATATTTCGATGATACTCTTCTGCTATCTTATCCAAAAAACATTCCAAACTTCAAAGCTTGCGAATTGTCTTTGATATGTTGATTCTCAGTCAATGCATGTGCTACATTGGCAATATCAAAGATAGTTTTTTTTTTATTATGAAATATATTTGTTACCATTCTTGACTAAGACTTCTAGTATCTGATAACAAAAGTGGGGCTACCCGAGTAAAGCAACAAAAACCAGCAACATATTATTACTATTAATACCATTATACTTGTAAAATTTCCTTTATACCTTTTGAGCACAGGAAATGTAGCAGAAATCAATCAACTTCCTATGTTTTAACCTAAATCATTCTTATGCCTGCCAGGCACGTGATAATAATCTCTTAATATGTAACCCACACATTATCCAACTCGCGTACACAAAAAAAACGTAAATTGCCAAGCATAGAAAGTAACAATCGAGACCACTATCGACCCGGTTATGTCACACCTTTGCATTAATGAGAGCCAGCATTTCGGCCAAAGACACACTTTACATTTTTCGTCCAGCGTATTAGGACGAATTAAATTATTTTTTTATTACATTACGGTTGAAAATTGGAGATTAAATTTTGAGGTGTAATTGGACGTTAGTTGTTTTTAAAACCACATAGTCACATGAAGAAATTGGAAAGAATGAAAGTGGAAATTATACAGGAACTAATGGTTGTGATTAAATGAACGATTGAATAGTTGCATAATGCGTCGAGTGTTATATAAAATGTAGGCGTTGGTGTGGATTTGTAATTAATCGTGAGCCGAGTCCAGCTAATACGATTACAAAAAATGAATTTGACAAATGCCTATTATAATTATCATCTGAATCTTATACCGGCGATTGCCGCGTCGAGTGCATTATTTTTAGTGCATTATGATCTTCCTCCACTTTTTGCTGCTTCTTCTATGTCCTTTCATTCGAGTCTTTTCTCTTTTAGTATTCTTCGTATTTCATCATTTCACTTTGTTGTTTTATTCGGTTTGCTCATTTTCCATATAATTTTTACCACTCTCTCGCACGGCATTCTTGTTATATGGCCGAACCACCTCAGGGCTTTTTCGTTTATTGTTTGTTCCATGGGTTTATTCGTAGTCGCTCTCTTATTTCTATATTCTTCACTCTATACTCTCAGGCCTGCTATATTTCTTGGTCTCATTTCACTTGCTTGTGTTTTTTGTTCTTGATTGTTGTCCATAGGTCTGCTCTATGTGTGAGGGTTGGCGTAAATATTGCTTTGTGTATTCTCATTTTTGTACTTCTTGATTTTTTCCGCTTTTGATTATTTATCGTTTGTTTTATGGCAAAGTTTAGTCTTGTGTTTGCTTTTATCTTTTCGTCTAATTCCGAATCCATTTCCCATCTGTTGTTATTACTGTTACAAGGTATTTACATTGTTTCTACTTCTTCATTGTCTAGTTTGATGTTGATCCTTGGTTCTCCCTTTGATACGATCATTGATTCAGTTTTGGTTTTATTTATCTCTAGGTGGCAATTTTTAATTCTTCGTTCAAATATTGTTAAATATTGCTTTGTGTATTCTCATTTTTGTACTTCTGGATTTTTTCCGTTTTTGATTATTTATCATTTGTTTTATGGCAAAGTTCAGTCTTGTGTTTACTTTTATCTTTTCGTTAATTCCGTGTCCATTTTTCCATCTTTTGTTATTACTGTTCCAAGGTATTTAAATTGTTTCTACTTCTTCATTGTCTAGTTTGATGTTGATCCTTGGTTCTCTCTTTGATACGATCATTGATTTAGTTCTGGTTTTATTTATCTCTAGGTGCCATTTTTTAGTTCTTCGTTCGAATATTGAAGCTTTTCATTTTTTTTGCTAAAAGTACTAGATTGTCTGCAAATGCTAGACAAATGCTCAAATTCATTTTGCGTAGCTGGAAGAATCCCCATGTAGTATTTATATATGTTTTTATTACATTCCTTAATTACTTGATCCATCAGAGTTATGAATAAGTACGAACTGAGAGATTCTCAGAGTCTCACTCCATTTTTGATACTAAATCTTTTGGATATATTATTCTGACATAGTTGTTGGTTCTCTTATAAAGTATTATAAAGTATATTTCTTATTAGCTTTGGGTTGATGTCATTTTCCTGAACCGCTTTCTCTATGATTGTTCTTCTAACCTAGTCACATTCCTGAGCTATGTCAATGAAGTACATGTAGATTGTCTTATCAGCTTCCACTGTTCATTCTACTAGTTGTTTGGTATAAATGCAATCGTATCTGGTATACTTCCTTCTGCTTTGAATACACTCAACTCACTGCTTCATCTAATTTCTTATCTACTTCCACTTTTATTTCTTGAGCTAGTATGCTTTCATATATCTTCTCGGATGGGCTTAGCAGGAAGATGCCTCTGTAGTACGCACAGTTATTCACGTCTATTAATTGTAATTAATTAATTGTAGAAGTAAGTCGTTTTTTCTCGATTCCCTGGAAGTTTTATCATTTCTGCTGTTATTTCATCATATCCTGGTACGTTAAACAGGTAAATATGTTTATCTTCTTTACAGCTCTATACTCGTAAGCGTTCCCGCCATCTTTCCACAATTTCCTCTTCATTTGTCAGTCGCGTTTTTTTTAAATTTTGATACGAATTATGTCTTTTTTTTCTTTATTCTTCCTTTATTTACGACCCCTGTAGAATAACTTCTAGTTTCCATTCGCTGTACTAGTTCCATATATTTGTGACAAGCACTTCAGTAAATTATTTTTCAAGGTGTTCCATATCGTCCTAATGTCATACTCTGTTGAATTGTTTACATATTTGCTAAGCTGTTCTTCCGTTTTCCTTATACTTTTTATTTAGTTCTGCTTCTATTTCATGACACAAAAAATGTGACAAACACAAAAAAACATGAAAAATGACACAAACAACGTTTTTCCACTGCATTGGTAAGTACACTGTTGTAATATTGATTTGGGGGAAGTAAGCCCCACTTACCGATAAAGCTTTGGTTACTATGAGTAACGGGAAGTAGGTAATCACTTACCTCCCTCAGGGAAGTAAGTAAAATAATTTCAATAGCGTTCTTTCTCTGGCACCAGTATTTAAAACACTTATACGCATTTTGATAACACCCCTTCGACTTCTCCGGCAGTAGGAAGGAACAGGCAGCATCTGCAGCTTCTTCAATGGCCATTTCTTGTTTATTTTCATTGGAATTCATTTTACAACTAAACGAATGCAATTTCTGACATTCACTCTTTGTTTGAAAAATAGTCTTAGCAACCAAAGCCGTACTGACATTTTGTTCATGTTGCGAAAATAAATTAATCAAACACAAACAATTAAACCAACTTCAGGAGTGGAAAAACAGTTATAAGCAATTCGAGAGGTAAGTTTTGACCAGTCTCGGTCTTTATTGCTAGCCCTCGCTGTCGCTCGGGCGCAAACTCGACCTCGACTGGTAAATAATACTTACCTCTCTTAATGCTTAAATAACTATTTTCAACTTGATGGAAGTAAGCCCCCACTTACCGATAAAGCTTTGGTTATTATGAACAACGGGAGGTAAGTAAAAACTTACCTCCATCAGAAAAGTAAGTAAGAATATTTCAGTAGCGTTCTTTCTCTGGCACCACTCTTTAAAAGACTTATACGCATTTTAATAACGCCCCTACGACTTCTCCGATGTAGGAAGGAACAGGCAGCATCTGCAGCCCCCTTCAATTACCATTTCTTGTTTATTTTCATTGGAATTCATTTTGCAACTGGACGAATTCAATTGCTGACACTCACACTTTGTTTCAAAAATAGTCTTAGCAACCAAAGCCGCACTGATAAGTTGCGAAAATAAATTAATCAAACACAAACAATTAAACCAACTTCAGGAGTGGAATAGTATATTGTTTTATTAGGAGTAGAAGTGACACTTTTTGTGGCGAGTCTGTAGGTATTGGCTGCCGAGCGGAGCGAGGCAGGCAACTACAGACGAGCCACAAAAAGTTACTTCTACTCCGAATAAAACATGTAATTTTTTCTTCAAACGTCGAAAATAGTTAAAAAGATAATGGAATTAATATTTTTAATTGTCCGAATATGTATAGTTTTAATTCCCAAAGAAGCATGCTATGCAGAGCCTTGCTATGGTTTTGTTTAATTCATTATTTGACATTAAAGTGTATAAAATGGACGAAGACATGTTTCAATGTACACCGCCAGATATTTTAGAATCGGCAAGGGCTGCAACAGAGAAATTATTGCCCACTAAGTCCAGTACCATCTATGAAGTGGCTATTAAGTGGTGCGCCGAGAAAAATGTAAGCAATTATAGTGTAAATGTTTTACTCGCATATTTTTCGGAAATGGCTAAGAAGAAAGTAAAAAGTTCCACTATGTGGTCTCAGTATTCCATGGTAAAATCGTTATTAAATATTAGAAATGGTGTAGATATTACCAAATATTTAAAACTACGTGCATATTTAAAAAAACAAAATGAGGGTTATACACCCAAAAAGGCAAGAGTGCTGACAAAGGAACAGTTCGACAAGTTCGTATCCGATGCTCCTAACGAGAAATACTTGGCGACAAAGGTGAGTTCTTAGAATAATAAACAAATACAAAATTAAACCCTAAATCGTATTTTCAGATTATTTTGATATTTGGCATATCAGGGGCATGCCGTTGCGATGAACTCGTAAAAATGAACACGACAGATATTCAAGACTTGGGATCTTTGCTACACGTAAAAATACCAGATAGTAAGACATCAAAAGTAGAAAATATCTGTGGTAGCAGCAAAATGGTTGGCGACAGCGGTGCTGTAAGTGCTGCTGTTGCTGCCAGCGCAATCAGTTTTCAAGGGGCTAAAATATCAAATTGTACCTTTAATTTACATTTTAACAATAAATAAATTTGTGTTTTGTTTGAATTTTTTGTTTTGTTCATCATGTATGCGCACCATATGTATGTGCAATATTAAACCCGCCCTCGTAGGGCGTTCTTATTACAAATTATCCAATCATGTTGTCAAATTTACTTTTACTGCCTAGTCAGTAAAAGTGAAACTTTTACTGACTAGGAGACGAAGTAAAACTTTAAGATTGTGAATCATGTCACTAAAGGTGTCACTTTTATGACGTTTGAAGAAAAAAATAGTTATAAGCAATTCGAGGGGTAAGTTTTGACCAGTCTCGGACTTTATTGCTAGTCCTCGTTGTCACTCGGGCGCAAACTCGACCTCGACTGGTAAACAATACTTACCTCCCTTAATGCTTAAATAACTATTATTCGATTCTAAGTGGTTTTCGATGTTTACGTACAAAACCGTGAAGACGTGAAGACAGCGTCTCTCAACGCGTCTCTCGCCGTTATGTTTAAAGGTGTCTCTCAACGCATCTCCCTTCATTTCAAAATAAAATGCATTGCGTCTGTGAGCACATAAAAATGTCTCTCATTGTGTAGATCAGTAGTTTGGTTTCGACCTTGACGGTATAAACATGAGGATATTTTCAATGATCGCCGATGCTCGGGCATAAATTTGACGAATCAAATTTGTTACCCTAGTTACGCTTACTCTGGTGTCTTTCACCTTTTTCATCCGTTCATTTGGAAATTATGTAGTCCTATTTTACACTTTTCATTTCTACATTTTACTATTCTGGTAAACTTGTGTATCTCTGTGTAAAAAACATAGTGTTTGTAATTACGTACTAATTCATTCTCCATACAGGGAGAATGGAGTCGTACCAAGGTGTCTTCTTCCATTTATTTTCAATGTCTTTTCTCCATGTGCTCCAACTATTTCCGCATATTTCTCTATCTGGTCAGCCACCCTTGCGTTCAAGTCTCCTAGTACAGGATGGGGCAGAATGGAGTCGCACATTTCCAAAATCACTGAAGGGTCACCTGAGCACGTGGAGGCACGCGGGTGACCAATGCAGTTTTCTGTTGTCACCTGCGTTGATGGGGTGAACATGGCCATGGTGGCTTTGTTGTTAAGGTTTTTTTACGAATAGCTAGTCAGTGATAGAGCTACAGAGCATTCTGCATAGTAATATGGCACTGCTATTGGCATATACGGTACGGCGAATTTTGCCCATTGAACTTAAATTACACCTATCCATCTCTGTGGCGCAGTAAACAAGCAATGAAACCACTAACCAGAGTAATGGACAACTTTGATAAATAACTGAATATGTGCATCGTTCGTCAAGGCTAGCATTTGGACGATATTATTTTTTAAACCTATCAAAAAATTGCATTACATGTGTTTTAAATAAACAAATTGTTTTTTTTTTAGTTTCTTGTACAGCTTTTTTTCAGAATTTACCTTCGAAATGTGCAAATTCGGTCTCGCCCTGTAGTACAGCTTCGTTTTTTGCTTCTTCTATGATCTCTTCTAGTTTCTCATAGACAAAATATCTGTTAACCTATAATTCTGTATTGTGTCGTATGTAATTGAAGCAAGTCGTCTCGTATTGATCAATCCGCTGATAAAGTTATAAATAGTTATCTAATAGTTTGTGGCGAAATTGCAACTAACTAATCTTCTTCGGGTACGCCTATCCAGATAAGATACGCACAACTGTCGAAAGACTGGGCCCTATCACACCAAATAATTTTGACATTTGAGAGTAGCCCTTTTGAGCTCCATTAGTTTTATCAGCAACAATGGAAATGGATGAAGTGAAACATATACCGGGCTTTTTTTTCTTACTTTACTACACATATCATTGAAAATGTATAACTGGTTGCCTGCATCTACCCGCAAGGAATTTCCTATGTGTAATTCTAAAAAAAAAATAATCAACTCATTAGCGGCGTCGGGGCAGGCAACCTACACTGTCAATTTTGGCATATATTACACAGAGAGGTTACGTTTTTATCAATACGGAAATCACAAAAACTCGGTTTTAAATGAAGATATTAATTTATTGAAACAATTCTAACGGTAAACAAAACAACATAAAAAGTAAAGTGTGGGTGAAGTCTAATATCTCAGCAAGTTTTCAAAATGCCCTCCCTGTCGTTCAAGGCAATACGCAAGGCGGTTTTTGAAGCTACACAGAGTATTACTAATGATTTGTGGATTTATGCCATTACATGCAGTACGTATAAGGCCGTTCAATTCATCTACGTTATGTATTTGCACTTCATTATAAATTTTACTTTTCAGGTAACCCCAAAGAAAATAATCATTTGGTGACAAATCAGCTGATCTTGGGGGCCATACTATGGGGCCAAACCTGCCAATCCAGCGTCTTCCAAATGTATTGTCAAATAAATTCCTGACGACATTAGTAGAATGTGCTGAAGCCCCATCCATTTGGAACCAAGGTTCATCAACGTTCAGCGTCTCAATTGATGGAAATATGTGGTCTCGCAACAAGTCCAGAAATTTTGCTGCACTGAGATTTTCATCAATAAAGAATGGGCTAATAAGTCTCGTTTTAATTATTCCAACCCAGACATTTACTTTTTCAGGGTACTGTGTGCCGGTTAGGTTTTAGGTATGAGGATTTGTACGGGGCCAATAACGTCTAGAATATCGTCGAAGTGAAGTCTACGAAAGCAAAATTAAGGGTTGTGCGCAATTCATTTGATACTGTGGCAGTTTATGAGTGTCAAAATGTTTCGTGGATCCTAGACGACTCCGGGATTCAGGTTTCGGCCTGCCTGGGGATCAAACGCACCCACACCGACTATACTAGGAGCGTCCCTGGACCTACATGTAAGCTTTAGGCACAAATAATATAAATGCCAATTAAGTAAGTACTAATAATACGTTATACTTATATACAATTTACATTAATCACCGCGTAAGTCGCATAACGTTACATAATTATTACCCGACTTATTACCACGTCTTCCCATCATTCACATCGCGTTACCAGCTGATTGCCTTACAAAACAATTCACACAGCAATCTTCCCGGAACGTTGCATGCGTGATTACGTGTGTACCTACTTTTAATCCCGCAGCCGATGACGGTATTGGATGCTGTCGTCTTTTAACCTCGCACATTAACGCCGCTCCGCATAATGCGACACGTTATGACACTTATTAGGAGCATCTCATTGTCTCCGGGAGGCGCGAAGCGATGGGAACCGCAATTGCTATCGGCTGTATTTTCGATGGGCTAACGGTCCTCGCCATTAATGATAGCAATCCGACAGGATCGCAATTTACACAAACATCACGCAATTTACTGTTCATAATTTCATACGATTTATAATAATGCGATATTCTTAGTCGGCATCGTCATTAGATGACTCGGGCGTTCGCTGTAATGTATAGGAATTAATAACGCCAGCGTGGTCACAGGTAATTGATAACCTTTATAATATAATAATAATAATAATAATAAGGAGTTTATTGCGCAAACAAGAAATTGAAAAATATATACAATAAACTACAATAAGTATAACTACACGCCAATTTTACATGTCAGAAAATATCACAAATTGTGAAAAATAAACGAATAAGTTTTACCAGGACGGGAAAAATTGCTGAAAAAGAACGTGGCCATATGTGACCGCCTTTATAATTATTATGTAACTATAGAAATACATAAATATGTAAAATAGTTCATAGACGTAGCAATTGTTCTTGGTATAACAATAATAATAATAATAATAGTAATAATAATCTAATCATGGCTACAGCTCCACTACACTGTAATGATTTTCAATTCAGAATTAAGTACAGATGATACATGTCGTGTATTCGATCGATCGAAACATTTATGTACGAGGCATGTTTTTTAAGTATAGTCGAAATCTGGAGAGATGTCTCATCATTCATTCTAAATGAATGTTTAATGCAGGAATAAATGCAAAATCAGTGTCGTTATATTACCCTAAACCGCTGAAGTAAAGTGAGAGAATAAATGTCCGATACGTATGCTGTACGTTTCAAATGAAACCCGTGAAAACGTATGTCTTCGTTAATTCATTGAATCAGTGTCGCTGTTACCCTAACATTCACGCGTTTGCAGAATGTCTGAGTTAAAGAACAAATCGTTAAAAAGCCAATCGCAAATCATAGTAATGAATGTGGTTAATTATTTCAGCATGGAACGTGATCGAAATGGACCTGTTTTACCTCTTACATCGATAATTCTGGTTAATATAAAATACTATTGATTTATGTATGCAAGCCATATAATTATAACCATTAGAGTACTGAAGAAGTATGTGGTGTTACTGAAAAAACAGTAACACGTACCAAATCTCGTTTTACTGCTGCTCAATCAGCCGGTCAATCCACTCCGCAGTCTGCACAGAAGAAGAGGCGACGTCTTAGGTCAAAATCTGTAGAGGTTGGCGATCACATCAAGGATTTAGTAAGAAGTAAACTTTACAAAATGCACTCAAAAAGTATGTTAATTAACACCATTATAAATAATTAAAAGTGTAATAAGTAAGTATATATTATTTTAATGACGCCCATCACAGTATCTTCGTTACGCTAGGCTTTACAACCAGATATGCTTAAATTTAGTGTGTCAAGCTTAACAAGGTTGTTACATTCGCTCGAGTTTCAATATAAGATCGAGAATGAGAATGGCCGAAGAAGACTTCTTGAAGAGGAATATGTAGCAACAAGTCGTGCAAGACTTCTGAGGGAATATTTTCATAATAAAAATGGCACAAATTATGATCCAGTTTTTCTTGACGAAACGTGGATATTTAGTCGCTGATCATCATATTGAACGTGGCATGATCAAGATAAAAAAAAGTACGAGAAAGAAACAAATTGGTGAAGGAAAACGGTAAGCTAACTTAGTTCATTATGTTTCTTAATAAATGAAATAATTATTCTCTATTTTAGATTTATTGTTCTGAGTGCAGGAAGTGCAGGAGTGCAGGAAGATGGGTTTATTCCTAATCAAAAATGTAAAACTGCATATGTTCATGACAATATGTACACAGAGCTGTTCCAAAACTGGTTTGTGGGCCAAATCTTGCCCAATTTAAACGAGCCAAGTGTCATCATTCTCGACAATGCCTCATATCATTCCTGTTAGCAAAAGCACTGTTACTGTTAGCAAAAGCAGTAAATGTACAGAAACGCTACCTAATCCAGGAATTGGCTAACAAATGGGGACATACCGTACTGTGGTTTCCATGCAGGCCCACCTTAACTATATGGGCTAATAGGGCTACCAATAGGGCTCTATTGGCTCTCCACAGAAGCAACTTCCAGAACATTCAACAGAGCTAACAATTTTGGATGCGTGATTCAAATGCCCAACATTATAAACAATCCCGCCGATTGTGTAATACGAGCAACAATCCGTTTCTTAAACACAAGGGATGTGAAAGCGGTCGACATTCATCGAAAACTCTGAGACATTTTTGCAGACTACGTCTGAGTGCGAAATTGCGGAATGTGGTCGAAATGGAGAGTGCAACGTGGAGAAAAACCGATGAAATGGTTTGGGCATTTAAAGAAGGCCGGTCAAACGTTCACAATGAGGGACAGAGTGGGAGACCGTCTACTCATTAAATATGACTTGGTGCAGAAAGCTAACGAAAAAGTTAGAAAAAAGCAATGCTTTACAATTTCATCTCATCACTATTCAAACAATTTCCAAATCGAAGAAATTTCAATTTCGAAATAGAGAAGTGCTTTCTAAGAAAAAATGTGTTAGAACGTTGGGTTTGGGTACCGAAAATGCTGACTGACTGTGCAGCAGTGTTTGTCAAATCTGGCGGCCGATTTCTATGATGACGCAATGCAAAAGCTAATTACACAATACAATGGGTGCGTTTAGCGAACGTCAGCTGAAAGCGCTGCTTGACAGCTGTTGAGTAAACTTCTCAGAGCATACATTTTTACGCTTAGTCGGTCAGCGTAATACATGACCTAAAAATACGACAAACATTTCTTGGTGTGTTCTAAGTACGTACAGTCATGCTCACATAAATCTAGTACAAGAAATTAGGTTACAATAGCAATTTTATATAGCAATGTCAATTTTTTGTACTAGATTTATGTGAGCATAGGATATGCAGAGGATATCCGATCTACATATTAAAAGATTACATGGTGTTTCAAACTGATGAAGTAATACTTATTATTTAGGTTGTGTAAGGTATTAATTAATTACATTTAATAGATAATTCAAGCAGCTCGGTAAATCAGTTATCAATTAATTATAGTGATATAGAAGAATTTGCAGAAAACAGCACAGAGCATAGCCTTCACGAGGAAGAGACTGGGGACGGTGAAAATGTTGAAATAAACGTGAACGATGGGAAGTTTTCATGGACTCATAACACCACTTTACTATTACTGGATGAGTATCAAATAAGTATAGATCGTTTTCGTAATCCTAAAGTAAAAAAGAAATTGTTATGGGATGAAATTGCAAATATAATGATAAGTTAAGGGTCTAAAGTTGACAGAGGCATATTGGATAAAAAATGGGAAATGTGAAATCAACATTTAATAAAATAATAAAATCAAAGACAATAATAAGAAACTAAGAACTGGACCGGGAAGGGATTCATTGGGAATATTACGACAGGTTTAATGACATTTTTGCAGAAGACAAGACTGTAAATATACGTAACCTCATTGCTTCAACAATACTAGAAATCGATACTCTAGAAGAGAAATCTAACGAATTAAATATTGAATTGCCTCCAAAGAAACTGCATTATCCTCTGAAAATTCCAGAACTTCATCAAATAGTAGAGAAAAGCAGAAAAGACTAGATACATTCCGCAAACGACAAATTGAACTTGAAGAAGAGAGATTAAATGAACTAAAGAAGATTCGAATGGAAATCTCCGAAAATAATAGAATTAATCGACAAAAACTTGAACTGTTTAGAATGTTTGTGGAAAATAAAGTTTAGAATTTTTATTTGCATTTATGTTTACCTATTTGCTAACATAATAAATAAATAAAAATTATCAGTGATGCATTGTATTTTATTTTTTATATAGACAGGAATTTAAAATGATTACAGTAATGTAGCTATGTAATTGCGCTTTAGTCCCCTTTAGCTTATTAGTTTAGAGTTGTTAGCTTCATAGTGCTCTTGATTATTATTATCTTCAGCTTCAGCTGCATTATCTAGATCATAAGCATCACTTGCTTCTTGTTGTTGGTCTTGGGTAAGTATAAAATTATGTAAAATGCAAGCTGCCAAAACTAAATGTGAAATAAGATTTGCTAGTGACATGTCTAAATATTTTAGTCTCCTCCATTTACCTATAATTTAATCATTGGTAATCAAGTTTCAGTAAGTATATTAATATTTAGAGTACTGAATTACCTTTTACTAAACAAAATGCTCTCTCAATAATATATCTTTGGTCACTCATAACTTCATTAAATCTAAGCTGTTCTGCAGTATGATGTCCATTGTCTCCTAATGTCTACCTAATATGTGCTGTGCTCGTGGTAGAAGAGGTGGATTATTAACTAACTTATCATACAAGGGGCTGTTTCTGAAAACCCGAGAGTCATGCATACTACCAGGCATGCCTATAAATACATCCATAAAAACCCTATTGTCATCACAAACTGCTTGTAGAATAACGCTGTGTTGATCTTTGCGATTGTAAAATTCTACAGCATTATTAGTAGGTTGAAATGACTGTTAAATTCAAACAAATTTTAATTAGGTACTATGTTTTCCATGTATCCTTAGTTGTACATAGGTGCTCTTCTATTTTCAGGTATGACAACCTCATTGTGCTGGCCAACCTTTTGCAGAACAGCTTGAATTATATTATTTAAATCTAAATTCTCCAGAATATAGTCAAACAGCATTAGATTATTTCTGTTCATATTTGAAAAACTTAAGTTCACTTTAAATTGAAACCGTTGACTAACAGCTCACGGTTTAGAGAAACGCCAACTGTTGAGTGTCATCAAGCTCAGCACAGCTGACTGCTGACAGCTGACTGCTGAGTTCGCTAAACGCACCTAATTACTCTCTTAATAAGCTCTGTGAAGTTAGCACCTCCATGTTGGAATTTCGAAACGAAACCTATGCCATAATTTTGCCCACATTATGCCCAGTATTGCCCAGCAGTTATTTCATTTTGCCCAGCTCCCGTTAACTCAATAGTTAATTGTCGAATTTCTATGGTGTGGCACCCCCATGAGCGAGTTCGACAAAATAACATATGCCATAATTTTGAACACATTTTGCCCAGTATTGCCCAGTAGTTGTTTCGTTTTGCCCAGCTCCAGTTAACGCGTTAGTCAATAATCTAATTTCCAAGGTGTGGGACCCACATGAGCGATTTCCAAGAAACAACATATGCCATAATTTTGCCCACATTTTGCCCAGTATTGCCCAGTAGTTGTTTCGTTTTGCCCAGCTCCAGTAAACGCGTTAGTCAATAATCTAATTTCCAAGGTGTGGGACCCACATGAGCGATTTCCAAGAAACAACATGTGCCATAATTTTGCTCACATTTTGCCCAATATTTCCCTGTAGTTGTTTCGTTTTGTTCAGCTCCCGTTAACCGATAAGTCAATAGTCGAATTTCTATGGCGTGGGGCCCCCATGAGCGAGTTCGAAGAAATAAAATATGCCATCATTCTGCCCATATTATGCCCGGTATTGCCCAGTAGTTATTTCATTTTGTCCAGCTCCCGTTAACTCATAAGTCAATAGTCGAATTTCTATGGTGTGGCATCCCCATGAGCGAGTTAGAAAAATAACATATGCCATAATTCTGCCCACATTTTGCTCAATATTACCCTTCTAATAGGCGTATGGCCAATCACCTCGTGTTTTGCCGTCCGAATGGCACAACCAATCTTTGGAAGACTCGCGTCCCACACGCGGTGATCATTGATCACAACACAAGACAAAAACACGAAAATAAGATGAGTATCACCATCGAGAAGACCAAGTACGAGTGCGCCTCGCTGCCGAAGCGATGGCAGGGCCAGGACAGGGACGTCCTCAAGAAAACGGGGCTCCAGGTGGGCAAGGTGGACGTCATGTACTACAGCCGCGGTGTCCGCAATGATGCCTCTCTGGTGCCCCCCATCAGGCAGACAGCCTCCATATTCAAGCAGCCAGTCACCGTCCACAAGACTCAGGAGAGCAAGGTCAAGACGGACTTCAAGCACGGCGTGCAAGAGAAACCGAAGCAACTCATATGGGAGAAGAGGTTGGAAGGTCTGCGGGCATGCGACCTGGACGGCGTGGAGTTCGAGGGTATGGAACTGCCGAAGGGGCTGAGGCCGGTGGGGCCGAACGTCACTGAGGAGACGATCATACAGAGCGTTGCGACTGCCCTGCATGTGTCCTCGCAGCCGGTCACGGGCCAGACGGGCTCGCGCACCTCCCTGGAGAAAAACCCCGGCGTCTTCCTCGACCCCAAGCAGCCGCTCGTGCAGGCCGTCAACATAGCCGAGGAGGACATCAAGAGGCAGGAGGAGCGGGTGGCGGCGGCACGGAAGAAACTGCAGGAGGCGCTGACCACGTTATAGGCCCCCGCAGCCTCTGATTAGGTTTTACTTTGAAGCAGGCGAGGTGTGAAACACTCTGGAGGATTTGTGAATACTTTTTTTTTGTTATACAAATAATGTTAGATTAGTTGAGCTATTTTATACATGTAATTTAATTCGATTTTCATATAAAAAATTGTTACAAATCATTTTTTCATGTCATTTAATTCGTTTGTCATAATAAAAATATACTGTCTTTCTAGCTGTAGAGGCAAAGGCTTTAAGCAGGACTTCGAATCTTGTACATTTCGTATTTTATTCATTGCATTGGGAGATTGCATGGAAATTTTCAAATATGTAAATTAAGTTTGTTGTATGCTTTTTTTGTTATACAAATAACGTTGGGCTCCAAAAACGTGTGACGTACCTGAAGGGCAGTCGGCGCGTTAGGCCGTGGAGCGAGTGGAGGGTCCCTTCGAAGTAGTGACGAGGGCCAGGCTCTCGGTGTCAGAGAGTGGGGGGGTTAAAAAAAAGGCTCCACGTAATTTTACCTCGTTGCTACTTCGTCGCAAAGGGTGGCTCCACCCTACCTGCGTGGGTGGACGACAGACAGTCAGCGAAGTTCAGAAATCACAAACTGTCACAACGCTGACCGCTTGGCGCCAACACCACCAGATTTAAATCTCGCAGTGAGAATAGAAAACTGTAACTGAAATGAATGGAATAGAAAACTGTAACTGAATTAAATGGAATAGAAAACTGTAACTGAAATAAATGAGAAAACGTGGGGGGAACAAAAAATAACAGGTGTGAGTTTGAAGTGTAATATCGGCGTTTATTCACACACAAACGATGGACACCGTGTCCGCGCTCCTGAAAACAAATACCTCCGAACGCCACCCTTTCGCGCAGGGTTTACTCTATTCGGCCGAATAAAATAAGCTCCTAATCGCGCGATTGAAAGGGCCGAGGGAGCAACTTTCTCGTACACAGCGCAAAACACGTACGACACGAAACACGTAAACACAATTTATACACAAAAGAATAACCCGAAAAAAATGGCTCAATCGAGCACACAAAAAAAATATATATATTTGGATCTGGTTTATCTGGCCTGGTTATCTGGTTGTCTCGTCGGTGGCTGGGTTCAGCTCCGGGATGTCGGCGGTTTCGCGTCGTGGACGCCTGGTGCTTGATCCGCGGCCTCCAGCCAAGAATGGTTTTGGCCGAGCTGTTTAGCCCGTAGCCAAACGCTCAGGTGTTATGAGCGTGTTCTCTGCCCCGTACTCGGTGCCTCAATCCCCTCAAGGGTGGTTAGCTGAGAACCGTTGATTATTCCCGTAAACCGGATGGATGAAACCTTAGCTCAACGGTTCTTCTGGCACGATCTATACTGGACACGAGTCAATTGAGTTCTACTCATGGCGGCGTCTCGCCGGCGAATTTAAACACAAAAAAAATGCGACCACGGTTGTCTACCGTGCAGGTCTATACGCCAAGTAATTTTTAGAGTGCAGTTTCTGCCAACGCTATATCTGGACCGTTACAAATTCCCCCCCAACAAAATTAAAAACTCCGGGAAGTGGATGTTTTTTTTTCAAACCCAAAAAAAAGAAAAATAAACTTATAAAAATGACAAAAGAAAGATAGTAATAGTGGGAGTAACAATGTCCCGACACACTCGATGCGTAACCACAATCATATTCATTAAATCCCCCAAAGGGCTAAGCTAAATAGCTAAACTAGGGAGTCGTCGAAAAATTCCGCAAGGCGGCATGTCACTCAAGGACAAAACACGAACGATCCCATAGAATATAAAAGTTTACTTACACCGTATGGTTTTAGACAAGTGACAGCCACTAATTACAATCAATCAAACTAACAAAACTAACACAACTAACCTAATACTAAACTACACTTAACCAGAAAAATCTAACAAACACCTAGTTCGAAAGCGAATGATCAACGTCCAGAGCAGGTTTCAAATCTTTCACATGCCATGTCCCTCCTGGATCACCAAAATCATTGGTTAGATCATACGTCCACAAAGACCTCTTATGGGCCACTACAAAAGGACCAACAAACTTAGGAGCTAACTTCGCGTTAAAATAGTTTAGAGCATTCGACAAAACATGATTTCTACGCCACACTCGATCACCAACCTTGTACTGTACATGCCTTCTACGGAAATTATACGATTTCGCATTTTTCTGATACGCTTTCACCAAACGTCCCGCTATCTCTTCTCGTAATGCGTCGAACTTATCAAAATCGCGTGGCTTGTCCCTGATGGGGTCCTCCAACAATTCGTCAACCTCCGGAGGTCCACCAAAGGTATTGCCATACAATACGTGCTCTCGCCCAAAATTGGCGAAGTAAGGCGTATGGCCAATCACCTCGTGTTTTGCCGTCCGAATGGCACAACCAATCTTTGGAAGACTCGCGTCCCACACGCGGTGGTTATTGCTCACATACGATGCGATCATAGTCTTAAGGACCCGGTTAATGCGTTCCGCCGGATTAGCCTGCGGATGATACCGAGCAGTATACAATACCCGAGTGCGATAGGAGTCGCACATCTTAGTGAACTCTTTACTACGAAATTGAACACCGTTGTCTGAAATGATGTATTGAGGGGTTCCAAATACAAGGAAAACTTGTTCTTCTATGGATTTCGTGACAGCTGAAGCAGTAGCTCGTCTCAACGGGAAAAACATACTAAACTTGGTGAAGGTGTCGGCCACAACCAAAATATAACAATTACCCTTGGTTGAACGCGGCAAAGGTCCCACCAAATCAGTACACAAAATTTGCCAGGGTCTCGTCGCTCGAGCCCTAGGCGCCAAAAAGCCAGGTGGAGCCTTTTGTTCAACCTTGTGTGCCGAACACACCTCACACTCACGAACATACCGAGCTATATCTGCCTTCATCTTCGGCCAGTAATATCGTGTCTTAAGCCTTTGACAGGTCTTATACACGCCCCCATGACCAGCAGTTGGCAAATCATGGTTTTCCGAAATAAGGGCCCGCCGACGCGGTTTCGCTACTACTATCTTCCACGAGTCTTGGGGTTCCTCAAGGTCCCCAAACCTGGGAGGCAAAAACTTATATACGACCCCAGCGTCGACTTTCCAAAGAGGATACTTCCGCGGTCTCTTCGCGATCGCGTCACGCATCTTAACTAACCACGCGTCGCCTTCGGAATGATTAACGACGTTTACAGCGTCTAGAACCGGTACTGAACGTGATAACGCATCAGGAACCACGTGGTCCTTCCCCTTACGATGAATGATATCGAAGTTAAATTGTTGGAGCCGTACACTCCAACGCGCTAAACGACCAGAAGGACTCTGTAAACGGTTAAGCCACAGCAAGGAATAGTGATCGGTGATCACGGTGAACTTAGCACCCTCAATGTAAGGTCGAAATTTCTCTACAGCCCATACTACGGCCAAACATTCCTTCTCCGTAGCACTATAACGCCTCTCCGGTCCTTTCAATGAACAACTATTGTAACTTATTACCTTCTCTCCCTCATCAGTAACTTGCGTCAGTACGGCGCCTAGCCCAGAATCGCTAATGGGAGAAGGGCAACACGAAACAACTACTGGGCCATACTGGGTATAATGTGGGCAAAATTATGGCATATGTTTTTTTCTTCGAACTCGCTCATGGGGGTCCTACACCATAGAAATTCGACTATTGACTTATGGGTTAAAGGGAGCTGGGCAACACGAAACAACTACTGGGCAATACTGGGCAAAATGTGGGCAGAATTATGGCATATGTTATTTTTTCGAACTCGCTCATGGGGATGCCACACCATAGAAATTCGACTATTGACTTATGAGTTAACGGGAGCTGGGCAAAATGAAACAACTACTGGGCAATACTGGGCATAATGTGGATAGAATTATGGCATATGTTATTTGTTCGAACTCGCTCATGGGGGTCCCACACAATAGAAATTTGACTATTGACTTATGGGTTAATGGGAGATGGGCAACACGAAACAACTACTGGGCAATACTGGGTATAATGTGGGCAAAATTATGGCATATGTTTTTTTCTTCGAACTCGCTCATGGGGGTCCTACACCATAGAAATTCGACTATTGACATATCGGTTAACGGGAGCTGAACAAAACGAAACAACTACAGGGCAATATTGGGCAAAATGTGAGCAAAATTATGGCACATGTTATTTCTTCGAAATCGCTCATGTGGGTCCCTCACCTTAGAAATTAGACAATTGACTTACGGGTTAACGGGAGCTGGGCAAAACGAAACAACTACTGGGCAATACCGGGCAATATGTTATTTTTTCGAACTCGCTCATGGGGGTGCCACACCATAGAAATTCGACAATTGACTATTGAGTTAACGGGAGCTGGGCAAAATGAAATAACTACTGGGCAATACTGGGCATAATGTGGGCAAAATTATGGCATAGGTTTCGTTTCGAAATTCCAACATGGGGGTGCTAACTTCACAGAGCTCTCTTAATAGAGGTTAAATTATATAGAGAGGTAGAAAAAGGTTCAGGCTTTCATTTCAAACTAAAACTGTTAAAATTCTTTGTTTTTAATGCCAAAACGGTACTTACTTTAAAAATATGCCTCGTATATAACAATGTTCCTACAGTTTTGATCATGAATGTACGAAAGCACGAAAAATTAAGCTTCTTATGCGCGGTTGCATCAACATTGTTATAACTTAGGTTATGTAACCCTGAGTTATATTTATGTCAGAGTAAAGTTTCGAATCAGTAGCATCAACATTTGATGATGTGGAGTGGAGTGGAGTGTGTAATGCATAGCAAGAAACCCCCCTCGGGTTAAAAAAAACGGGTCACTTGTAAATGCATCAAGTTCGTATAACTCGCATTTTATGTTTAATTTCAGATCTGGTGTCATTATTTAGGTTAACCCGAGTTAAATTTATCATCCCGAGTTAATATTTAACTCTGGTTGATTCAATCGGGCATATGTGTTACAGCTGCCGGCAAGTACTCGACAGTCGGTAAGATAATTCATGGCGCTCGAGTGGTTATTACAAAAAATCTCGCTGGTGTTTTTATACGGGCCACCATCACCGTTATCCACGTCGAGAAATGATCGTTCCTTTACCCCGGGCGACGCCATCCTTTATGCACATTAATTGTTTTTTTTTTAATGTTACCAATCGATTTGGCACAAAAAGCGTTCCATCATAGACGAGGCGTGTAGACGGATTCGATAAGACACCGTGACAATTGGATTTTAATTGAACGAGACCAAAGATCGCCGGTCGGTCGGTAAGAAACGGCGAGCGGGATGAACTGTAGTTGGCCTCGCATGACGCCGAAGTTACGGTAAGCCAGGTTCAGTTCATGGGAGACGACAAGATGTTGGCGTGACAGATTTGAGGGGATTGAAGTGAGTTATTTGTGCGGACAAAAAGTCGATGGAATAAGCTGCCGGACGGCCAATAACAGTTTTTCGTTGAAGTGACTAGTATTCTATTGTTTGTAGCGTATCGACATAATCTACATAATCTAGATTAATAGTGGTGCCTCATCATTCTCTTTGGCCCCATCATTTTAGCTATGGTGGGTACAAATACTTTGGCGGAATTTGCGCTCGCCCAAGATGTTCTGTGCCACTCCGGATATCGTAATTGCTCTATCTTTAGGCGCTTAAATAGCTAATTTACAAGCACATTTTCCAACCCTCACCCGAACTTCTGGCTCCATTTGATTGTAATGTACCACCTCTTAGCCCATTCCTAGGTAAATTAATTTTGGTTTAATTTCAACATTGTTTTCGGAAGTGGGATCTACCGTTTCGACGAAGTCCTGCTACATGTGTCACTCCTGATTATGTAATTGCTCTATTTTTAGGCGCTAAAATCTAATTTATAAGCAAATTTTTTAACCCTCACCCGGACACCTCTCTCCATTTGATTGTAATGTACCACCTTTTGGCCCATTCCTATGTAAATTAATTTTTGTTTAATTTCAACATTGTTTTCGGAAGTGGGATCTACCGTTTCGACGAAGTCCTGCTACAAACTATCCAACATTTGTTGTGCATTTGTAGCGGTGCACCGGCCTAATTGAGCGGCGTTAATTTATCGCGTAACAACGAATTCACTTTCGTTTGGAGCCGCCAGGTGACGGTAATTTTTCCATGCAAAACTCCGCTTACTTTCGTTCTTGCGCCGGCCACACCCAGGCGATTATAAGTTTGCCCGATATTCCAGACTCATTTCACTGCCCTGCGGCAGCCGGCACAAATTCGACGGGATAAATCACAGCGTCGCGGTAAGCGGGCGCCCAATTAATTGCCGCAGTTCGTCGTTTCGGCTCATGAATGAGCTAAGAGCTTGAAAATGGCGATGGAAAGCAGCGAAGGTTGAACTCACGACCTTTAGTAGCAAAGGAGCCAGTAAAAATCATACTCACAAATCAAAAACCTACAGTATAACAACGGCATTTCTGTAGGAAAATGCATGTACCTACAATATTGACTGCCCTGTATATTAACAAGTCAATGCGTAACTTTAAGCCGGAAATTCAATTAAAGTGCCTACTGACGTATAGATGCCTTTCCATATAGATATTATAAATAAATTCAATTCTTGCGGTTGCTCGGGGATCTGGGGGCAGACACCGATTTAGACGCTTCATGTTTGTTGCAATATCAAAATTCATCTAATTCAATAATTGGTGCAATTTTTTTGACTTGGATTACACTGGAATGTTTGGAATAGCATTAAAGTATGTTCTGACAAATACTATATAAATAAAATTACGAATTCTTTGTGAAATAACGTATAAACTACCGGATGGTTAAAATGATTTTTTTTTATCGTCAGATTGGGCTTCATCAATATCTAAACATGTGTACTTATGTGTACTTATTTTGAATTTTTTATTTCAATTAGAAGTCGCCATTTTTGGTAATAAAACTTGAATCACCAGTTAAGAAAATCGATTTAGACACTTCACGTTTATATTACATCGTATTGCCATAATCTGTATTAAGAACGGGTATATTTATCATCACTCTCTCGGACCCTTTCATGTCAGTGATGCTGATTCGCGATTCGCTAATGCGTGCAGGGATGAGGAAGATGCGGTATGCATGAAGTTGCCTATGTGTGCGAAAAGTGGATCGTTGAAACAAACACAAATGTCATCCTCGATTTTTACTAATGGTTTCGTGCTTGTATCGCGTCTGGTTGCTACAAAATAACCGCCCAAACCCACGCTATCATTCTGCTGGAAGATAAAACTCACATATGCATATACGGTTCGGGCATGTAAATTCATGTAGGAATTATAAATATGCAAAGCGATGACTTCACAATTAACGAGTGTCACTCTCTAAAATCTGGTCGACGGTAATCACTTGAAAATTTTATTTTGAAGTGCTCAGTAGTATTAAACCGGATTGAAGGACTAATATACAGGCAGGAAAGTACGCTTACGACAAAATTCAAGTGTGAAAGAAGAAGAAGAAACGAAAACATATTTATAAGGACGGAAAAACATGAACAACCAATATAATATGCCACACGCAGCAAACAGGCTTAAAGCGGTTGCCAACGTTGGTCAATAGGAGCCCAATTTTATGTCACCTGGAACAAGAGAGTTAAGAAATACCGGCAGCTGAGACAGAAAATAAAATAATATTTATTATAGAAGGAATTTGTACCACATACAGCGAATTAAAATTTCTGCCAATGTTGGCCAATGGGAGTGCTGCTGCGCACAAAATATAGCTGGTATCAATCTTAACCAATGGGAACATTATTTTACGTCACTTTTAACGAATATAGCGCTGCTGGTATCAATTTTGGCCAATGGGAGTGCTGCTGCGCCCAAAATATAGCTGATGCCAACCTTAACCGAAGGGAACCTTATATTACGTCACCTTAAACGAAGTTGATGTCATTTTTGGCCAATTTTGGCTAGTCGAGTACTTTGCAGAGAATTGCGACCATCAGCGCTACTGCTTGTACGAATTAGAAGGGAAAAAATGAGTTATGAAGAGCGACTTCATGCGCTGGCAGCACTGAAGTATTAAATAGCAGAATAACAAGTTCCAACTGTGTACCCATTACAAAATGTATATTTTTGCAATTAATTGCCCGCTTACAATCACAAATGTGTCTGTTTCGCATTTTTACGCTCTGATTGGCATGACATATTATGTGCATTGTGACCACGAGCTCAGTTTTAAGCGAAAAGGTTCGAGGCGGACGCTGTTGGATAACCACGACGCAGCTAGAGAGGAAAGAAAGTGAACGTGTGCGAGCTTTTCCGGATCCACGAGCACGTGCACCAGCAAGCGTCACTCCGGCAGGTAATCTGGAATGCTTTTTTAGAGTGCGTTTTAGTGTTGCAGTAAATACCAAGGGGAATGGGAAGTTTGCATTTGACACATGCTTCCGCATAATCTGCGAGCGAATATTGCAAATTCCAAAGGAAGCAACGAACTACGTAAGATTACTAAGAGTAGCCAGTGTATGTGGTAGATACAAAAAAACAAGGTTATTCTTAGTTGACAAAAGGAAAATTTTATAAATTATGAACAGGTATATAAAATAACCTTATTTCACGTCCAGCAAATAGGGTTTCTTTTGATGTCAATCCTCAGTAGTTAGAGCGTTAATAGTGTAATTCGTGACCAATGATAGTGCAAATGATATAAAACATAAGGCTGTTTACAGTTATCAGGAGTATAAGTTAGCAGAAGTCATAATCATCAAAATAATAAATAAAGAATGTCCCACCTTGATACAGTTAACTATTATAATATTGGTGGTAAAAGATACTCCTTTTTGTTTCTAATAAGTCGATTAATTAACAAAAATATACTATGAAAATAATGATCGCATAATACGATAAAAACCAGGTCTGTGGACCCGGAGTCGGAGTAGGAGTCGTCGGAGTCGAGCAATTTTAAGTTGCCGGAGTTGGAGTCGTGGAGTCGGCAAAAATATATAAACTCTCGACGGTCGGAAAATTTCCACCTCTTACACATGTTTACATTTTAGTGTAGCAGTTATAAGTAAAAATCTTAAACAAGTAATAGTTATTTATGATATTATGAGTGGGGAAAGTTTGCGGAACGAGCGAAACGAGTAAAGCAGCCCCACGAACAAAATAAAATAGCTTTTAACACACATATCATACAATATTTTTTCTACAAACACCATTAAACGCAACATAAATCTCTTTAAAAAGGTTGCAATCAGCTTTCAATCAAGTATGTCAGTTGTGGAGTTTATGAACTAAGTAAATCAGGTTACGTTTTGCATGACACATGTGTCAAACAATAAAAAGTCTCGATACTAACTATGCATGACGAGTTGCCGAAAGAAATTGAAGCAAACCTACGGCAACCTTAGTTGTCATGCCTACCCAATATTGTAGGATGTTATGATTTCTATCAATGTATTATGTTTGTAATATTTTAATAAAATATATGTGACTTTGGCTAGAGCCTGTCAGTTTACTTTTAACACTAGTTGTTAAAGTGATTACTTTTAACACTAGTGCTATAATATTCCATTGAATAATACATATAATGTAATAATATTGAATAATATTGAATAAACATACATCATTTCAATACATTATAACAATATATATGCCGTGTTAAAAATTTAACTTTTATAGATATTTGTAGAAAATAGTTATTTATGTTATAAGTGTTAAAAGTACGTGGGGTTGCTTCACTCGCTTCGCTCGTTCCGCAAACTTTTCAGACTCAGAAAATAAAATCGCTTTTAACACACATATCATACAATAATTTTTCTAAAAACACCTTTAAAAGCACAATAATAGTTCTTTATCTAGAACTATTAAGTAACATTTACATTACTTGTATATTTTGACAAATAACGGCATGTGTTACTTTCATAAATTGAGTAATGATGACGCCATAATTGAATAATATTATTCCATGACAAATAATCGCTGCCACTGTCAATGTCATTTGTGTTTTGCGTTTCGAAGTTCTTTCATCGTGTTAATTTCATAGAGACATGTCCGTTCAAAGTGAAATCTCTTCAACGCCCCCAGAGATATTGGAGCTGGCGAAAATTGCTACTGAAAAGTTGTTGCCGGAAAAATCGAAAGGTAAATATGATGCGGCATATAAGAACTTCGTGATTTGGCAAACGAAGAAAAAAACGACTTTGTTTTCTGAAACGTCCTCCTGTTTTTTTTACTGTACTTACTTTTTACTCTATGCTAAGAAGTCCACTGAATACCACCACAATATTCATCTGGAAAATTATATTAAGTTGCAGTCATTTTTAAAGCGTCAAGCTGAGGGTCATCGGCCAAAACGAAGTTTTTACGCCGGAAAAATTATGATTTCGTTGGAAATTCAACACCCGTTATTAATTTCCATAATTGCAAGAATGTTACAATTAATTACAGTGCTCCTAAAAATTAAATTCACAATTTAGGTGCATTATTAAAATAGTTGTAGATTAAGTATAGTATTCGACTCGCGCGCAATGGCTATTATCAATAGCCATCATTACACGCTCGTTGAATAATATACTATTAAAAATGTTGACATTTCAGTCTGTCTGTGAAATTTTTGGAACAAATAAATCTAGTTTTCATATTGTATGACATGCTTGTCAAACAAGAAATTATTTCTTAAATCATCATTATGAATTCTAATACTCAAGAAAGTAAACTACCGAAAGAAATTAAAGTAGGTGCTACCAGGGGCCTGTAACACAAGCACTACAAGTCCAACAAGTGTAGATAAAAAACCTACACTTGTAATTATTCCGTAACACAAACTATGTAGGTACAACTTGTAGGTACAAGTGCCGTACTTGCAGTGACGGTAAGTTTCCTCCACTTGTAGACGCTTTCTGTAACACAATATTTACACTTGTAGCGTTGTGTTACGAAATTTACTACAGTTGTAGGGTATTCTCTACATATCTTGAAACCTGACTAGTTAGTAATACATTGACTTTAAGGGTGTAAACATGTATGTCCGCTTGTTGTCAATATGTAGTCAAGTGACTCAGAAACCGACATTGAGCATGATCCTATTGAATATCGTTTTCGGAAAGAACAAATTTCAATTTTTTGTCCGCTGCAGAGTTTATCGAGAGATTTAGGTCACCTTTATTTGTGTTCGCGTCGCATTCCCATAATATGCACTTGGAACTTTTTTACGTGAATCTATAATTGTTTTAAAATTAATCCAATAAAATAAATTAATATCAATCAATTTACGTCAATTTATATTTAATTAATACATTATATAAATTATAGATATGATAATCCCTCACAATTTTCCTCCCCCATTTCCTCTTTTATGCAATATACACGACCATAATCGACATAATTTTTAAAGCGACGATTGATTATTTATTTTATCCTAGAGCTGCTTAAATCCGAGAGCTGTGCGACTTGTAACCACTGATTACAACTCAAGGGACTTGTAGCTACAAGTCCAGCAAAAAACGCTCGTTCCTACACTGTTCCTACACTTGTAGGAAGTTTTGTTGTGTTACAGAATTTATTAGAACTTGTAGCTACAGGCGAATTGCCTGTAGCATGTAGACTTGTAACAAGTGTAGTGTTTGTGTTACAGGCCCCAGGGCGACTTTAAATTTGTTGCCTACCAAATCGAGGCAACAATATGAATTGGCGTACAATCGCTTTGTGAAAAGGCGTGAACGCAAAAATGTCGCCGGTAAATATACGATTTTTATACGAATTATATTTTAATATACGAAAGCGTTATGTTGGCATATGTCGAGGAAAAATCTAAAATTTGGAAGTCTTCGACGCTTTGGGCAAATTTTTCAATGGGAAAAAGTATGCTAAATATCAACAGTAATCATGATATAACTAAGTTTTACAAACTTATGGCATTTTTAAAGCGCAAAGTTGAAGTATACCGTCCAAAAAATCCAAAGTTTTCACACGACAAGATATTGATAAGTTTATGCAGATGCACCAGATGACAAATACTTGATGTTCAAAGAATGTCGCGAAGAACTCTGCAAAATGAATTTAAAAGATAATGAGGATTTGGGAAGTCCCTCGTGGTGAATATTCCCGATAGTAAGACCCGAGTTCCAAGAACTTTTATCATTACTGAAAAGTATTGCGCCCAGCACATGTTAATCATCAACGCCTCTTTATGAAATACGCCCACAATAAATTCACAATCCAACCCGTTGGGATAAATACATTTGGAGAGATGTCTGCAGATATTGCAAGAATTTTGAAATTGTCCAATAGTGAACTATATACCGGACACTGCTTCCGTCGGACATCTGCTAGTTTGTTGGCAGATTCTGGTGCAAATTTGTGTACAATAAAAAGGCACGGTGTATGAAAAAGTTCCGCTGTTGTAGAAAGATATTTGGAGGACTCTCTAGAAAATAATAAGAAAATTTCTTATCAGATTCTTCCAAGTCCTTCTACTTCCAACAATTCCAATTTACAACTTAATGTCAATCTCCCAGATGTTAACACAAATTTAAATTTAAATAATTCTCTATTTTATTTGAATAGTTCTGTAGTTACCACGGCATCATCACAAGGGATAAATATTAATAATTGTTCTAATTGCACTATTAATATTAGTATTTCAAAATAGTGTGCACCTACTTAACTCTGTTATGTTATTTTTATTTTTAATTAAGTAAATGTCATTTTGACAGGTTATTGGCTGCTTACATTTAACACTAGCATTAAAAGTGAACCACTTTTAACACGCTCATGTCATTTCTCTATAATATTGCATTTTTAATTGAAGTATGCCGTGTTAATAGTTCAACTTTTAATAGTGTTTGTAGAAAATAGTTATTTATGATATAAGTGTTAAAAGTAGGATATTATTTTGTGAGTTTGGGAGTGGGAGTGGGGACTCACAAAATAAAATCCTTTTAACACTTATGTCATACACTATTATTTCTACAAACACCATTATACGCAACACAAGGCTCTTTAAAAAAAACAGCTTTCAATCAAATATGTCAGTTGTTAAGTTTAAGAAGTAAGTAAATAAGGTTACGTTTTGCATGACACATGTGTCAAATAATAAAAAGTCTCGGTAATAACTATGCAACTAGTTGCCGAAAGAAATTTAAGCATACTTAGGGCAACCTTAAATCTGATGCCTAAGCGATATTGTTAGATGTTATTATATATCAATGTATTATATTTGTATATATTTCAATAAAATATATGTGACTTTGACAAAAGCCTGTCAGTTTACTTTTAACACTAGTATTAAAAGGGATTACTATTAACACTAGTGGAAAAATATTTCATTTTTAATTCATGTATGCCGTGTTAAAAATTCAACTTTTATTGATATTTGTAGAAAAAATATTTTATGATGTTCAACTTGAAACAAAATATAGTTAGGTTAACAGGAGTCGGAATCGGGAGTCAAGAGTCGGAGTCGGTTTTTGGAGTCGGAGTCGGATTCGGAGATTCTTAAAATACGGAGTTTGGTCGGGCGATTTACGTATCGACTCCACAGCCCTGATAAAAACTCGTGTTTCTGCCAAGACATGCTTAGGCTGGGTCCCTCTTGTCTCCCTTCCATCCCAGGACATCCTTCGGGCCTCCACTGTGGTCACCGCGCTTTCTCCGAGTAGTCCTGTTCTTTGACGACCCTAACAGTAGTAACAGTCACAAAAGTCTAATAAAACTGTAATGTTCAAAAGCTGCCTAGTTGGTAGTAAAAGTTGACCAAGTCCAAATGTGTTTATAATATTCGAAAGACCAAATAGTCAGTTGTAATTTCCTACACCAGCCCAAAAACTTATTCGAGCCATTATCATTTTCGCAAAAATCACAAAAGCGTGTCGCTGATATGACCGAAATCAACATTTTGTCCGGTTCAAAACTCTAATATCTAGGTTTTAAAAATCCGTGCTATTTCCATCTGTAACCCATTTGGAGTCGTCTTGCTGCTACAACCAAAGCCATTTTTTAAATCCGGTTCGAAGGACCAATCTCGTGCAAATATTGGGCCGTTAAAACAACGTCAGGAGCCTCGGAACCGCGAGTTTATGTGGAGCAGATAAGACAATGCTTGCGTAACCTTGCGCAACTCGCAGACTTTTCTCGCGCTAAAACAAACGACGAACGCGCGCCCACCGCAGATGGCGCCACGGGCACAGTCGACCGCGACGCGTTTTTGCGGCTTGCGAAATGCAGCCGTGGGCGCGGGGCAAGGACGTCCATTGTTCGGAGCACATGAGTCGCCGTACGTGCTCACTGGAACCCCAATCAAAACTGATCGCCCTGTATGTATGCCGCACGACCGACAGTCGATCGACGAATTCTGACCGACACAGAAGCTCCCTAATCGTCACATGGCTTATTTCAGAAGAAACTAACGTGAGCGCGAAATGTGTCACCTGCCACGAATACGAGCTCTCCTGGCGACAACGTTGACCAATACGACCGCTGTTTTACGTCACCTGCAACCCGCAACGAATGAGACTGGTACTGCTGATGTCACACTTGGCTAATAAGCCGTATAAGCAGATATGAGCGTTGCTGATTTTAGACAATATGAACTCTGTTTTATTTCAACCCATAATGCAATCGCAAAGGGTCACCACCCAAAGTGGTTTTCATAATATTTTGCGAAGAGCTTGACGACAAAAAAATATCGTCATCACGTGGCACGTAAGTACTAATAATTGTGAAGAAGTCGAGAATGTCGCACTTGGTACTAAACGTTGCAAAAGTCAACTAAAAAAGAACAGGAATTATTTGGTACAATTAGCAAGTTGGTAACAAAAGTTACAAAAGTCAACTATAAAACAAGTAGACGGTAGCGTGATATAGTTCTCAAATTCGTAGTGTAACTCGTAAAAGGGAACTTGAAAATTTGTACACAAATAATGTTTCATGAGGTTAATAGTTAGCAGCAAGAGTTATATAAATCAAATTGACAAAATACGTATGTCCTAGCAGTTCTACTTGTAGGATCCAAAACTTGCCAATAGAAGCCGTTTAAGCAAATAATGATATCAACTTTGGCCTATAGGAAGCTTGATGGATCTTCTCTAATTTAAAAACCCGCTACGACTCCTTTGGGAACTGGGAACTTCTTTGAATTCATTATTCTCCTTAAACTAATGAATCTTCTCTTAAATGATAATCTACGGCGAATTATCTTCCTGCACCGAGGGTAATCCATATAGCGAGCATACCTTGTTTTGAACCCCATTACCGACATATTCCCTTTTCGCGCCGCAAACATGGGAGATCGCTGCGCACACGGCTTGCGACTTCCCAGGGACTCGAGGATAATGCCTCGGTCCCAGGCACGTATGGGAACGTGGTGCAGGTGAGAACCGGCCGGGATGAGGAAGACCGGTTCTGCAGGCTGCCAGGAGCCGGTGCACTTTTAACATTCCCAGCGCTCCGCGCGGTTTCGTTTTCATCGAGCCGAGCAAAAAAAAGGGACGTCGACTAGAGGAGATGCGAATTTATACAGTGTCGACATTACTAGAGCAATCATAATGGGTATTTAGTTATTTTTTTTAATTATTTATATTATTTTTATGGTGTTGCTGAGCCCTCGAAAATGATTTGGTTTATACTATGTTTGTTTCGTTGGTTCCACAAGATACGTCAAAAATAGCACAGCAGATACATCAAATGATTAAATATAATATCACAAATGCTATCCAGGAACGGTTTGCTAATAGCTGATTGCTATTACCAAAGTGCAAGAAGAATAAATGCTATAACATTATAACTCTGTGCAAAGAGTGGAGCAAAAACGGAAGATAATGGCAAATAAAAAGAATCTAAAGGGGGAAAATATCGTTATCGAAAATGATCTAACACCAACAGAAAGGGGAACCCAGAAAAAATTAAGGGACATGGCAAGAGATGAAAGGGAAAAAGGAAATAGAGCAACAGTGGGCTATAAGAAGATTCTAGTAACTGGCAAAGTCTATGAGTGGGACGTTATAAAGGAAAAAACACTAACAGCGGATACAGGCCACGATAATAAGAAGACGACACTTGCAAAAGACACGAAAACGAGAATTAGGAGAATTAAGGGGATGAAAAATCAATAAGGAAAGAAGCCCTCTCTGGCTAATAACCAGAGTTCTAACGCGCAGATTGAACGTAAGTGCAAATCTCACAAAACAAACACAATAACAACAACAAATGATACGATTAAAACATCAACAGGCAAACTAAAACCTATGCAAACAACGTATTTTGGAACATTAAATATCAACTCCATGCTGAAAGCAGGGAAAACAAAACAATTAACTGAAACACTAACAGAGCAGAATATAATGATTTTAGCAGTGCAAGAAACCAGATATATAGACGAAGAAGCCTTTGACACGGATGGGTACAGAATACTAAAGTGGAAAGTAGGGCAAAGGGTAGCAAAAACATGCCTTGTCTAGGAACAGGCTTCCTGGTAAACCGTAGAGTATTAAACTCCGTAACATATTTCGAATCAAGAACCTCAAGACTGGCAATGTTAAAACTCAAGTGTGCTAATAAAAAATACACGATAATAAACTTCCATGCGCAACAAATAAAGACAACAAAACCAACCCAGAAAAAGTAAGAATCGAATGGGACCATCTAGAAGACGAACTGATCAAAATCAAAGAGGGCGAGACAATAATTCTGTTAGGGGATTTCAATGCTCAAATGGGTAAAGAGAGGTATTACAGAGAAGTAGTGGGCAAATACCCAGTGTACAAAAATACCAACCAAAACGGGAAGAGACTAATAGAAAATGCAAAAACTTCAGACTGCAAATCATGAGTACGTATATCAAAGGACAACCGAAGAAAAAAATGACATGGCAATCTCCGGGGAATAAAATGGGAGAGTTGCAAATAGATCATGTCGCAATAACAAAATTGCAGACAAGAAAAATACAAAATGTCAAAGTCATAAGGTCGCCAAACATAGACTCGGACCACTAACTAGCCAGAATAAAAATCAAACTAGTTCCTAACAAGCACAAAACAGAAATAAATCATAACAGAACATTGAGAGTAGACAACGAACTTCTAGAAATCAACAAGGAGAAATATCAAGAAATGACGAATGTAGAAACAACAAATTGGGAAAACATAAAGAGCACAATTGTAAACAGACCAAAAGACACCAGTGGTGGAGTTTAGACTGTGAAAGAGAAATTGAACAAAGGGCCAAACACTGGAGGACATGGCAAAATACGAAACTAGATATAGACTATGAAAACTTCCGAGAAACCAGGAAAAACACGAGTAAAATAATTAGAAGAACCAAAATAAATTATGACAAAGACACAACAATTAGGATAGAAGAAAACTTTAGGAAAAATAAAACCAGAGACTACTACTGCACATTTAAGGACGCAATCCAAAAATACCAGACACCGAATATATGTTTTCGGAAACCGGACGGCAAAATAGCAGTTAATAACATAGAAAATTGCGAGCTACTAGCAAAACACTTCGAGGAAATACTTAACTGCGAAGCAGCTCCCTTCCCAAGCTGGATAACAACCAAAACAGGCGTTGACTCTAAGCCACTAGATATAAATGAAATCAAACAAACAATTGCAAACCTCAAAAACAACAAAGCACCAGGGGAAGACTCCATCACAGCGGAGATGCTAAAAACATGCAGCCCGTAGATGGTGGAAAACATCTGTAACATGATTAAGAAGATTTGGGAGGATGAAGAGATCCCAGGAGAGTGGAAAGAAGCCACAATTCAACCGATACACAAAAAGGGAAACGAAAAAGACGTTGATAACTACCGAGCATTCTCACTAATACAGGTGGTGTATAAGATATTATCGAAAACAATATTAATAAGAGCTGAAGCACAACTAGATGGCCAAATCGGGGAATATCAAGGGGGTTTTAGAAAAGGAAGATCATGCATTGAACAAATAATGTCTCTCAAAATGATACAAAAACACTACACATCAAGAGGAAAAAAATTGGTAACAATGTTCGTAGACTTCCCAAAAGCCTACGACTCAATTGATAGAAACGCGATATTCAAGGTACTAAGAGATATGGGATTGGACAACAAAACACATAAACTAATAGAAGCAACCCTTACCAACACATACACCAAAGTAAAATTTAGTTGACTGTTATCGAGACTAATCAAAATTAAAACGGGAGTTAGGCAAGGAGACGGAATCTCGCCAGTGTTCTTCAACTGTGCGCTAGAAAAAGTTATAAGAGAATGGAGAAGGAAGATAGGGGAGAACATTTTCCGAGACATAAAGCTGACCAAAGATAAATACATTGGAAAACCTATTACAGAGGACTGCCTAGCATTTGCGGACGATAGAGTAATTTTCGCAAAGTCGGAAGAGGAAGCCTAGGTAAAAATTGAAATTCTCATGGAAATCGCGAAGAAAATTGGTATACAGATATCTTTTGAAAAGATAAAATATTTCAGTACAGAAAAAAAGTCGACTTAACGCTAGATCAGGTAGGCTGGATAGAAAAGATAGAAAACCGAGAAAGAAGGATCTTATGGAACATTCTAGGACCAGTAAAAGTGGGTGAGAACTGGAGACTCAGAAGCAACGAGTTTCTGTATAAAAGTAAACAAACATAACGCTTGTCAATGACCATGAGAAAACGCAGAGCATCCTTTTATACACACATAATGCGAATGGGTAACGACAGGCTCCTCAAAAGAATCATAATGGCCCAGAAAATGCTAAAAGACCAAGGGAAATGGATCACAGAAGTAGAAAAAGATCTGGCATTGATGGGGATAAAAGAGAAGAACGAGAGAAACGCGATAAGGGAGAAAATTAAAACCTACAGTGACTTCCCGGCAAGAGAGGTAAGGACGAGCAGCACGAAATGGGACCCAGAAAGAAAGAAAAGACAAAGCGAAAAAATGAAAAAGTACTGGGAGAAAAGAAAGAAAGAAACTACAAAGAAGAAATAATATATTAATAAACGTTATAAATACACTGTTGTTGTTGTTAAACGTGGTCCAAAATGGCCCGTTTCGAATAAAAAAAAAATTGAAATGATTGTAATTGTTCTAGTAGTGAAAAATAGTATATACCCCACGGTTGTGAATACTATTATAGCCTCGGATCCTGTAACCGTCGACAATATCAATAAAAGAAAACCATGCACTATTATCATAGCTATTTAAGGTTTCTATTCCAAGTATTATTCTTACATTCTTACATCACACTGTTGTTGTTGTTAAACGTGGTCCAAAGTGGCCATTTTCGAATTAAAAAATAAAAATTATAACTCTGTGCTAACATAAACTAAAACCTGGCGTGAAGCGCACCAAATGGAACGCCTATTTTATGTCACCTTCATCTAATAAGGGCTCTGCTGATGTCAATCTTCGCCAATGGGATGGAATTATGAAAACAAGGTTGCAAAGTGTACTAATAAAATAAAATATATTCTTCTTTCCAGTCTGGATCGATCTACTGCAGGACGTAGAAATCCTCCACATAAATGAATGTTGTTGCTACCTTGCGTCTTTCAGAGAGTTTGTGACGTACCTGAAGGGCAATCAGCGCGTTAGGCCGTGGAGCGAGTGGAGGGTCCCTTCGAAGCAGTGACGAGGGCCAGGCTCTCGGTGTCAGAGAGTGGGGGGGTTAAAAAAAGGCTCCACGTAATTTTAACCTCGTCGCTACTTCGTCGCAAAGGGTGGCTCCACCCTACCTGCGTGGGTGGACGGCAGACAGTCAGCGAAGTTCAGAAATCACGAACTGTCACAACGCTGACCATTTGGCGCCAACACCACCAGATTTAAATCTCGCAGTGAGAATAAAAAACTGAAACTGAAATAAATGCCCGATCGAGAAAACGTGGGGGGAACAAAAAATAACAGGTGTGAATTTTGTAGTGTAAAATATCGGCGTTTATTCACACAAACGACGGACACCGTGTCTGCGCTCCTGAAATAAATACCTCCGCACGCAACCCTTTCGCGCAGGGTTCACCCCATTCGGCCGAATATAGCGAGCTCCTGATCGCGCGATTCAAAGGGCCGACGGAGCGACCTTTCTCTTACACAAGCGCAAAACACGTACGGCACGAAACACGTAACGCAACTTTTACACAAAAGAATAAACGATATGTCAATATGGAATTAAATAAAGGTCTGGCTCAATTGAGAACACAAAAAAAAATATGTATCAATATCTATATCTATGTCTGGCCTGTGTTCCTGGTATGTCTTCGCTGGCGGCTGGCTTCAGCTCCGGAATGGCGGCGGTTTGCGTCGTGGACGCCTATCACTCGATTCCGGCCTCAGCGCAGGATGATCGCGGCCTCCAGCCAAGAACTGGTTGGCTGAGCTACTTAGCCCTTACCCCGTAACAAAACGCCTGCAAAGCACATGGCCTTAGTAACAATGGCCGGACACGTGGCTTCACGAAAAGGAAAAAAATATCGGGCTTAATTACTTACTCAGATGTTATGAGCGTTTGAATAGTTCCTTGCCCTGTACCTGGTGCCTCAATCCCCTCAAGGGTGGTTAACTGAGTCCCCGTTGATTATCCCGGAAACCGGATGGTGGTACACCTATTTCAACGGTTCTTCTTGCACCTCCGTACTGTACACAAGGTAGCTGAAGTCTGCCTCGATGGCGGCGCCTCGCCGGCGAATTTAAAAATCGCACACATGGGAAACGCGTCACCACAACAAAAAAAGTGCGAGTACGGTTGTCTACAGTGCAGGTCTATACGCCAATTAATTATTAAAATGCAGTTTCTGCCAAAGACATTTCTGGACCGTTACAAGTTGGTTCAGAGGGAGCCATTCCTAGGCAACGATAAGGTCGCGAATAATGAAGTAGTTGGAAACTGAACAATTTTATAGTTGTCCTCGGCGAAAATACGCGCAGAGTGAGCCATCCCTAGGCAAAGATAAGATGGAGAATAATGAAGCAGTTGGCAATTATAGAGTTGTCCTGACCAACAGTGGAACACATAGGCATTAACAAGTCGGAGCCTAAGCTGACTGCACGCCACGGTTTGGGTGCTTGCCATTTAACAATCAGAGTTTGTCAGCAGTTTGATTGTGAGCCCTAATCGCTGATGTTTGAATAGAATGAATCCCTTACGACGATTGGGTCAAGAGACGAGCCCGGCCTCTGTACAGCGCGCGGTTGCGTAACGGGTGGTCGCTATCGGCGGAAGAATGCCCCTCGGGCAACACCTCTTGCCACGTCAGCAACAAGCTGAAGTGGAAGTGCGCGCAGGCTCGAGGATACAAAAATTAATTTTCTTGACCAAGCGGATGCTGAGAGCGTATAATTACTGTTGCAAATTGTGGGTGATTTAAGGAGCCGATTGCCGAGATCATTCGCCTTAGTAAAGAAGGAAGAAGGAAGGTACAGAACAGTCCCACTCGGGAGGAAATTGAACACGCGTACAATTTATTATTGCCATAGGCGAGAATCGGACCCATGAGAATTGGTTAGTCAGAGCCTTAACTCACTAGGAATTGAAATTTTCTGGCACAATCACCATTTACTACAGTGCCAGCACTGGGCCAGACGATTGTGTTTATTGGGACATCCCTCATTAGGCCCATTGTCTATACACGATCAAAACTCTCTCCTTTAATTAAAGGCCCCGATTTTTCTACTAATTTAATTAACACACAATCATAAATTCACAGATCTTGCTTTATTTAAACATCTAATCAAAATCTTTTCTTGACCTCCTTACGAATTTAGACTCATATTTTCTCGGCAGCCTCGCTCTTACTCTCCACTGTGGTGTGATATATGCTTAAATGGAAGTGAAAGCGCGGCAGTCAGGACGTTGGGCTCGTGCATTAATCATTTTATATAATATTTTGATTTTACATGCGAGCAACTGCAAGATGAAGAGGCGTGTAGGAATGACAACATAAAACGCACAAATGTCGTAAATGCGTCGCATCGTAAATTAATTTATACCCCACGGCGCCCATGGGCGTGCGTTTATGTTTGTTATTCATTTGAGGCAAATTGGTGCAGAAACAATAAATGTATTAATTGCACAATAAATGTACGCAATAACTGAAAAACGTCCACTGCACCATAGATAAATATATATTAAACAGGAAAGTGCTAATAATACTTTATAAAACAATTAAGTACGCGAGTTCAATAATAGCTGGAAGTGATCTGTTCTTACTTTACAAGTACTTAGCTGCATGGACGCGATAACGCATGCGAACTAAATATAGACTACAGTGTGGCTTACAGAGTTGCAACTAAGAGCACCCTTCGTGTAAACTCCGATTTCTATGTTAGCTGAAATAGATCTGTTTCGACTGTCTAAGTACTTAGCTGCGTGAAGCTGTAACGAATTCGAATTATATAAGACTGCAATCAATGTAGCTCACAAATAACCATCCTTCTCTCATTGAGTTCGTTTCAAACTTAAGAGTCCATCTAGGATATTCTGGTATTGCAAGACACTCAAACGAATCCCTAATTAAGCCCGGCCGTTTGCGACAGTATCGAAGTCGTTGCTCAACCCAATCGCAATCGTGCGGACATTAATCATTCCATTATGAACGGCGAATAGCTGTATTCGCAGCAGGCCGGCAATCATTAAGGTTTTTTGACCTATAAGTGAGAAGTAAAAAATACTGTTACTGGATGTGCGGCCTTTGCTCTAATTCCGAATTCCAGACACCGCGGTCGTTCAAGGCCTTGGGGAACCCAAAAGATGTGTTCAGTGTTAATTTGAAGCCCAATTAACCGGTGGCATTGAACGCGTAATCGTTGTATTGGTCGTTTCGAGAATGTAATAAATATTGCTTTATTATTTACGTTCATTGGTTTACTAATTCTAAAACACATGGATCTACCTCCTAATGCGGATTCTATCGTCATTTGCTTATTAAACAATGGCCTATTTCTGTTGATATGGCTGATTACCATCGTCACTAAGTGATTCCTGTCATTGGCACTTGGTAATTTAAGGAACAAGGGCATATTTTTCGACTATTGGACTCTCCTGATTCCATAAAGCCTACTCCCAGGTCCGTAGCCCCGGAGGTTCCCGAGATATCAGCCTTCAAAGTTGGCAATAAACAATAATAAAACGGCAAAATACTAACAACGCCCCTATTTTGAAAATCATCGGTCCAATCTAATTGCCGTTGGTCTCAGGGACTCAGGAGGCTCTTCCGAGTCCAGCGAGACCAAGGTCGATATATTAACGGTGATTTTAAATTCACTAAATTTTCTATTTTTCGCGTTTCTTCCCGACTTGCCCAATATCGTCGTGATTTGGACAATGCATGTGGGGTACTATTGTAAAGCAAAATTAGCCGTGAGCATCCTTAGTACTCGCGTTTTTTTTTAGGGAAGCGTTAACAAGAGCAAACAAATCTTAAAAATTAAGGTTTTTTTTTAGATGAAGTGTCGTACCTCGGCGAGTTTTGGTGTAGGTGAGTGGTAAGGTATTCAACTTGGACATGGAGCCTCATCCCCACAGAAAAGTTTTCAGTTTCCGTTTCAGTTTCCGAAATTTTTGCGAATTTTAAAGTTGCTGCTAGGGCCTTTAGGGCCACTAATTGAACCCTTCTGATTCCGAAATGCCCACTTTCAAGTTGGTAGCCCCAGCGGTTCCCGAAATATCCGCGTTCAAATATTGAAATTTAAAAAAAAACAGTGACGCGTGAGCTTGAGCTTGAGCTTGAGCATCCACTAGGTCGGAAAGCGGCGTGCCGCGGTCCAGAGCAGAATTTGCATAGGTATAGTTGACATCTGCTATGTTAAACTCTCAGTGTGTTGGCACCCTGTTGGTCAGTGTGTTATTTTTCCTTAAATGGTATTAGTTTTTTCCACTTTGTATATCGTGCAAATCATTCTCTATCAAACTGATATTAACAAGAAAAACTAGAATCCTCTTAAATGGTAGAGAGTGAAAGTCAGTAATTATTTATTAAAAAGATGTAAAATACCTATGCCTTGATCGCTTTCAAACAGCAACCATGACCCTATGCATACGATAACCTAACTTTTTTCGTTGACTTTTTAGTAATTAAATTTCTGTACACAGTCTAAACACCTTATTTTAGTGCTATTTTACAGTCACATTAAAGAATATTTGAACAAATTTGACACTGACAGAGCAGCTGTCAAGTAAATGGACTATAAATATACATACTGGGAAGCTGACAGTATATTTCAAAGCAGCCGTGGCGCATTTTATAGCGAACGGGCCTACCTTTAGCAAACTGAGCTTAACTGCGGCGCACCTTAACTGCGGCGCAGCTTAACTGCGGCGCAGCTTAACTGCGGTTTCCGACCTAGTGGACACTCAGTTTCAAACACCAACTCAATTTCTCAATTTTGAGATGCAATCTTATTGCCGTTAGTCTCATTCGACTCAGGAGACACCTGCGAGTCGAACGGGGCCAAGGTCGACATACAGGGTGTTTCACGCAAGTCGTTGGTTAAAACTTTATGGGGTTCATGGTGAAATAAAAATCAAATTTGTTATTTTAAATGGAACACCTTGTATATTTGTATACATTTAGATTGATCGTTCATTTCTGAATATATTTTGTTAATCCTGTAGAGCACTTTTCTTTAGTAGTTTTTGAGAAAATTATTTTTTTCCTCAAAAACTACTAAAGATAAGTGCTCTATAGGCTAAATAAAATGTGTTTAGAATTGAACGACCAATTTTAATATGTAAAAATATATTGGGTGTTCCATTTAAAATAAGAAAGTTGATAGCCACTTCCGGTAGAAGCGGAAGTGATAGAAACATGTACGTAATTTATTTTGGGATATCACGACGAACCATGTTTGTGTGGATATTTCAAATTTTTAATTCATCAGGAACGACATCCACTTTTAACCAACGACTTGAGTACAACAACCTGTATTTACGATGATTTTAAAATCGTTATTTTTTTCGTGATATATATTTATTGCAAATATAAAATAACAATCTAAATAGTATTGTACAGTTACTAACAAATACGTCTTTTTTTATGTATTGTCTCCTGTTTCCTGTCTCCTGTTTCCTCCTCACCCTCTACTTCGTTATGGCGTGTTGCACTGGTGCCAATTCCAGACTACAGGTATTGGGGTGTCTCTCTGGGTCATTTTTCGATTGTTTTTAGGTTGTTTTTGACCTTCTTTTTGAATAATTTAATGTTTAATGTTTTTGTTGATTTCGGTTTGTTACAGTATCAGATTCTAAATAAATGCTCGTAAGTACCATTTTGCATTTAAATTACAGGGGACAAGGCGAAAAATAATATTTCTATGTGTGTTTTGCCACTTGTAAAAAAGGATGAGAAATACTGCGTTGCATTATTTGAAACTTATAACTGATTATTAAAATGATCGATTTTGTGCATTACTGAAATTAGTTAATAAGTGTCATAAAAGTCATCAAAGGTGTCAAATTGGAAAATATTGAGCGATTAAAAAAATTAGATAATGGAAAGCTATGAAAAATAAAATTAAAGTCTTAGCTTTGTTTAACAACTTACAGGTGTCACAGAAGTCGAAAAACAAATGTCACAATAAGGCAACTATAACCTAATATCAAAATGTAACACTAAAGTCGGAAAGCAAATGTCCCAATAATAAAGACCATCATTTTATTTCTCAGTCACAGCCTCCTCTTATTATTTCTTTTTAACGCGCTGTATTATTGATAAGGTATTGCTAGACGTAACATATAGATATAATTTTGTGATGGTGCACCATGTAAATAATTTGCGGGGAAATTACTGAAGGAGATTTAGAAAGCGGACCCCATCGGCAACTTGAACTCTCCCATTGTCTCACATTATGAGCGGAAAAGAGTTAATACAGTCTGATGTATCAACAACAGTAAATATTGTACAAAATTCACCATTCATACCATTCACATTTTGCATGAAATTATACAGGGTTATCATAAACCCCATAAATTCATCCGCGCTTACACCTTAACGAACTTTTTAGTTCTAGTTCTAGTTGCTAGAAAGTAGAAACATAGTAGAAGTGTAGTAGTAGTTTACTGCTACCGCGCCCATACTGAGCCCATTTTACTTAATGGTTAAAAATATATGTTTTTTTTTTAAATATTGCGTACTACTTTTGCATCTATTGCATCATAGTAACAGCGAGTTTATTATTATTAAAATGTCTGGCACAACAATGAGACTTGGGCCGTGTACTTTTATCGTGTGAATTTATATAATTATTGTGCACATACTTACGACGTGTCGGCTCAGACAATAATGTTGCTAAAAATATAAACCGCATTATTTGCCGTGTTTTCACATTGCAGTGCACTTCGATCGCGTGCTTCGGCCACGCAATACAATTACGATGACTGGCAAATAGAAGAGGCTTGTAGCCATCTCACGAGACAAGCAATCGGCTTGAACAGTCTAGTAACTGATAAAATATGTCACCGAGAAGCTCTGCGCTGATGAGCCCCACAAGGATGAAACCGGTCCACCCGTATTGGTAGGTTTATAAGTAATGTTGTCGTAGATATGTTTACATTTATATGGTCGATGGGTCCGTCTCACATGTGGAAAATACGACACCGTCATTGGTCTAATGATTATCAATTGTTATTGTGGCAATTGTTTTTGGGAATTTTGTGGAGGGAAATTTTCATAAGCTTCTCTACAAATCATGTGGAATATAAAGCGAGCACATTTTTTAGTAGTAATTTGGTAAATGTCCCAATATTGTACCTTGTTGGGCATTCGCCTAAAAATTGAGTGATTGCTTTCTTCGTTGGCTTGCAACACTTTCCGCGTTAGCGTTGCTGCTATCCGTCAGAGGCTCAATTTAATGCTTGTTTACATGCCGATTTGTACTTGGAGAAAAGAGGCCAGAGCCTTGAGACGCTGCGCCGCATACATTACCAGCAGATGGCTGTTGGGTAACGCACACACTCGCCATATTAGCTGATGAGCCGACGAAAGCGGTTGTATAACTGATGCGCACCTAACAAAATGCAAATCTGATCATTTTAATTGACTCTGGCGTTTATTATACAAAGCGCTCCTGCCAACATAGTTCGAAAAAATAAAAAATCCTCGAACAGGTCGATTTTTGTTATTTATTCCGCGTTTCCTCACGCACTTCGTCTTTTTAATTTTTTTAAAATAGAGTACGATTTTTTTTATTTCACAACTTTTGTAGAACTCTTAATATAAACATTTAAAATGTGAAGAAACTATCTCGGCAGTAGCGCTTTGATTTCATATTTAAAAAATACTCTCTATGTATAAATTGATAGCGATCTGCGGTGAATGTCACATATTTATTTAGTAGAAGCAGGGCCGAATTAACCTATTTTAGGGCCCCAGACTTTTTTTACTGCCCGACGCACCACAGCGAACGGATCACACAAAATACCTCCCATAAAAATATATAACAATAAATGAATTTAAAAAATAAATAAATTAAAAATGTTCCTCAATTTTTTTAATTAAAAATAATTATTTATGATGATAACTGTCAAAAGTAGGATTTTACTTTGTGAGTGGGGAAGTTTGCGACATGAGAGAAGCGAATGGAGCAACCCCACGAACAAAATAAAAGCCTTTTAACTTGTATATCATACACTATTTTTTCTACAATTACCATTAAACGCAACACAAAGCTCTTTAAAAAGGTTGCAATCAGCTTTCAATGAAATATGTCAGTTGTGGAATTAATGAAGTAAGTAAACTAGGTTACGCTTTACATGACACATGTATCAAACAATCAAATGTCTCTCTGACCACTATGCACGAAGAGTTGCCGAAAGAAATTGAAGCAAACTGTTGAATTGAAGTTCTAGAGAATTTCTGATTTAACAGCCTACTAGCTCAAATCAGGTTTTTACATTTTTTGCAAATGTTTCATACTATAACCCTACTAAAAATTTAGACCGGTGAAAACTACTTAAACTGCTCTACAAGAATACCCCAAAAAATATACAGAGCCATTAAAAAAAAAATGTCGGTGACTTCACTACAAATAAATGAAGGTGTCTAAAAATTATTTTTTTCACCAACTTGTAGATTGGTGATATATTGGTGTAGGACTTGGTGATTAAATAACAAATGATGTCGTTACACTCTTGGGCCCTTTTTTATCTAACACACTGTATATGCTAGAATGGTTTATTAAATAAATAACAATTATCATATTGCCTTTTAAACATATTACAATATCTATCTAAAAGGAAGACAACCTAATAAATTAATGTTTCAAAGATAAAAAGAAAAGCCCGTCAATGGATCATTGAGAAGCATAGACACAATATTTAAATTTCAATAATGTTTTTAAATGTTTAAATTAATGTCAATTTTTCAAAATGCATGTGTTGTATCTGTTAATAACACTTCTGCAAACATTTCGGATGTGAAAATTTTAAATTGAATTTATACAATCAAATAAATATGTCCATATAAATATATTTATATGTCCCCAGAAAAAGTAATCTGACGGCGTCAAGTCGAGTGATCGCGGTGGCCATATCAGGGGTCCATTTGTTCCTAACCAATTTGCCCCAAAATTTAGGTTAAATAATCGAAATTTAAATGGAGGTGCACCATCGTGTTGGAAATATAGAATTGTTATTGCTTTGAATAAAGCATACATGCATAAAGCATGTTAACATATAACATTTTTTTCATAATTTTCGTACGCCATTGTTAAACACTTTGAAGTGAAAAGATCACGTCAAATTTGTTAGTTTGACAATCAAACAATTTAAACCAAACAAGCCTACTACGCCCAATAAGAGAATGTATGACGTTTTGACAGAATTTTAATAGATTTCAACAAAAATGCAATTATAACATCCACATGTGATACATCATTGAAGAGAGAAAATAATAACGTATTTATTAAGACTTCTATTTAAAAAAAAAAACAACTTTTTATTGTATTTTGTTTATTAACGAATATATCAAAATTCTGTAAAACTCATTCAATTCCCCGTAAAAAAGTGCCCCAAGAACATGCAACTTTTATCTTAATTCAATTATAAATAAATGAAATATTGATCAAAATCGAATATGGAAAATAATTAGTTTTTGGCCACTCGAAAACACCATTGAGTTTGTCTTGAGAAAGTAGATCGAGGATACGCCATCCGATTTTCTCTATCCCTGCTAGTTACCGAGATCCCATATAGAAACATCCAAATTGGGCCACCCTGCACATGACTCCAGTTCTATTATTTTACGTAGTTAAAAACATCCTACAGATAAAACGTAGTGGGATTATCTTTAGACAAGAGTGTTAGGAAATCCTCTGTACGGTATAGATGCAGTCGGAATCAATAAATTCTTGGGCAACGACCTCGTTATTGATTCGGATCGCAGATGCATAATATTCTTCTGTCAATATCAAAAAAAGTATAAGTAACAGAATTTATATAAATGTTGCAGGATGAAATAAATACCATAACTGACCTACAAACCAAATATACGACTATATAAAATCATACACTGTGTATCAGCCAAATGGAATAAATTCGATAATAAATAAATGGGGGCGTGTTCGAAAAAACGCTCGGACACGTCGATTGTTATTTTTAGTTGCGCATTTTTTTCAACAAAAACTTTTTATACAGGGTGTGTCATGTGACCGTGGCCAATACCAACTTTCTTATTTTAAATGCAACACATGGTATATTATTCAATTTTTGGATTCTTCAGAAAATTCTAGACATATTTCATGTACAATGTCCTATATCTATCTTCAACTGTTTCGGAAATATTAAGTGTTTTCAAATTTATTGCAAAAATTAACATCAAAAAAAGAAAATTATTTGATTACAGAAATTCGTTACAACACACTCAAAAACTAATAAGTAATACTGTTTATTTCTTGATAATGTAAAAAAAACAAAAAAAAAACAATAAATTTCAATGGAGGAGATGTTCAAAATGCTCGCCGTGAACGTCTGGCAACATCCTAAGCTTAAATAGAAATTTCTTCTAACGTTACTCAACATCTCAGGCGTGACCGATCTAATCGCAAGCATTATTCGTCTTCTTAAATCAGCTAAGTCGAGGGGTTTAGTTTTGTATACAATACTTTTGACATATCCCCATAAGAAGAAGTCTAATGACGTCAGATCAGGGGATCGTGCTGGCCATTCCATCGATCCTCGCCTCCCTATCCACCGATTTGGAAATTAATATAACACTTAATATTTCCGAAACAGTTGAAGATAGGTATAGGACATTGTACATGAAATATGTCTAGAATTTTCTGAAGAATCAAAAAATTGAATAATATACCAGGTGTTGCATTTAAAATAAGAAAGTTGGTATTGGCCACGGTCACATGACACACCCTGTATAAAAAGTTTTTGTTGAAAAAAATGCGCAACTAAAAATAACAATCGACGTGTCCAAGCGTTGCAAAACAAAGTTGCAGAAAATAGAAACGTTTCACCTTACATTTGTTACCTAATAAATATTGTAAGATAATATTAACTTTATCAATGTATTATATTTGTAATATTTCTATAAAATATATGTGACTTTGACAAAAGCCTGTCAGTTAACTTTTAACACTAGTGGAAAAATAATCCATTTTTAATTTACCGTGTTAAGAATTCAGCTTTTATTGGTGTTTGAAGAAAAACATATTTTCAACGAAAAACAAAATAATAGATTTTAGTTTTATTCCTAAGAGTGATTTCAATAGAATCAATATTGAAAAACAACAATAACATGTAACTTTGATAAGAATTTCTAAACTTTATTTTGTCAAATAAAAGGAAACTTGTTTACAATATTTTTTTTCTTCAAAGTGGACTATTAGACCGGGTCCCTGAAAATACCGGGCTCTAGACATTTGTCTCATTTGTCTATGCTATGATCCGGCCCTGAGTTGGAGGTAATTCGGTGGCTTGCAACATTACGATTAAGCTGTAGATTACATCAGTATGTTGAAGTTCAAATAGTCGCTTGGTAATATTTTGAACTTCAGTGCATTGTTTGTAGTTGTAAATTACGTTCATTGCCCATGTCGACGAAGGCATGGGTTTAACGTACCGAACGAGGAATCCACGTTTAACGTATTTAACCGTGTCCGTAAAATTGCAAGTGCAAACCCGGCATTAAAACCCGGCGGCCGAGGCAGTCTCATGAGAAACTTGCGACTCCGCTAATTTTATAACTCTGCTCAGGTCTGCCCGTAATCCCGAACGTTATGATGCAGTTTTCGCAGCATCCCGGTACCACGTATATAAGTAATATGCCCCCAATTAGACGCACGCATGGGGCAGCATGAGCAAATATAAAGCCAAAGATAAGTAGCAGTTTTTACGATGGCACATTTCTGAATATCTTTCTTCTAATCTCCATTTCGGGTGTATCAAGCAAACGAATATTACTTTCTCTTCATAGTGTCCGATAAATGTTCGATTGCATTATCACTTTATGTCCGGTAGGTGAGTTATAACAGCATCAAAACAGGTAAGAATCGCTAAGCAATACTTACCCGACTGTTTAATTTTTATGAGTCAAGTCTGACATTTATTAGAAATGCATATATATATTTGGCCGTAATTCTGTATTAGGAACATTAACATGTACCCTAATTGAACAATCGGTATTGCCCGTAACACAAATTCCGGGGTTCTTGCTCGATCTCGAGGTAGAAACGTTTATGGCGTTCATTTCAAAGTGACAAATATTCAAATAACAAATAACAGCAACGGCAGTTGCTACAGGAAAAAAAGATGATGCGGTTTTCACAATATAATGTTTTTTATTTTATTTTTGAAATAAAACAATGATACTGTACTTGATATGGTACGAACATGGTATCTGAGTGGCACGGTAGTACTTGTTTGTAACAGTTACTCGTTTAGACGTTCATGACTCGAATCCTATCGTGGCCTTGTCCATAATATTTAACTAGTACGGTTATAAGTCATCTACCGGACTTGTAACGTAAAATACAATTTTCTCCCATCGTCCTACAAACGGTGTTTTCTAGCCTACACGCTGTCCACACAATGGACGATTCCGGTAGTGATGACGGTTGCTATGTATCTTAGAAATAACTCTATTACAATATTTATATTCCTAGCATAAGCCGGCAATGCCAGGATGTCTATAGCAAATATTTTCTTTTTCGTCTTTCATAATTTTACGAAACATGAAGTGCCTTCCCGGTCTCTTCGGCTTGTTGTCCTCGCCTTATGGCTCGGACATGAATAGCCGCATCGGACGGGAATATATGACTTCCTGTACTAAACACACAATATACTATTATCGTGCTAAAATTATGTATGAAGCCTGTGTGACATGATCCCTTTTATTGTACGGAATATTGCTCGAATTCGTGACCTTGAAATATTGGACCGTGTCATACAGATAATCTTCAATTTAATATTTCTTGTACGGTAAATTGTTGGGTGTCCTATTTTATTGCTCGAAAAGTGCGCAGATCCTACTACGCACATCTAAACTGACGTTTCTACAAAATTTGAGATGTCAAACAAATTGACAAGATCCCTAGCAACATGTTTCTCCATAGTTGACCAGATGTAATAGTTTTACAATATCACGTAAAGCATTCGAACAAATTATGCAACAGGTGTTATTATAGTATATTATGACGATTTATTTAATTGTTTGCGTGTGCGGAATGCTAATTATAGAATTTTTTTGCTACTTGCTATATTCATCATGGTTCCATTCATGTTGACAGCCCTGCCTTGGAGGGCAGGGTTGCCAACTAATTTGATACGAATGCCTCACTCAAGCAATGGCAGCTCCGCATAGTAGCCCCTTTCGATTCATTCTTATTTTAAGATAATTAAGAAATTACACGCCGAAGAAACACGTAATGCGCAAGCGCAGCAGAAATTGTACAGGTTTTGAAAAACATAAATAGGATCGTGTAATACACAAATTGCTGCATTTTTATTTGCATTCTAAAATATAAAAATTGTTAACTGAAGTACTAAAACTTGGTTCAAAAATTTCATGTGAGATCACTTGATCTTCCTTATACAGAGAGCGCATAAAGTATTAAGACCTGGCTTTATTATTTCCCCTGTATAATTTTTTGAACAGGTCAAAATGATTTTCTTTCAAACATATATTTTGAGACCATTTTCATTTTTCCATCTCTCTCCGTTTTGAAGTTATGACGTCAGAGCAATTTTTTTTTAAATGTCAACCTTTATTTTTTATTATTGATTTTGATAGTACTTTTTATTATGTTTTTAACAACATGACATTTTCAACATTTAACATTTGAAAAAAAATTGAGAAAAGTGCGTTAAAGTAAAACTATTAAATTTCAATGTGCAGAATGCATCTAATTACCATTCAAAACAACGTCAGTTAAAACAAAATTAAGAAAACAGGCTTGGATTTTAAATATTAGAATAAAACAAAATAGATTAACCTGAAAAACAGTCTAGTACAATTATGTGAAACCAATTATTACCTACTCACAGTCAGATTGACTTTTCGTTCGATTCATCGTGTCACAAGTTAATTTTAAAATGGTACGACGTTTTTCGGAGGCACAAAGAATTGAAATTCTTATGATTAGAGGTTGTGGTGATAGAATACGTACCTATGAAGAAGTGTGCATTTATTTTAATAATAAATATCCGCTTCAAGAACCTCTTCTTAAGACGTCTGTTAGTGCAATCATAAGAAAGTATGCGCAGTTCCGGAAGATGTTAAGCTAAACGTGATGTTAGAGTTGCAAGAAAACCCTCATATTTCTTCCAGAGCGGTTGCGGCAAATAGTGAGCTTTCATAAGCGTCTGTTTTGAAATTTTTGAAACGGCAAAAATGGCATCCTTACAAAGTAAATTTAGTCAACGAACTGAACGAAGATGATTTTGATCGTAGAGTTCAGTTTTGCGAACAAATGATGAATCATTGTAACGTCGATAGGGTTTGCTACCAGAATTTTATTTAGTGATGAAGCACCTTTTTATTTGAATGAAACGGTGAATAAACAAAATTGTCGTTATTGGTCCGAGCGCAACCCTCCGTGGATGATGGAAGCCCATACCCAATTTCAGGAAAAATTAAACGTTTGGGCAGGAATAGTAGGTGATATTATTATTGGGCCCTTGGATTGGCAGAAGGGGTTTTGTTGAATGGCCAGCGCGTTCCCCTGACCTGGCCCCTTTAATTTTTTTCTTATGAGGTTACATCAAAAGTAAAGTATACTTTAATAGGTCAACCACAATTGAATAAGTGAAAAAAATGGATCCAAGTCGAAATGAGACAAATACAGCCAGAAGTTCTCCTCCATGTCTGTGCGGCCTTTCGACATTCATTGATGGCTTGTTGACAGGCCAAACATATTTGGAGCTATTGAGAGATTACCTCGTTCCAGCTTTGTCGGTTCTATTCCCAAATCAACACGATCCCGACATTCCAAATGAAGACTTATGGTTCCAGTAACATGGGGCTTCAGCTCATTATAGCCGAATGGTACGCGACTATCTCAACGAAGTCTTCCAAGGCAGGTGAATTGGCAGAAGGGGTTCTGTTGAATGGCCAGCGCGTTCCCCTGACCTGACCCCTTTATTTTTTTTCTTGTGGGGTTACATCAAAAGTAAAGTATACTTTAATAGGCCAACCACAATTGAACAAGTGAAAAAACGGATCCAAGTCGAAATGAGACAAATACAGCCAGAAGTTTTCCTCAATGTCTGTGCGGCCATTCGACATCGATTGGCACACTGTCAAGAACAAAATTGTCAACAATTTGAACATCTAATTTGATTTTTTCCCTAACCAATATTTTTTCGTAATTTTAATTATTTTTGTGACTTCATATTATTTTAAAACTTATCTTAAAACAAGTCATGGTATTTTTTCTCGATAAAAATTTCTTTTGGTTTTTCTGTTCTTAATTTTGTAATTGATGATATTGTAATAAGAATGTTTTTCAGGTTGATCAATTTTGTTTTATTCCAATATTTAAAAACCTAGCCTGTTTTCCTAATTTTGTTTTAACTGACGTTGTTTTGAATGATAACTAGATGCATTCTGCACATTGAAATAATAATTTAATAGTTTTACTTTAACGCATTTTTTCTCATTTTTTTTCAAATGTTACATATTGAAAATGTCATGTTGTTGCAAACATAATAAAAAGTACTATCAAAATCAATAATAAAAAATATAGGTTGTCATTAAAAAACAATGGGTCTGACATCATAACTTCAAAACGGAGAGAAATGGAAAATTGAAAATGGTCTCACAATATTTGTTTGAACAAAAAACATTTTGACCTGTTGAAGCGTTTTTCGAAAATTTATACACGGGAAAAAATAAAGCCAGGTCTTAATACTTTATGCGCTCTCTGTATATTTATTAACACGATACCTTTATAACGAACCTTTTTTTTAAGAAATCAATGACCACGATTTTTTTTCTTTTAAGTTAAGTTGGGTAAACTTCACTTAACTTCATTTAAGTTGGATATTTTAGTATCATCTACAATCGTTCTTAGAATAATATTATTCATGCAGTTATTATTATTTTTTAAATATCAAATTCCGTTGGATTATATTAACCACTTACCAGTTCGGTGCTCATCGTGTTGCAGCCCCTCAGCGGCAGGGTGTATTTGACGGGCGCCTTTCTCTGCACCCACTCGCCCAAGCAGGTGCTGTTCTTGGACAGTCCCCTGGGGTAAATCATGCCGTTGAACCGTCCGGAGCGGGTGTTTATGCTGACGACGATCTCGTCGCTGTTGCACTCCACCCGCACGTCCGACGCCACTTCCGCCGTCTCTGTGAATCACAAGAGGAGGACTCATGCAGACACTGCCATCAAACATCCGTATCGATAATTCTAGAGGCGACGCGGAAACACCAAGGCATGCACATCCTGTTCAGCCGCACATTCAAAGTATGCAGTGTCGAATACCCTAACATAACCCAACTTAAAATATTTGCTGATAGGTGCTGAATCAATAGCTGGCCGACTCGTTTAAAAAATGCAGAGAGGAACAAAACCTGACCTAGCATAACCTAAATGTTGACTGGCAGACAATGACTAGCCGACTCATTTAAGAAACACAAATGAGCAAAACCTAATCTAACCTAGCCTAACATATATAGTTCTAACAGACGTTGACATAATAACTGTCCGACTCTTTTTTTGAAACGCAGAGAGGAGTAAACATCAAAGTTCAGACCTCTACTGTAACATTGACAAAAGTTCCACGACGACGAATTCAACAAATTCCTAGCTGCAACTATCAAAATCATTGTAACATGTCAACTTTGTCACGTCACGACTTGACAACTTACATCGACAATTGGCAGTTGTCATTTAAAAATAGCATACAAATTCACTACAATAAATGTCTAATTGTCATCTATATGACAAATGTCAACTGTCACTTTTGTATTAAAACAAACGCAATACTATCAGTTCATTTTTTTTTAATAAATACGTTAACTATATATAATTACAAATTATTCTATTAATGTAATACAATAAATTGACAGTTCTCAATGAGAAGTATCTCGCCCGCTCGTACGTTGTCTGTGTCCGGTGGACGATGTCCGGTACGCTGCGTGCAACGGGCCAGATTATGTTGAAATTGTTGAATTGTGGAAAACTGGATCGCGGGAGGAAGCCGAGACAATCGGAAGAAAGCGGCGAGGTTGAAATTTAACGAGTTTATTCCATCCGGGGTTTGAATGTAAATCGATCGTAGCACTCTCGGATTTGCGGATCGAGAGGCGACGTTTCGGGGACCTCTCCCTTTCATTGTTATGCACCGGCCACCGACTTTCACACGCGGGCTGACAGGCGATTGCACATTCTGAAGCCTCCAGTAATCGGGGAACCGCAAGCCGTTGGCGCACGAAAAAAAAAGGAAACCGCGCCCGAACGTAGGAGAATTCCATAAATTACGTTACAAATTTTTCCATGTCGCAGACGATGATTTATCATTGTAAACCTTAAGAATGGGACGAGGTAAAAATTCTTAACCTTCGTTTACCTCGTCGGAGCGCTATTCTTAGCTGGAAACGACATAAAGTCGGATTTACGAGGAGGAGAATGAATAGCGCCGAGGACGCAATAAAAATCCATCACTACGTTTAATAATCCGTTACGTGGATAATAACGAGCCGCAGCGTGCAATTAGGCATGTAAAATATCGCCAGCCGTCGTGCGGTTTATGTAAATCCGTACGAAGGGGTCAAACGCCATGCGCATCCTCTGGGTCCGCCGAAGAGCAGAACGCGCGAGTACCGTTGTGCGATCGAAAGAACGAAAACCGTCCAATAAGTACATATACCCGTATTAAATGCGTACAAAAATTACAGGTAGTATCAGGAATAATTTTACTTACTTGATATTGGGACCTCCGGTATATTGGCAGCTTTGATGGCAGTATTTGTGCACGCCTGGAAAATAATAAGGTAATTGTTATTATCTAAGAATAATAATTTAATAATTTAACTTATGCCCTAATCCAATAAAATAACTGATTGAAACATGTTTTTTTAATAGAAAGGTATAAATATTGTGTATCTATGACTCCTAAATAATACATTCATAATGTAATTGTTATTATCAAAGAATAATAATTTAATAATTTAACTTATGCCCTAATCCAATAAAATAACTGATTGAAACATGTTTTTTTAATAGAAAGGTATAAATATTGTGTATCTATGACTCCTAAATAATACATTCATTATGTAGATAACTATGGTAATATAATGTACTTCATTATACAACAGGAGTTGTATTATGCCTCATTATACAACATGGGTTGTATTATGGCTTCATAATACAACATGGTGCGGCTTCTTCAATTAAAGTATGTGTAACGCTTTTCACAAATCTAAATTTTTCGCTTCCCTATGTCATTGCTATCTTTTGTTCATCCCATGACAGATGTCAGTGCAACTGTCATGTTTACAATACTTATTCTTATCTGAAAACACCTTGTTTCCATTCATTTTGACACTGACGGAAAGGTGACGTTTTAAACAGCGCACGGAAAACTTTTCCCATCACCAAATAATTTCAGACCAACGGACAGAAAACTTCTCCCGATCTCCATTTTTTTCCGTGCGCTAAATAAAGTACATAATAATAAATTATAATCAAAATATGAAAGTATTGTTCTTTGTACGACCAGAAATGGATTTTTCAAGATCGATTTAAGTGGAGATCTCTCTAGATAACAATAATAACATAGTGACAGTGACAAGTGCAATCCTAGCTCGCCTCCGCGTGGTGCACCAAAGGTAATGCTAAAGGGCCTATGGCAACTGGTAGTCAAACAATTGTCATGGTCCAAAAGGGACCATGGCCCTTAATAGGCATTTTGTCTATTTACCACACCCCCAGCGCCATCACTCGTCATTGATGGAAAATTGATCGCGTTGCGTTGCGAATGGCGTTGCGTATTGCACTAGTGAACACCGAAGTAATTGTTCGGGAATAAAGCCAACGCCATCAACCTATGTACCCATGAGGATTCATGATCCATCGTCGCCGCACGGAGAGAGAGACACGCTGATCCGATAAAACCTACGGGCCGTGTTTGGGGAACGCCGTCTCTGGGGAACGTCGCTATTGACGAGCGTAGAAATCTGATCACCCGGCCGCAGTTGCAGCTTCCACGAGGCTCTAGGCAATTCCTGCGGTTTTTTTGTCGCTTCTGACGTGGAGCCGAATTACGATCCACCGGACTTCCAGACGCGAAGCACAGGGACCCATTCAGGACCGGAAGGAAAACAGGCCATTTCATTTACGATTATTTTATTATTTAGTACATTTAAGTTTTCCATATTAGTTGTAGCTGTCCCGGCTATCGATACGTTTTTTTGATTTGCAAGCACAGGTGTTGTGGCGCAGTTCGGAATCGCCGTGTGTATGCAGCCGCTGTCACGGTAGAAAGTTTGAACGGAACAATTTTGATTTATTTCTTTAACTTCTTAAATTTAATTTCTTTAACTTCTTTAATTTCTTAAATTTTGGTATTAAGTTAATTTCATTTGATGTAAACTTACGCACGGTAAACGCCACTTTGTACAAGTTCGCTACGTTACTTGCGGGACGTGTGCGGTAATTTGGACAAATTAGCGTAGTTACGCGAAGCGGAACGGTGGCCTTAAAACAGTAGTACATCCATCAGTCACGTTGTAGGCGTGCGTGGGTGACAGACTCGAGTTTTGCAGTTTTAGTATCTGTTTTTCCCCCACCCCGCCGTCAAAATTTCTTTTACAGGACATCTTCAAGGACCAGAGGAGCCGTGAGGGTTAAAATTGTGTGGAGCCCTTATATAACTCACCCCTCGCCGACACTCGCGAGCTAGCCTCCTCACAGTCCCTCCGAAGGGACACCCTGGATTGTCCCACACCCTAAACCGGTGCGTTGCCCTTCTGGGAGCGTCACATAAACGTTCAATTCGTACGATCTCCTGACTACACAACATAAACATGATATCGATGATCATGACGAAGATTACGAAGACAATTGCCTTCTAATTACGATAAGAGCTACTCCTATAAATATAATAATAATCATGTTTGTGTATGCTATACGATAAATAACGTCATCCCTTGTAAGCTCCTTTATATACAGGGTGTCCGGAAAATACGTGTACAACGTTTGACGACAGACTCCTGACGTCAAAATAGGTCGATCTAAGCCGACTTAGTTATATCCAAAATTGTCTCGTTTAGCCGGTAGAGGGCGTCAAAAAAAACAAAAGTATAACAAAGTTGAAAGTATCTATTGTAAGAAACTAAGTAAAACAAAAACATTACTTAAGCAAATGTGTAAAATGACCGCCATCTTGCTGAATACACTTATTAACACTCTTTAAAAAATGAAATTGGACCCTATCTAATGTCTCGGGATTATTAAAATGGTTGCCTGCATTTAAAATCCGCTGCAATAAATCATCGCGTGTGTTTACCGGAGTCTTGTAAACTTCTGTTTTAATAGCGCCCCACAAAAAGAAGTCACACATATTTAACTCAGGAGAACGTGGTGGCCATTTTACTGGTGCATCATTGCCTCTTCCAATCCATCGGTTGGGATACTGATGATGTAAGTATTGCCGAACGGCAACGGAAAAATGGGGCGGGGCACCATCATGCATATACCACATTTCCCTCCGAAGTAAAATGGGCAAATTCTCCAGAAGAATTGGTAATGTGTCTTGCAAAAAATTTAAATAAATATTTCCATCTAACCTGTCTGGAATAACAATGGGACCAATAAGGTAGTGATCAATAATACCTGCCCAAATATTAATTTTAAATTGATGCTGATGATGTGCAACTTTAATGGCATGTGGATTTTCATCGGAATAAATATGTTCGTTGTGCAGATTGGTTACCCCAGATCTTGTAAAGCATGCCTCGTCAGTAAACATAATTTTTCTACAAAAATTTGGAACAAGGATTCTTTTGTTTCTAATAAATTGACAAAATGTAAGCCGCATGGGGGGATCAGTCGGTAAAAGTTCCTGGACTTTTTGTATGTGGTAAGGATGTAACAACTGTTCTCTTAAAACCTCATTGACAATCGTTTTAGGAACATTTAACTCACGTTCTAAGAGACGGGTACTGGTACTTGGTTCTTCTTCAACTCTTTCCAGAATCATCTCTTCTGTTTCCACAGTTCGAGTTGTTCGCATACGACCCCTGCCTTTAAACTTTTTCTCAAAACTGCCCGTTTCCCGAAGATGACGCTCAATATTGGCAAATGTTTGGTGGTTTGGTATTCGACGGTTAGGAAACCTCTCCATGTAAACCCTAACACTCTGACGCCCATTTCCTCGACAAAACCCGTATACCAGGAGCATGTCAACTTTCTGAGAGTTTGTATAATTTTCCATTTTTAATGGTAAAATGAACTTGTAATTCAATAATGTTGATCGTATACTTGAGTAAATATTATACTTGATTAATTGTCAAATTATTAAACGTCATTGATATTAATTTTTGACGCCCTCTACCGGCTAAACGAGACAATTTTGGATATAACTAAGTCGGCTTAGATCGACCTATTTTGACGTCAGGAGTCTGTCGTCAAACGTTGTACACGTATTTTCCGGACACCCTGTATATATATAGACAGTTTTTTTTATCATGTAACATAGGGTTAATCATTTCTATAGTTAACACTTGTCACAATGACAGCAATGTAGCAAAACGTCTTTTTTAAAATGCAACATACAACTAAAATTAATTCTCTGTGAGGTAAATATTAAAGTTTACGAACTCAACAATGTTAAGCTAACTATTGAAATGCTTAACCTTATATTGCACGATAAAAAAAACTCTCTGTCTGTACAGGTACATTTGGATCCTAACAATTTGTTTCTAATTGACAAAAAATGATTAATAATAATTGTTTTATTTAAAAAGTCATGGATAAAATGTTGTATTTAATTATAGCATGTAATGGCTATAATTCACTCGGATGCTTATAAAATTCATCCTCGTGTATTCAAGATCAAATAGGTATAGAAACTGTCCTAGCTCCTAGAAACTGTCCTAACTCCGCCTACATTATATGCTCGCTAAATAATATTCTATTAATTTTGTATTATTATAGACAGCCCATAAACTTTGGCAGTTTAAATATTCGGAAAATACGATAACATTCAGCCAGCTTAGCTTTGTATGTAAATGTTTTATTGGAGACAACTGAGGAAACCAAAAAGATAAACAGTGATGGCTATGGCAAAAAGTTTTAATGAAAATATAATAAAATACGAAGTATTTTTAACAGATAATATATTTTTTTAATATTCAGCATTACTGGATCGCTATAAAAATATTTTCAAACACCAGGACTAAATCCTTTGAAATATACACATATGGCGGTAAGTGTAATAAAGAAGTTTCAATGAAATTTCGACTCGGCAAAACATCTCGCAGAGTAATTCGCAGCATGGTCTGAAACTTAGAAGAACATAATTCTGAAATGGCAGTTGAGACAATATTGCCCAAACTGCGAAGAAATAAAATGGAGGAGAATATGGTGCAAAAAGACCGGACGATGGCACGACAGATTAAGAATTGAAACATTTAATGCAATAATGGATACCGAATCTACACTCCATGAGAAATCGATGCCAAAATAACTATGTTGTATGTAAAAATCTATCTGTATTAGATCCACACAATTTTAATGAAATTGAAAGAAATATCCTACACACATGTATGAGCATATGTTAGTGAAAAAGATTTGGCATCGTTGCCGAAAAAATATCATGGCCGCCAACATAACATGATTTATTACATTATTGGCAGGCGAAAATTGTGTCCGCGGTTAATACACCGATTACCTACACTGCTCAACATTTGAACTGGTACACTTATATAATATGCAGTAAAATTAAAAAAAAAATCTGATAGGTTTGGCATGACTTCCTATATTATCAGCGCTGTATTTCGGAATGCAAACAAATGCCTATCGAATAATATTTGCGAAACAATTGTTGTTTATCTGTCATCAGTGCAGTTACTGAGCCCGCGGACGTTTAAACTTTATCAAGTTTTAAGAGAAATTTTGCGAATATCTCAAGTTTTAATACATAGTGGTTGACTGCATTTTAAAGATGCCATTAAGGCGTTTAAGTATTGAAGAGATGAGCCAAGCTATGGGAATGCTTATGACTAGTGCATCGCTAAGAAATGTTGCTAATGTTGCTGCCCATTTCAATGCGACCCATAATGTGATCAGAAGAGTTCGAATGCGTTTTAATGATACTGGATCTGTCAAACATAGGCACGGTGGAGGACGAAATCGCAATTCAACAGACAAGGAGGACCGGTTTATTACGATTCAGACTCGAAGGAATAGATTTTCTACTGCAAGAACACTCCAAATTCAGTTATTGAATGCAACAGGTACTCAAGTATCCACTCAAACAGTAAGAAGAAGGCTCCATGCGGTAAATTTAAGGTCCAGATCTTCTAAAAAATGTCCATTGTTGACCAGAGCCCACAAAAGAAGACGGCTAGAGTGGGCACACCAACATGCAAATTGGAGGTTGAAGATTGGAGTCGTTGTTTATTCAGGGACAAGACCAGAGTGCGTTTCCATAGCTCAGATGGAAGAGTGAAAGATTGAAGAAGCAGAGAAGAACGCTATCTTGAGAACCACGTGACTTACCATCAAGCTTATGGAGGCGGTTCAATTACCGTTTGGGGAGGTATTTCTGCGACTCGTCGTACTGAATTGGTTAAGCTTGGAAATGCTAAAATGAATAGTGTCAGGTATCTTAATGAGGTATTCGAACCTGTAGTGTTGGGATTTGCTAATGAAATAGGTGATGGGTTTGTGTTTGTTGATGATAATGTGCGTCCTCATAGAACAAGGCAAATCGATGCATTTTTTGAAGAGAACAATATTACGCACATGGATTGGCCAGCGAACTTTCCAGATCTTAATCCCATACAGAACGTATGGGATTACCTGAAAAGGTTGATAAGGTCACGAGGAGTGGATCCAAACAATCACCATCAACTCCGAACTGCCGTTTTGGAAGAATGGCTAAATATTCCTCAGCATTACGATCGTGATTTGATTTCCAGCATGCCAAGACGTTGCCAAGAGGTCATAAGAGCTAGAGGAGGTCCCACGCGTTCTTAATCTTTAAGTGTTTGGTTATCGTATCTTTCCAGAGCAAACTTTTCTGTAATAGTAAAAATAAGAATTGTTTTATTTTTCTATTAAAACAATTGAAATTTGTTATTTAAGTTTTATTCTTTTAATTCTTCGCCCTAAAAGTGTTTCCAGAACCATATACTATCAATTAAGCAAGAAGGTGTTGTTTAAAAAGTAGTCAATTGTTTTTTTATATATGTTCTTGTAAGTGTACCAGTTCAAATGTTGAGCAGAGCACCGGTGATCGGTGTTATGTAACAAATGATCCAGATTAATTTCGATTTTTAAACTATTGTTACTATAAACATCATCACACAGCTGTTTGATGACATGAACGCCAGTTTAGAAAAATTAGAGTATACTACAAAAATGTGCCCTGTCTATCAATTACTAAGATATTTTAATCGTAACATAAGAAGTTACGCTAAAATGTCTTAGTGTTTGCGAGATACACTTATTTTAGCTTAGTATCCATTAGTTCCATCAGATATCGTTAGTGATGGAAACAAATTGGAAATTCCCTTGACAACGACAATGAAAGTATTCAATCTAATCTCTTATTACTAATTTTAAAGATTGATTTTTTCATTTTTATGATAATAAATAATAAAGGTAAGTAATACGATTGTTATTTGGCTAAAGATTTGTTTAGTATTTTGTTCAATATTAAATAATAAAACATTTCTTAATAAATCTTTTAATTGTTTTAACTTGATATTTCATGTGATGTATGGTTTTTGCTGATTAATTTCACAGCAGGGTAGAAAAAGAACTCAAAGAAAAAAAAATATGCAAAGAGTTCGTCACAAATGCGTCAAAAATAGATATTTTGGAAATGAAAGTTGAAGATTTATTTGTGAAACAAAATTTCAGTTCCATATACGTATTAAAAAATACTAAATGTAATTATCAACGTCCATACGCTAAATATTTTTATGCCGAACGAGGAAGCTAATGTATTATTAATGTATAAAAGTACTTTGAAAGATCCCAAATACAAAATTTTTTAAGAGAAAAAAAGAGATACGGAACCAGAAATACAAAAAAAACTAATGATTAAAATGATTTAAAAAAAAATAGACTCAAAATTAGGCAAGACTTACTTATTTCTGGAATAGTCAATGAAAATTTGTGTCGGATGAAACAAAAAGATGTTTTGTTTTTCAATTAAATGTGTTTTATTATGTATTTTATTTTAGGTACTTAAAGTTAATTTATCTTGATTTAATTAGTTTATGATACTTGGATGACAAATATGTCTTATTAAGTATATTTATTGTATCTAATACTCTCTCTCTCTCTCTCTCTCTCTCTCTCTCTCTCTCTCTCCCTCTACCATGTTTTCCCAATTATGTAATAAAATAAATTAATTTTATTGACAACAAAAATATTTTTTTAATTATAAGAGTTTATAAGATACGTAGGTATTATAAGTTAGAAATTCTAATTCTAAAAGTGGTAGGTGTAAAAAAATTCTATTTTACTATTGAATTATCTAATATTTAATATTTTTATAACATTAGCAAGTAATATCACCTTTTATCTTTATGATTCAATTCAAATTTGAAAATTTATTGACTTGAAATATATTTTTTTCAGACTGAGAACCTTGAAAATAAAAATTGTGAATATCCCGAAATGGCCATAAAACAAGTTAGCACTATTGTGCTTAGCACGGTAGTATTGCAATTAGGATTTTATTAGGACTTATTGCAACAACATATTTGTGATGTTGTTGCAATACAACAGCCATTAATATTACCATACCAAGATCTTCAACTGCAGATGGACTTTGTGGAAGAACATAAAGAAGACTCAAGCAAGTATGTGTTGAAAACAATTGAAGAAATACGAATATGTAAAAGTTGCAAAAACTGTGCTATTAGTTCATATTACGTTATTTGTAAACACAATTTCTTTTTAATGTGCCCCTCCTTAACTCTAGCGTATAAGTTTTTTTACTCTTCAAATAACTTAAGTTCCCTGAGAAAGGTCATTCTCAAAGCTATAATATGTAAAACATAGATTAAGATCGACGCTATCCGAAACTTGCCATGAGGCTTTAATGATCACGAGTTGTGAAAAAGAAAATATAAATAACGTAAATAATGTATAAGTAATAGTAACCGAGTGTGAAAAATTCAGTTCTATTCTATCAAACAAGTTATTGTTTTACAGTAAAAATATTATATTTTGTTATGTTTTGCTTTTTCAGTTTTAGCGTTTATTTCATTGTATTGTAATAAATTTGCGCCTTTATATATGGCGCCAACGACTGTATTTCCTGCGCCGGTTTTGCTAGTTTCATCCGCCCCTGACGTCAATGAAAATCATAAAATGTCTTAAAAGACCAAGAAAGAAACAAATGCATGTAACATGCACGGTAGTGAAGGCAACTAACCACAGATTAAGTTATTCAGATACTCTATCTTATTCAGATAGATAAAATATCAAATAATTTTATAAACATATTAAATCTCCCCGTTTCCTTCTTTTGCATTTGCATTTTATTGCGCAAAACCTGATCACCTTTACAATTTCGTTGTCGTTTGCGCAACACGTCCCACACCGCGTAGGAATTATTTCGGCGGTCGTTAAAACGCCTGACGCGTCTTGACGAAGACATTTTTGCTATGCAAATTGCGCCTACGCTCTTCCCCCTCGAGACAAGAGTAGTGGAAAATCACGCGATTGACATTTCAGTTTCGGATGCTCACACTTTCTTCTCCGCGAAATTAATTACGGAAATACTTTATTACGTGGCTTGTGGTTAACATAAAACATTCAAAACTGAAACGGTAATTTGGATGAGCCGTGAAAGTTGATATGATATGTATGGAGTAAAAATAATAAATAAGTCACTTGAATGTTTGGAGCCAAATTGATAATATTTTTTGCGAAAAGTGCCGAAATAGTTGGATGATGGTGACATTTAGCCCCCCTTGTTGATCGCATTGCACCCTTCTTAGCAATTTTTGTTTGCGCCCCGTTTGGAGATAGACCTCATTAGAATCTTGAAAACTTGCACAACCTGCACAACTCATTAGCCGTGAAAGTATCAGCCGTATAAAGAAATCGAAAACTCGAAAAGAAATACAGTGTGCGTCTAAAGTATGGAATAAATTCATTAAAACCGAAATACAAAATTTTGAAAAAATAATCTCGAACACGTTGATTTTCTTTGATAAAAATACAGATTCTTTCATGACAATCGATCATCAACCATCATTTGTTTTTGAGTATTGACGTCATCCATTGTTTTTTTAATGACAACCCCCTATCTTTGTTCTTGATTTTGAGAGATCTTTTCATTGTTGAAGTGACAGTATAAAAATGTTGCCATGTCACATAAGAAAATTTTCGAGTAAATGATAATTGAAAATAAAAAACGGCAAATCATGAAAAATAAAACAATAACGTCATCAGATTTAGTTTTTCAGGGTGCTTGAGGTTGAAACAAACAATAACCCCGCGCGCTATTATAAGCCTAAGAGGTACAAAACTCTTATTACAATTTATGCATAATGGCACATTTAACTGTCACAAAAAAAAAAATCTTATCAGATGTAGGGATACGAATTCAGCAGGAAGTATGCGATTTGTTTAATGCACAATATCTAGATCGCCCCATCAGTGAATCTATAGTTAGTAAGATTGAACCTAAATTTTGGGCAACAGGTGATATTCCAAAACCTGGATGTACCAGGTTACCAGTGGTATACCACTTAGGCTAATATCAGACGGCTTATAATAACGCGCGGGGTTATTGTTTGTTTCATCCTCAAGGACTTTGAAATACTAAATCTGATAACGCTTTTGCTTTATTTTTCATGATATCCCGTTTTTCACTTTCAATTGTCATTTACTCGAAAAATGTCTTATGTACACAGCAACATTTTTATATACTCTGATTTTTCTAAACTGGCGTTCACGTCATAAAAATAATAATCATAATAATGATGGCACAATTTTACAAGGTTGCCAGCTGTCCTGGGTATTTAAAAATGTCTGCAATCAGCTGTTGCGCCCGTGCAATCTTGTGCGACAGTGGGCGGTTCGTATCAAATTCGTCGACTTCTCTGCCGTTTATCGTGCAGACATCAATCTTGTGGTTATGGTTTAATATCTACAATGGCAAACTATGCATTGTAATAATCGATCAAATGTAACAAGTTAGACGTCAAAGAAGTTTGGATATACACACATGTATGAGCATGTGTTAGTGAAAAAGATGTGGCATCGTCGGCGAAAAAATATCACGGCTGCCAACATAACATGATTTATTACATGATTGGCAGGCGAAAATTGTGTCCGCGGTTAATACACCGATTACCTATTTATAACCACCGGTAATCAGTGTTATGTAACAAATGATCCTCGGATTAATTTCGATTCTTAAACTATTGTTATGCATATTCTCAAAAACAATCACGTTGGTACGAAAAAACTTCATCACACAGCTGTTTGATGACGTGAACGCCAGTTTAGAAAAATCAGAGTTACTATCACTTCGACAATGAAAAGGTCTCTCAAAATCAAGAAACAAAATAGGGGGTCGTCATTAAAAAAAAAAGAAAATGGATGACGTCATTACTCAAAAACTAATTATGGTTAAAATAGACCGTCATGCAAAAATGTGTACTTTTATCAAATAAAATCGACGTGTTCGTGGTTTTTTTCAATTTTTTTTATTTCGGTTTTACTGCATTTATTCCAAGCTTTAGGCGCATACTGTATATTTTGAGTACCATCGACCACTTGATGCGATTGGTCGAGTCAAACCGTCACCAACCCCATTCCCCTGCGACAGCCACTCAGCGCTATACCAAACAGGATATCATTGAGATAAAATTACTAATTTTAAATTCGCAGAATGTTCATGTTTTTTGCCATTTTGATGAATTTCAGATCGTGCATTTTACATATAAACAATTAAAATAGCGCTCGCATTTTTACAGAAGGTCCTTGAAGAGAACGAATGATTAAAGCAATCTACTAATAAGTAAAAACACAAAAAAAGACTTGTGAATGGATCAGTGGGTGTAAAATTATCGACATGGCGATTCACGTGTCTTGGCATGCATGACGAAATCAAATAAAATCGCAATTATTAATGAATTTTACGCAATGTCTGTTCTTCGCCTTATACTATTTAACTACGTCCCAGCGCCGATATTAATATTTCAAACGCATTTGGGAACCATAAAAGGCAAACGTGCAATAAAATCGTCCCATCCAACCAACGTCGACATACATACCAGTTGACCACAGCTACACTCTATGGCTGATTCGTTTCTAATTTATTGCAGCTGCACGTGCAAAATCTGAAATGCTATTACTCTACGGCCGATTCGCGTTTGAATATCGTCGCGAATCGAATAGCCACAATCGCAATTAAAAGCGCAATTTGCCCGCCGCACACACAACGATTACAATAAAAGCCTCGGCATCCTTGAGGATCGGAATTGAAAAAATGGCGAACTCGAGACTGCCTTGAAGGTAACTACCACTTTGTGCTGCAAGCGTTGAAGCCACGGACAAGATTGCGGAAAATGCAGACGTGATAGTTACAGGGAGTTAGCCATGTGGATTTTTGCGTACGCAGGAATCGGCGTTGATATAATTGTAGCGTCCAAATCGTATACCTAGATTATACATGTATTGTGCACACAGTTAATGCGCTGACTAACGTTGCTTTTCGAAGACATACTTATACAAAAATGTACTCTCAAATTACTTGTAACAAAATATTATTTGGAAGCCTGTTAACCAGCATATTCAACAATATTTTATTTTACCATCTCTGAAAAAATATGATTTCGTATAAAAAAAATATTAAACTTATTAATAGAAACTCATTTTGTAGACAGTTTTTTTGTGTCCCTTTATAGATAAAATCGTTGAATTACCTAAGATTTCAGTACATACATATTAATCAGTGTCCATTGCCTCAAAAAAATTCATGGTGTTAATTGACTTTAAAATATGATTAGTCCCAATCTTCGGGTCTTATTTGCTTGTAAATTTTGTTAAATTTGTTAATAAAAATTGCTTAGCAATTTCATTCTGTGTATATTATCAACTCTTCCGTATGTTCTGGAAACCTGCTCCGACGTATTGTCCACTCGCCTTTGTGAGTTTTTCATAGTACCTCTACAAGCCATTTACGACGCCTCTATTAGCTTTAAGAGACGTCAGTACACAAGAACGTATTCCTCTGCAAACAGAGGGGCTCCAATGATTACCATAAACCGCTATGTACACCCATAAACGCAGACATGGAGACAAGCTGAATTTTCTCAGTAAAGTTACACAAGGATAAAAATTGCGTGAGAGCTTTTGTGAGCAGAATTTCTATTTCTTGTGTTTGCCGGGCAGATAAAGATGCTGCAGGCTCGAACGTGCCGAGAAATTACGGCTGAGATCATCGGTGCAAATAAAGATGATCGCCCAGTGTCCACTAAAATCTTTAATGCGAGGAACACTGCAGTAAAATAATATCGAAAACTAATAAACATCGACTTTTCGAAATAATCTGTCAATGTTCTAATTCTAAGTTTCATTTTTTAAGAGATAAAACTCTATCTGAAAATTTTTAGCTTTAGAAAGACTCAAAACTTAATAAAAGTTGTAATATAGCAATTAGAGACATGTTTTTTTTTGCAATTTGTATGAACAGTAACTATAATCAGGGTGAGTTTTTTCGGATGTTCAGTATGGAGTTCTCGGAAACTTGTGGATATAGAGGGACGATTAAATGGGGAAAGAATTGCAGTTTTACGAGCTCAATTTTATGAGCTTTTAATTTTTTTGAAAAGTATATATCTGAAAAAATGTATATTTTTTTATTATTTTGTTCGGTGCCTATGGATCTGTTATTATTAACTTTAGAAAAAATGTATAAAGGAAAAATTTGTACCCAATTATGTGCTTAATAATACAGTCCAACCGATAATTTTATTTAAGCTATAATGTTTGAGTTATGACACTAAGTTGAGTTTCTTTTTAATGGAAACCATAGTTGACCTTGACCGTTTAAAATACGCCCTTTTTCAACTATTCTAGTGATATACCATTTGATACAGTTATTTTTATAAATAATTAAATTATCGTCATTTTTTACTTTTCATTTTCGAACTATTCAAGAAGTACCCTATCGAAACAATTGATAGATGCGCAACGCGTTAAATAATAAAATTCAAGTTCGTTATTAAAATGTTTCTTTTCAATTTGAAATTATAAACATTATTATTTTGGTGTAATAGTTTATTCCGTTGGAGTTACAATTTTATATAAAAATAATTTCTGATAAAACAAAGCTACATAAGTACAAAACTACTAAACAGAGAATGACAGACGATAAAATGAGAAACAATTCAAGCAAATTAGAACGTAATTAAAGTAGTACTAAAACACGTAATTAAAGTTAGGAAAGTATTTAAGACTAAATATGTTTAAAAGGTTCACCATTATGATTAATGCACACCTTTTTAAAACAGAATTTGTTGCTTTTCTAACGGAGCGTCCATCAATATTAGCAAAAACTTGTAACTTGTAAGTGCAGCTTCTCTAAGGTCATCTACTGTGACATACGATGTTTGATACACCCTATCTTTTACCATTCCCCATAAATAAAAATCTAAAACAGACAGATCGGGAGATCGGCCACCTCGATAATTGTAGTGTGTATCTATCAATTGTTTCTATAGCATACTACTTCCAATGGCTCGAAACTGAAAAAAAAAAAATGGCCATAATTTATTTATGAAAATAACTATATAACATGGAATATCATTAGAATCGTTGAAAAGAAACCTTTTCATAAAGTCATGGCCGACTATGGTTTCCATTAGAAAAAACACAAGTTTGTGTCATAACTCAAAAATTATAGCTTAAATAAAATAATCGGTTAGACTGTATTATTAAGCACATAATTACCTATAACTTTTTCCTTTACACATTTTTTTCTAAAGTCAATAATAACAGAGCAATATGCACCGAACAAAATAGCAAAAAAATACATTTTTTCGAGATATCTACTTAACCATGCAATTTTTCCAAAAAAGAAAAAGCTCATGAAATTGAGCTTATAAAACTGCAATTCTTTCCCCATTTAATCGTCCCTCTATCTCCGCTAGTTTCCGAGATCCCCATACTAAACATCCGAAAAAACTCACCCTGTATATATTTTTAACAGACTTATAAATGCGGGTACAAATATTGTAACAAACAAATTTGCTCAAAAACCGCATAAATTGACTTACGCTGTTCTTGCACCAAGCTCCCCATTTGTCAACTCTACAGGTATACTTGTCAAATATCTATAAATAAAATATCACGTTTCTAGAAATACACTGTCAGTTTCTTGATTGTAAATTTTATTTTTTCTGGATGAAATTATCAGTTACGTATTGCAAATTGAGAAAAACTGTCAATTTTCAAGTTCAGACTATAATTTTTCTAGATATCATTGTCAAGTTTAAAGTGGCATCAAATATCATTAAAATCAGACATCCTACAGGGTGTATAAAAAGTATGGAATAAATTCATTATTCCGGAAATAAAACATATTTTCGAAAAATCCTCGTACACGTCAATTTTAGTTTTAAGAACATTTGTTGTATCTAAATTTATCTAAATAAAATCTAAACTGGCAAACTGGCATAATCAGTAAGTTCAAACCAGGAAAAAAAACTTAATAAAACAATCTGACCTTTTCAATTACAACAAATATCCTATAAACTCTACTTGAGAATATCAGTGAAACCATTTCAAGAAGTTTTAAGCAGTTTTTATAGGATTTTTTTTGTGTACAAGTCCTCAGGAAGTATCGTCATAATATTACAGTAGTGCCAATTTGAATTCTTCCGGACAACCGGTGAGGATGATTGCAATTACGCAACTGAATGAGCTTCTGCTGTTAATCATGCCGCTGCGGTGATGCAAATGAGCCGTCAGAAGGCGGAGGAGGAGGAGAAAACGAAATCGAGAGTTGGCTTTCTTGCGTGCGATACTCCCGTAACACTTTCGTCTTCAGAAAATGCCGAGGAAACACTTACCAGTAACACGGCGAAGATGACTGAAGCGGTCGGCCGGTTGGAACACATCTTGTAAAATCTGCAACAGCGAGGAAAAAATATTATATATTACTGCTTAGTAATAGCAGTAATATTACTGCGGAATATTACTGCTCGCCAGAGGTTGTACATTTTTTTATCGCGTTGCGAGACAACATTATTGGCAATCCCTTCAAGCAGTGCATTTTATAAACTTCTGAGCAAAATTAAACCCATGCAAATTTTCTAAAAAAAATGAACAAGTAGATATTTTTTATTGTTACGAATAATGTAAACAGATATTCGAAAAATATTTTTAAATAGAGTTATTGTTTTATATTTGTTACAGATATTAAATTTTCTTTACTTTCTAGTTTTCAATACAGTACAGTTTCATTATTTTCTAATTTGTGATTTTGTAGTTTTCAATATAGTATGCAGTAGTGCAATGACATTATTTTATAAATTGTGTTTTTGTCAATAAAATCGTTAATGTTGAATTACCTAAGATTTCATTACATACATATTAATAAGTTTCCGTTGCCTCAAAAAAATGCGTGCTGTTAATTGACTTTAAAAGTATTCAATGCAGTACCATTTTATTATTTCCTAGTTTTTTTTTTTGTAATTTTATTGTTTGCTATTTATAACGTCATTTTAAATAGCTCTCCGTTTCTTACATCATCCAGGTATTTTTGTAATGTAATAGGATGGTTTGATTTAAAATCGTAGGTGCTGTCACGATGAGAGCATCGTCATTGTATTTGCGGCCTTGCGAATGTAGCCCACTTAGTCAGTAAGCCACACACGTGCCACAAAATGATTGTAAATCAAGGATACACGCCAACGTGCAAAATTTCTGCCACAACTGCGACACTTATAAACTTTTACTTAAACGATTTATTGCATAAATAAAGGCTTCACTACACACAACACGACAATAATTGTCGGGACACGAAAAACTCGGGTGTTACACATCGCAAATAATTTGTTAATATCCATGAAATAAATAATTGCCCAGAATAATATTTTCCGCATCTATAAAGTGTCTCAAATGCCTCAAAATGTGTTCAAAACATTAAAATTGTGGTAGTTATAATGTTTTTTTAGTGAAAATCTAGAATTTATTATGAAGAGCCCATTTTTTAAGAGTTGGTACAGAATTCAGGAGTTCTCAGGTGGTTTTGTAAAGATTTTTAAATTTCTATGCTTAATAAAATCAATATACAAATATTGGAAATTCTAAACAAACAGAAAAGGTTAAAGGGCAGTTAAAATACGTACATAGAATTTTTGATCATTTATGGTGGATTCTAGTCTTTTTGGATTTTTTGGATCAAATAGAATATTTGGATTTCACACAGCTTTTGGGATTTTTATTATAATTTCTAATAGAATTTTGAATCTATCGATGTGGAAATTTGGGACTTTCATAATTTCTATGCTTAATAAAATCAATATACAAATATTGGAAATCCTAAACAAACAAAGGAAAAACTTGAAGAGCAGTTAGAATAGAAATAGATTTTAAACAGCCTGTTTTAATCAGCTCTCTATTTAAACAGCCTGATATAAACAGACGAGGCCCCGCCCCCTTGGTCACGTGGTTGGGAAAGTGGAGGGGGAAAGTCCCATGTTATTCTTATGGGAGAAAAACGGGCTCAAGTACCCAAATGTCTACTTTTATAGAACAAAGTAGAACTTGAAGTGCAGATTTTTGGAAATTATTAAATTGTGAAAAATTTGAAGGTATACTCTATTTTTTCTAAACTGGCGTTCTACGTCATCAAATAGCTGTGTGAGGAGGTTTTTTCGTACCAACATGATTATTATCGAGAATATGCATAACAATAGTTTAAGAATCGAAATTAATCTGAGGATCATTTGTTACATAACACTGATCACCGGTGGTTATAAACAGGTAATCGGTGTATAAACCGCGGACACAATTTTCGCCTGCCAATCATGTAATAAATCATGTTATGTTGGCGGCCGTGATATTTTTTCGGCGATGATGCACATCTTTTTCACTAACACATGCTCATACATGTGTATATAACCAAACTTATTTGACGTTTAACTTGTTACATTTGATATTTTGATAATATAACCGTCAAAACTCTTGGAAATTGTCAAACTACAAAATAAAGGTACGCACGCACGCGCAGTTTAACACTTCATGGGATCATCTGCTTATGTTCCCCTTCTTCTATGATTATCATTATTATTGCTTCTTGTAACGTGGAATAGGCGAGAAATCCTTAATTCGTGTGTCTACAGCAAATCGTCGTTGGCCAATGCTTTCCGGCAGGAACGCGTTGCTAATGGCAACTTGAGCGCGGTAATTAGGTGCAAAAAAGCCATTGTGGATAATTCGAGTGCACAAGACGAGATAAGCAATTAACGCAAGTCGGTTACGAGTGAGCGACGGTGCATAATCGATTTGTAAGCACGCAGAGGACTCTAAGAAGCTGCAGCGAATAAATCGGTGAGACAAATCATTAGATATTTATTGCGAATAAGGTTAAATTTTTCACGTAGTGTGATGATTCCAAGTCAAGCTTGGACCCCCGCAGTAACGGACCAAAGGGGTTGCAGGAGCCCCCCACCCCCCGGAAATCATCACTCTCTAAACCAATGCGGCAACTGATGTCGAGAAAATGTTAACTGACTATGATATCGATTTGCCTTTATATCGATTCCTGACAAATTTCTTAGAAACTTAGATTTAAATATTGTTCTGAATTTATGATACTTCACTATTGAATAAATTGAATATTTTCAAATATTACATTATGTTTTGCCCCCCTCGCCCGAAAAAAATTCTGCGGGTGCACCTGAAGTCGAGTGAATATTTTAAGACGGTTTGACAAAATCATCAAGGATATTTGTCAAACTTATCCGGCCAATAAACTAACTTTTTTTTTTTAATCATATCTTTCCCTACAGTTTCAAAGTTACAGCATTCTCAATTTGAAATCTATTATGAGCAAAAAAGTGCTGCTTGTCACAAAATTTAAAAAGAAAGGATTATGAAAATCTAAGAATCGTTTAGGTACATACGATATGATGACGTGAAATTAATACATTTAATACATCTGTGCAGCAATTGCCATTGGTATTTTCAATGGGAACATTTGGTAACTAATTTACTATGTTTTGTAAATCCCCTTTAAATATACAAATGTACCTACTTCTTGTACCAGAAGTTTTGTAACTAAACAGGTACCAAAACCATGGTTTTAAATCTGAATTTTTCGTTTTTATTTTGTAATATGCATCCTATTTTATCGTGATTTCTTCGCGTATATACGTAGCACTTTTACGTATTTATAAGAAAAGTGACACTCAGGTCCAGTTGTACGATAGTGGATCATCCTTGACCATGGTTCAGTTACCTTTCATATAATTGTTAATATAATGGTATCCTTAGAAACTGAACTACGATCAAAGATAATCCACGATCGAACAGTTGGGCATTAGCTAAGTGACATAGTTTGACTAGTAGTTTAACTGTCATTACCTCGTTACAATACTAGACAATCTATGTATACAAATATTAGTTCATTATTGAGTGATGTTGCGATTCTTCTATAACTTGGTTCAAAGTGGTTCAGTACATGTCCTCTAACTTGATACAATAGCAATACTTCGATTCGATAATTCTGTACATGAATAAGTTCTACAATCGTTAAGCACTGAAGAAGAGTCGTGGCGCAGCAGGATGATGGTTTGTGTATGCAAATGCTGTTTACTTTTTCGTGTGCCGCTGGAGCGTGGCAGGCGTGCAAGGACGAAGAGCGGACGTAATTACTTCCTTCTAGTTAATCTTTATCTACTAGAAATAATTAGAGGCACGAGTAGATTGAACGCGAAAAACGTTGAAACGATGAAATTTCTATGGATAATTTCTCAAAATTTATATTGTAGCTAGAGTTACATTTTGATATACGTGTTAATATTCATCGTCTCGTGAATACAGTAATGCACAAGTGTTCCAAAATAAGTATGTCAAATATTTAAAAAAAATAGTATTATCTCGGAATAATAAATAATAATTTCATAAGATTCCAACAAAATTCAACAGAAACTATAGATTGACCAAGATAAGTTTAGAATTCTATAACGTGTTCCATCGAAAAACACATATGAATAAAAGCCCACTATGAAATAGTAGTAAACTAATATATTATATTTAATATATTATTATTAATATATACAGTATGTCCCCAGATTGAGTTTACAAGAAGGATTTTTTAAATTTTTACTTTTTATGTAAAAATGTTATAGGAATTAAAATTCCTGCTTGGTCTGAAACTACTATTTCAGTAATTAAAACATTGATTTATTTATACAGGGTGTTAGTTAAATAAAAATAAAATAAATCTAATTTTAACACTTTAGAAAAATAACATCATTTAAACAATCCCCCACCATTTTCATCGCACAGTTCAAGCCTGACATGGAACTCCTGGAAACTGTTTTGTATTTCTTCAATAGTTATTGATGCACATCCCTCTCGTAGGCGATTTTTTTTAATTTTCAGTATTATTTTCTGCATTTGGGGGATTGTTTGAATGATTACATTTTTCTATAGTGTTGTTAGATGTAATTTTAAATTCTTTTTGCAAATAGTAAATAAATAAGTGTCAAAATAAGATTTAAAAAAATTGATTTTTCCAACACCCTGTATAAATAAATCAAAGTTTCAATAACTGAATTGGTAGTTTCAGACCAATCAGGAATTATAATTCCTATAACATTTTTACTTAAAAGTAAAATTTAAGAAAAATTTCCTCATGTTAACTCAATCCGGGGACATACTGTATCTGCTTTATAATGTCCTTATTATACCATCTTTTTGACACCGTTTTTGTTGAATAATGAAGCCTATTACACCACTAGTACTGAAATATAAATGTCAGTATTGTTTATAACGAATTCGATTGGTGGCCATGACACTGAATAGGACTGGATCCTTCATTTTGAATAAGAGGTTGTAAATTTTTGTTTGATTTTGCCTTTTTCTTAATTTTGCGCACATTAAAAACTACAATGCATTTCCACGTAGGAAAAATTAAAAACACACCTGCCAATTCATAAAATGAACAGTTGTAAAACAATTGCACACTAATGCATTGCCTACGTTATTTCACTCAATTTCCAGAGTGACACCGTCCTGAATAAGAAGCGGACTTTCAAAACGAGACTGGAAATTTCGAACAAGGTCTCGCTATTTAAGTGATTGGCATTGAGTCGATACAATTGCATTATATTCGCAATTAGGCAAAGTAACTACTTGTGTATTCTCAAAGAGCATACGCAAATGGTTCTTGTAGGGCACACAAATAATAGTGGTTGTTGTTTTCCGAAAACAAATTCTTCGAAAACGAATTCTAATTTTCTGGATTTTGTGAACACGTATTTGTACAAGTCTGAACATTTTTTTCGGCATTTCTATTTCCTTTATAGAAATTTTGAAATTTGTATTTAATATGTCGAGATATTTTCATTTTTTTTAATATTATGGAATACTTCGGCGCCTTCCTATAAATATTTTTGCTGCTTCTTGTTTTGTTTAATTTTACTTAAACATTATGACATTTTACCGATTTCTGGAAGATTTATCAGACTTTACGAATTCCCAATAGCTCTTCTAATTATCATTCAGCTCTGAATTTCATCATCTTTGTTTGTTTACACATTAAAAACACTCTCACCTCAGCACACCATAAACTCTTGGATTAAGTTCCCATAATTGACGCTATAAAATTTTCACTTTTTCACTTTTAACGACGACGAGTTAAGTTTCTTTTTCCTCTCTGCAGTCTCCAAGGTACGTTTAATAAACGCAATGTTTGCTTCGGCCGATGCGTAATTTACCGTTACTAATTGGGCTTGTACCATCGGCAGTGTTTGTGTGTGTGTGTGTGTGTGGAGTGTTCATTACCATGCCGAGTACCTAATAACAATACTCGAGGAATTCACGCCGTCTCGTCCTCCCATGTAAATTTATGCAGACGCAATTAAGAGGAGGAGATCACCTGCATTCCGGCACGACTTCCACGAGAGGCTCTTACTAGAGATTGTGTTCAAGAATTCTACAAGTTTTTCGATTCTCGTCGCTTGAGAATTTCTCGATATTACATTTAAAGCTAACGTACCTTTTAGAGATTCAGAATTGAAAAATATGAAAATTGGCAATTACGGTACAACGATGCAGGTGTATTAGAATATCCCTCTCTTTACACAAAAAAAGGTAGATTATGCAAAACCATGGTTATTTAAAAAAAATCATCATTTATATGGGAGATGGGTTATTAAAAAATAGTAACACTTGTATCTACCAGCTCATATATCTGCCACATAAGTGTTAAACAAAAAAAATGTCAAACCGTGTACTACGAAATTTTTGAATATCTGTGTACTGCAAAAATGTTGAATAATTTGTACTACGGGCAGAAAGGCCCCATATGGGGTCGCACATTGAAATAGTTGGTATCCTTTTTAAACTCAGCTATTCAATTATTATTACTACAAGTATACCACCATTGATGATACCTTAAGAATTAAGAATTGTTATTTTATTTTTGTATGTAAACACATGGTGCAACACGAAATTTCATTAAATTAAATGAATAATTATAATTCCCGGCGCGTGTAATTACAATGATTCCGCCTGATGATCAATTAGATAAGCGAATTCCTGCCTAAGTCTGCAGTTTTAATTTTAAGTCATCATTTATCTGACTGCTTCATCTCTCGTTTGTAGTGGCGCTAATTGGGCGCGCAATTAAACGTTTTGCACCTACCTGTGTCCTCCGAATCTAAATAAATACATATTCAAATCGTTTCTTTGTTTTCTTGGTATGAATTAATTGGCATCCACTGCATTTAGATTATTCAAATGTACTTTTAATAATGTTACATTAAAAGTGGAAAATTGCTGTGGTATTTACTGTATGAAATATTAATAATAATTTACTATGCTCGTTTTATATTTATTAATGAATGAAATAAAAACAGAAATGCTAATAATTATATAAATTATACAAATTTCAAATGATAAAATTGCCCATCTCGTTTTAAAAAAATCATGTAAAATTAATAAATTTAACATGATAACCTTGTTGTTTATTTCTAATATAATAATTCTGCAAATTTTATATTTACGTATTATACCTACATACCTATCCTATATTAATTATATTAAATAAATTCAATACTAACATATTACTGAGCATCAACAATAAATTGCATCGATATTGAGACGATTTTTTATAGATATAATTTGATAACACTTTAAAGATCACCAAAAAGCACATTAATAATACACGAAGCACTCAATAGTTATGCATCGCATATTAATTGAATTAAACTATAGAAATGACGACGTACTTCTTATCTTCTTAATATCAAGGTTGGTGTGATTTAAATCATGATTTAAATCAAATGATTTTTTTTATAAAATCATTGTTTTTGTACGGTATGTGCATTCTAGTAGATGTGCAATTGAAAATATAATGAACTAGAGAGTTAGCATGCTTTAAAATAGATAATTGGAAGTAAGTAAAATAATTTTCTTGTCTTCCATTTTTGGTCCATTAGATAGTACAGATACACACACCGATATATATTTTTTAATCATCAATAATTGTTCAAATTGAAGAATTTGTTTAAAAAAAATCATATGATTTTAAGCGTGATCAATTGTTTTAAATCGCATCTAAACTGGCAAACACTGATCAGAAAAATAAAAAATTCATAGTTATAAAAAAAATCATGATTAAAAAAAAACGTGATTAATTCTATACCTGCTTAATATCACCAATAAATTTTATTAGCATTGATACTCTAGTTTTTGAGATATGATTATTTAAGACTGAGCTACTTTCGAGAACACTTGTAAGTACCATCTTAAATTGCACTGTCACATTAAAATACGAATATCTCAAGAATCGCGCATTGGACTATAATTATATTACACTTATTCAATACTGACATATTACCGAGTATCAACAATTCACTGAATTGATATTGATGCGCTATTTTTTTAGATAAAATTTGATAATACTTCAAATAGCAAAAATACCTTATCACATTAAAAACAAATATCTCAAGAATTAATGCATTGAATATTGACTATATTAAATTAATTAATTAACGATATATCACATAATATTAGTAATAAATTGAATTAGTATTTATACGCTAGTTTTTGATATATGTTTACTTAAATAGGAGGCACCTTGGATACTTCTTAAAATATCCCGAAAAATCGCATAATCATACTAAAACACAAATATCTCAATAATTATACTAAGGATATTAACTCAATTAAAATAAATTATTAACTATATCACACTTAATATCAGTAATAAATTTCATTGGTATAGATATGGTAGTTTTTGAGATAGGATTACCTTATAATAAGCCCCTTTCGAAAACACTTTAAGTAGTATCTAAAATCACACTGTCACCTTAAATATATTACATCTATTTAATACAAATGCATTAGTGAGTATCAGCAAATTAAATTATTAACTATATCTCACTTAATATCAGTAATAAATTTCATTGGTATAGATATGGTAGTTTTTGAGATAGGATTACTTAATAATAAGCCACTTTCGAAAACACTTTAAGTAGTATTTAAAATCACACTGTCACCTTAAATATATTACATCTATGTAATACAAATGCATTAGTGAGTATTAGCAATAAATTGTATTAATATTTGTACGCTCATTTTTGAAATATAGTTTAATAAACTTTAAATACCAGAAAAAAAACACATTGTAACACTAAAAGACGAATATCTTAAAAATTATGCATTCAATATTAACTCAATTGAAACAAATATGTGTATGATAACATTGATAACGTGTCACTTAATGTCAACAATAAATTTCATTAGCATTGGTACGCTAGTTTTTAATATATGATTATTTGTGTATGAGCCACTTTCATAAATTTAATATCACGAGGTTGTATTAAAACGAAACTATCTTAATTACCGCATCCATTCAATACTGACACAATACTGAGTATCAACAATAAATCTTATTGATATTGATACGCTAGTTTTTGAGAAACAATTTGATAATGTACTGCATATATCAAGAAAAATCTCATTATTATACTAAACGAATCACGAATTGGAGATTAATTATTAGTTATTTATATACACCTTACGGTAAAAGGTTATTGATTATACAAAGAGCCTGTAACGGTCCGGTATTGTCTCCGACGGAAACTGTCTTTTAATTATTAATTGCGCCCCTGGGTCGCCGCCGTAGGCAACCGTACGCACACGTTTCTTTAAACGTGGCGTGTTTTCCGTTCTACGTGTGATTTTTAAAAATCGTCGCGAGACGCTACCATGAGAAAGAGAAGCTGGTCACCTTCAATATAGTTCGGACGTGCCACGAGGTCACAGTTTTTCTTTGGTATATCACCAACCGGTTTCCGGGATATAAAACGTGTCCTCATTTAACCACCCTTGAGGGGATTGACGGCACCAAGCACAAGGCAAGGGAGGGTACTGTACGACTCAACTCCATGCGCTCACAACATCATAGTTTTTTTTTGGGTAAGGGGCAGCGACCATCCTGCCAGAGTTGCTCTGAGGTCTGGAATTTAGTGATCGGCGTTCCCGACGATTATCGGCCGCCGCACGTCCAGGAGCCGAGTCCAGAGCCGCTAGCGAAGTCGCCGCGAGGAACGCAAGCCAGATATTATTACTTTAATCTCATTTTGATATATCGTTTTTTTCTTTCGTGTAAAATTTGCGTTGCGTGTTTCGTGCCGTACTTGTTTTGCGCTTTTGTAAGAAAAATGTCGCTCCGACGGCCCTTCGAATCGCGCGTTACGTATTCGCGGGATTCGGCCGAATCTGGTGAAGGCGGCGCGATAGAGTTGCGGGCGGAGGAATTTATTTCAGGAAGCGTAGGCACGGTGTCCTGTCTTTTGAGTGAATAAACGCAGATATTTTTAACGCAAATTCACACCTGTTATTTTTTGTTCCCCCCACGTTTTCTCAATCGGGCATTCTTTTCAGTTTAACTTCCTCTTCTCACTGCGAGATTTAAATCTGGTGGTGTGGGCGCCAGATGGTCAGCCGTTGCGACAGTTCGTAATTTCTGAACTTCGCTGACTGTCTGCCGTCAACCCACGCAGGTAGGGTGGAGCCCCCCTTTGCGACGAAGTAGTGGCAAGGTTAAAATTACGTGGAGCCTTTTTTTAACCCCCCCACTCTCCGACACCGAGAGCGGGCCCTCGTCGCTGCTTCGAAGGGACCCTCCACTCGCTCCGCGGCCTAACGCGCTGATAACCCTTCAGGCACGTCACAAGCCCATAAAGTATTACGACCTGGCTTTATTTTTTCCCCTGTATAAATTTTCGAAAAACGATTGTATCTTATGGGGTTACATCAAAAGTGAAGTATACTTTAATCCGCCAACCACAATTGAACAAGTGAAAGAACGGATCCAAGTCGAAATGAGACAAATACAGCCAGAAGTTCTCCTCAATGTCTGTGCGGCCTTTCGACATCGATTGGCACACTTTCAAGAACAAAATGGTCAACAATTTGAACATCTAATTTAATTTTCCCTAACCAATATTTTTTCGTTATTTTAATTACTTTTGTGACTTCATATTATTTTAAAACTTATCTTAAAACAAGTCATTAGTATTTTTTTCTGGATAAAAATTTCTTTTGGTTTTTCTGTTCTTATTTTTGTAATTGATGATATTGTAATAAGAATGTTTTTCAGGTTGATCAATTTTGTTTTATTCCAATATTTAAAATCCAAGCCTGTTTTCATAACTTTGTTTTAACTGACGTTGTTTTGAATGGTAACTAGATGCATTCTGCACATTGAAATAATAATTTAATAGTTTTACTTTAACGCATTTTTTCTCAATTTTTTTCAAATGTTACATATTGAAAATGTCATGTTGTTGAAAACATAATAAAAAGTACTATCAAAATCAATAATAAAAATATAGGTTGTCATTTAAAAAAAATGACTCTGACGTCATAACTTCAAAACGGAGATAGATGGAACAATGTAAATGGTCTAAAAATATTTGTTTGAAAAAAAATCATTTTGACCTGTTGAAGCATTTTTCAAAAAAAATCAAGGGAAAAAATAAAGCCAGGTCTTAATACTTTATGCGCTCTCTGTATATACATATTTATATAACAAGTGAGTTAAGTGGATGTTTTTCTCGAGAATAAAAGTTTGACTAATTTATTTGAGTAAAAAACATCCTAACTCACGTGTTTTATACAATATTTTATTAAATTTAGTCGAAAAACGTTTAGTAGTTAGACATTTAATTTTTATAATATCAAGTCGGTGAAAAGTTAAACTGACTTTTATTGTCATATCAAAATTTAAAAAGGCCGAGTGCAGTATTATACCAGAAGGGGTTCCAAATAAAGCCACATAAGCAGTGGGAAAGTTGGTTCACGAAGTCAAAGGTATTCTATCATAAGGATGTGGTATGTTTTTGATTTTGTGTGAATTAAAAGTTTTAAATTCAATAGTGGACATTTTTATTTAACTTGCAAATAAACAACTGCTTACGGTGTCTGCTAAGAGGTATACTCTGTTTCATTTTTATTTTTAACTAAGAAGGCTATAAAGTTTTACACATGAACACCAACAAAAATGATATAACTGTGGCAAAATTATTAAATGTCAGATTTCTATCAACGTTGCCTAATTCATATATTAAAATAATAGTGTGCTGGTTTTTTAATTATTAAAAAAATGCCAAAAATCATTGATGAAAATATATTATAATTTGATCTTTTGTAAAATAAAAACGGCAAGTGTCAATTAATTAGATTTATGCTTTAAGTAAACCAATCATCAACTATATTTTATATCATAATTTGACTGATTTGTTTTTGTAAAAAAAAAATAGCAAATAAATTCTGTACTCAATAGATACTCAATTTGATGGTAACATTGTCCACTGTCATAAAATATAACCCCTTTTTTTAAATATAACCTATTTTTTCAAGACTAGTGACTTTTTACATTGGCCAACAATAATGTCGCCCTAACAGAGCCAACTTGGTTAAAAATAAATATGGAACAGAGTTTATATAACGACTGTTTAAAACGTCAGAATTGACGTCAGATTTGACGAAATAAATGTGATTTATTCAATACTAACATATTACCGAATATCTACAATAAATTGCATGGATATTGATATGCCAATTTTTGAGATAAACAATTATGTATACTGATAATTAGATAGTACTTCTAATATTAGAAGTATAGTGTCTGGAATAAGGGGCGAACATAGGAATTTAACAAGTAAAATTAAATATTATGTGTAATTATTAGCTCCCCTATTAATTTTAGAGAAAAATCTCAAAGGAATATTTTTTAGAGTATCAAAAACTGTAAATGTATCATCCATTTAATATTCGTTTGCACCAGAATCTCGCTTGTTGCGAAACTTGGATCGGTAGAGTAAATCCCGCTTCCTTCCCTTGTAATGTAATATACTATTCAGAATAACATGACATTTGTCAAACTGACGGCAAGGGTTTTTATGATACAATGTTCATCTTCTTTTTATTATTACTGAGGTCGATTCTGGTACAAACGAATATTAAATGGATGACACATTTACAGTTTTTAATACTCCTAAAAATATTCCTTAGCGATTTTTCTCTAATATTAATAGGAGAGCTAATAATTACACATATTTAATTTTACATGTTAAATTCCTATGTTCGCCCCTTATCCCAGACACTCGGTATATATCTATATACGCTAGATTTTGAGATATAATTCGATAATATGTAATTCAAATATCACGAAAAATCTCAATTTCACACTAGAGCAAGAATTATTCAAGAATTATACATTGAAAATTGACTCAATTAAATTAAATATATCACTTAATATCAGTCATAAATCCATATCATAAGAGATATTAATTGATAATAGTCATAGACAATATTAATAAACAAATAAACAATAGTTAACAGGTAATAGTAAAGTAATAGTAAATATGTAATAGACAATATTAATCAAATATTGTTACATTTTTAAATAAATACTTACAGATAAATACAGAGTAGATGGGTGTTTTGTCAAAAATATGACACTAGCCAATTGCGCTGCATGTGAAGAAGCTACTGAATTATTATTGTTATTATTGCTATTAGGTAATAGTCAGTCTAATTTATGGAAATTTAAACCTCGGTTTAACGGAGTATGTACCCCTGCATGACTCTTAGGCCCAGTTGTACGATCGTGGATTATCTTTGATAGTGGTTCAGTTTCTGAAGATACCATTGTAGGTATTACCAATTGTATCCTGGGTAACTGTACCATAGTCAAGGATCATCTACAATCGAACAACTGGGCCTTAGTAAAACTCGTTTAGACTCAGATTTAAATGTGTATTAACAAGACTGTATGATTATAATTGCATTAAGTACCGACAAGTATGACATAATCATATAATAATAATCATATATTCCCACAAAACAATATACAATGTAGTGGATGTGCCAAAGAAAAAGAAAAATGATAAGACATTTGTAAGTAGATTAATAGATTGATCTATGTGGCAATAGAGAACACCTCCAGCGTCTGAAGGTGTCTAGCGTGGCTGCCTTATATTTTTTGCGTTTGTAAATTGTGGCATAATCAATTTTTTTTTTCAGTTTTCATGTTCGATGCTGGCATATGTACCCACTATGAGCCTTGAGTTACAAGTCTCGACGAGCATTACAGTCTCCAAATATTGACCCATCTCTGCCGAACGTTAAATCATCGACAAATACTTTACACATTTCACCTTTACACAGCAAACTTGATAACTGCCTCAATAAATAACGGTTTAGATAATTATTTATGCACCTCGAACCAAAGGTCACAATTCCCATTCTGAATCAACTTATTGAACCGTGACGGCGCGGAAGGCCGATCCGAAATGCAGCAACGATCCGCGCCCCAGTATTATAATTCGATCTCGAGTCCATATTGGGCAATATTTGTATCACATTTGCTAGAAGTGGACATTTGGGCGACCTTAATGGCAATTGCGTAACGACGGGAATGCGAAGTTAACTCACCAGTTGCGTGCGAAAACGGTAATCCAAAGAAAAAAAACGAGAGTATAATCCCAGCGGAGGTATCACAGTTATCGAAGTATTTAGCGTGTAATCAGTCTTGAATGGCTACATGTATGTGAGATTGACTATGCGGTAATTCACCTGTACATTATTTTAATCGTTCACTTCGCCGTCGCGCTGCATTTACGATGGTGATTTCGTTTTATTTATTTTTTTAATTATGTCGTGAGCTAACAGTTGCACATACTTTCAGGGTTTTTTTGGGGGTTCCTCACGCGATTGCTTTTGCCTTCATTTTACTCCCTTCTGGCGAAATTCGGAGGAGGAGGAGGCGCGACCCGTTTCCTTCGCGGTGTTACAGACAACTGGCCGGCCAGCACCATGAGACCATAGAAAGCAAAAGGAAGGCTGCACACACACACACACACAAACACACACACGTGCACAGACGGAAAAGCCACAACCATACCAGTAACAGGTAGGCGGATGCAAGGTGAGAAGGTAATGAGTCGAGGAACCGCGGAGATTCGCGAACCAGAAGGGGCAATTTGTGATCATCGAATGTACAGGGTGAGAAAATTTGGATGTTGGTGTAGACTCGGCAACTATAAGAAATAAAGGAACACCGCATGTTACTTTCTCGATGTCTATTTTAGATAAACTCAATGATGGAAACCAAAATTAGCTATCGTCTTTTGTTTTATGTTTTCGAGTTTTTGATGAAAGTGACCTTGATGTCGATAAACACATCAACATGTTTTTGAGAAGAATACTGATTTTCCGATCAAATCGACTAAAATTATGCGAAATTGCCGCTCTACCGCTCTACGTTCTACTGCTCGCCGTAGAAGCTCACAGCTCGTATTGTAGCCGAGGTCTACTGCTCCGAGGACTGCACTACTGCAGTCCTCCACGTCTTGCAGAGGATGCAGCAAAGAACATGTCGGACAGGCTGACCTACGATGATGCTGCGGTAGGCGCACTTTATGTATCTCAATTAAGTTACTACAGTATGGGCGCAAGGTGATTTGTGAGCATGGTTAACTATGGTGCATGGGCAGCATGGGACATCTGCAGACATCCAGATAGATGCAGATATTATGGTCATAATTATGGACAAATAAAATCGGGCACGAATTTGCAGTGTGCCATAAAACTCTCACCGTTGGAAAATGTCAATTATGGGCAATATTAGGACGACCTTCCAATACAACTGTTGTCCAGGATTACGAAAAGTGCTCGCGGTCAAGCCGATGCGTCCAAGCCGAAATATGCCATATTTTTGACTCAATAACGTTCGATTTGAATTTTGTGCATCTGAATCAAGTTAAGGCATACGTTTTAGTTTCCACAGTCGTCTTTGATGGATATTTTTTTCTGAACATATGGTAGTTGCATCTGATGGAGATAACTTCATACTAGAGAACTAGAGACAACTAGAGAATACAAAACTGACGGAGGGTATTTTTATAAATACTCAGTTTGTGATAGCCCCAAAATATGGACATTCGTCAAACTCTGTTTTTTTTTGCACGATTATAATTTACGTGTTTTTTTTTAATTTGGTAAAAGTTACCTCTCCAATAAAAATACCTCTCCGATATTTGATCTCTTTGTAGCTATCTTAAACCTCAAGGTACATTTCGCAATATTATAAATGAATGTAGGTGAATAAATTGCCTAAAATTCAAATTTATTTGCAGTAAAAACTAAGTTACTATCAAAAATGTGTTAAGCTAGTTCTTTTTCCAATCGTAGCCTTAACTTGATGCCATATTTAATACACAAATTTTCGCCATTTTAACTATTAATAATAATAATCACTGACATAATATACTGTATTTTCATTGGTCAGGATCCGCAGGCTATATATTGAACTCGATCCGAAGATGGCATTGGTTCCAAATGATTTCCCCACATATAAAGAGTATTCTTTTAGTATTATATATTAACTATAATTGGAAGGACTTACTGGGGGAGCATCTCCCCTTCCCCCGCCAGTTGTTCTCACGCCAACTGGATCCCCAGCAGTCACGGCTTCGACAATTATTCTCTACGACTATTGTAATTCACCTTCATGTGCAGAGCAGTGACATACACCTCTTAATACCCAATACGAGTACCGTATTAATTAAGGACGTAAGGGACACTCCCCTCCTTATTTCAATTACTAGGACGAACCTCTCCGTAATATACATTTACAGGAACGCATCCCGCCTTTGTGAGCACGTAGTATATTTGCAAAGGGCCCAGGAACGCATCCCGCCTTTATGTGCACGTGGTATATTTGCTAAGGGCCCAGGAACGCATCCCGCCTTTATGTGCACGTAGTATATTTTCAAAGGGCCCAGGAAAGCATCCCGCCTTTATGTGCACGTAGTATATTTGCAAAGGACCCAGGAACGCATCCCGCCTTTATGTGCACGTAGTATATTTGCAAAGGACCCAGGAACGCATCCCGAATTTATGTGCACATAGTATATTTACAAAGCACCCAGGAACGCATCCCGCCTTTATGTGCACGTAGTATATTTACAAAGGACCCAAGAACGCATCCGGCCTTTATGTGCACGTAGTATATTTGCAAAGGACCCAGGAACGCATCCCGCCTTTATATGCACGTAGTATATTTGCAAAGGACCTGTAATAGGCCCAAATATACGCCCAGTATAATACGCATTTACGCAATAAAGTGACTCATATTTTAAAAATCATGAATACAACCAAATTATTAAATTAATTCATTTACAAATAATCCCAGGGTGAAATGTAATAAATAGCCATCGCAAGTCGCGCCAGAGCGTCGCCAAATATCTCAAGAGCCGAGGCCTACATACGCACGGTTTTGCAAGATTCCATATCGTGGTGTCACATAAACAATTTGGGTATCAGCGCCCCTTAGAAACGAGCAAGCGCCAGGCACCTATAAATCACCTCGAATGGCAACACTTTAAGGTAAGTGTAAAACTCTGCGCTAAAAACGCATTAATAACACACGCACACTCAAGATTAATAATCACCATGATAACTATGGGATGGGGGCGAATATTTAGCAGTAGATATGTGAGGGGAGTGGAGATTTGAAGCTGGAAAAAACCTATTTAAGCACAAGCCACACACGAGCGAGATCAGTAAGAAAGTTGCGTCGGCCACGGGCAACGCACACGACATTCGCGGTTTTGAGTATATAAATTCACGTCGGGTTATAATTAAATTAACGATTGCATATAACGTTGTAAAAAACGCAAAGTAGAATAAAAATTTGAATAAATCGAAAAACGTACAATTCTAGGTACAAAGTAATTTATTTTTTTATTATTAACGATAATATAAAGTTGTTAAACCAGTCTCATTATAAATTCACGGGAGTGCTTATTCCTTTCAATCAACCCTAAGTTACCTATAAATACCAAACACCGATTACCTATTCCTGTCAGTAAACAAAGGCGGCTCGTACGCTATTCGTGTTTACGAATCACTAGAGGAAGCAATAACAGGTGTAATTGACGCCCACCCGCGCACTTCGTTCACACACCTGATAAAGTGAAATCAAATTCCCGCACTAGATTCAAATTGACGGAAAATAGTGTATTTAACCAACCACAAGTTAACTAGAAAAGCCAAACACAGATTATCTATTCCTATCAGTAAACAAAGGCGGCTCGAACGCTATTCGTGTTTACGAATCACTAGAGGAAGCAATAACAGGTGTAATTGACGCCCACCCGCGCACTTCGTTCACACACCTGTTAATGTGGAATCACCTCCTCCACTAGAATCAAATCGTCGTCAGCATCATAACATTTAAACATATAAACTCATCATACATCGCGCCCGCGATCGCAAACTAACGTGGCTGTATTCACCATAACTATAACAACTAATCAAGGCATTCAGTGTTACCCTCCGACATACATCATCATATTCAAATCAAAATAATTCATAAAAATGATGGCTTTTTCATTTCAAATCACAAAACAAGCACATAACGTGCATATTATAGGGCATAGTGATTTATAATTGTATAAATAAATAAGTTGGATTAAATCATAATAATTTTAAAACATAATCTATAAAAATACTGGTTTCTTTATTTCAAATCATAAAACAAGCACATAACGTACCTATTATTGGGCAGAGTAATTTAGAATCGTACAGATAAAATAGGCTGGATTAAATATCAATAATTTGAAGACATAATGACAATTTATGGTTAAATATCGTAAACAAGAAATAAGTGGAATTATTAAAACCCCGTATAAACAGAGAAAATGATAACGAGAGAATGAGGCTTGGTATAATCACAAGAGAAGTTATTAATAACCTCCAATGTTCCTAATAATAATATATTATAACATTACATAAACATTTCCGATTGAGGTAGCAGAACTGTTATTTGACACAACTTGTAACATGTCTGACGGTGATTACTTGTGACATTGGTGCTTGCTGTGGTCGTGGGTAGAATTACTAATTTACCTCAATCAACGTAAGCAATGGGGCTCCAATAATTACATTATTGTGTGGCACCGACACAACCATGAAATTCGGGAAGATTGCGAGATACCTTTAGTAATCATTCATGAATTATTGGGGATATTTCAACATCTTTAAATAGTTCTATTTTTTATCATATCACGTTCCCGTAGTTAAATGGAGTGAAAGGGCATGGTAATAAATGGTCTAAGAAACTAAAGAAGCACGTGCATGTATAACAAACACTCGTAAATAAACTTCGTAGTCATAACCATTTTCAAACTATCAATTGAATAAATAAGAGAATTTGCAAATTCATTAAAACGTCAACGAAATCTAGAAAATAAATCAATTCATGTCATAATCGTCAACTTGTGTTATATTTCCCTGTACGTTATAATTATATAAATTAATTTACATCATCATCAACCTGTGTTTTATTTCCCTGTGTCTTACAATTTCAGCGTGTCTATTATTAAATAAACAAAACAAATCTTTAAATTGGTGCTTTCTTGTATTAATCCATTATTAGTGTACGTTAATTAACACATTGTCAATAGCAAAGAACCTTGAGAGTAATCACGGTAGTTAAATTAAACGTCACGACGTGTAAGTACTAAATACGATCACAAATCATGAGCCAAAAATAATTAAAACATTATATAATAAATCACGAGCCAAAAATAATTAAAACATTATATAATAAATCATGAGCCAAAATAATCAAGAAATTATATAATAATTTCACGATAAAAACGACGAATAATAAAATAAATATAATAAAATAATATCGGAGCGTTACAGACCCAGGAACGCATCCCGCCTTTATGTGCACGTAGTATATTTGCAAAGGACCTAGTAACGCATCCCGCCTTTATGTGCACGTAGTATATTTACAAAGGACCCAGGAACGCATCCCGCCTTTATGTGCACGTAGTATATTTACAAAGGACCCAGGAACGCAACTCGCCTTTATGTAATCACGAGGACACACATATGTCGGAACACCTCAATCTGATATACATATTGTAGTTTAGGTACTGACCTTTAATCCATTCCAACACCGAATCCATAACCGTCCACATTGCAAAGCACATCTAAACATTAGATCACACATCCTTTCCCCTCAATCAGCACCCTTGCATCAACACTCCATAAAGGCACGTAACTCAATGCCCTTCGTTCGTAAGCTGAGTGCGTCGCGCCGGCTTATATAAACAAACAAAAGCACATATCCCGCCTCCAATATTAATAATCAATTATTAGTCAATAATACAATTTGATACCTAACAAATGTAAAATACAGAAATTATAGTAGCAGTCGTAAGATTTTCAGAGAGCCGTAATTTGTTCTCGACTTGTTACGCTTTTGTGAGCTTCAACTTTGTTGGCTATAGTTTATTTTAGGTTTTAATTTTTAATCGTAGGCGTCGCAAAATGTCACAGTTTGAATAGTACCTCATGCTGCACGAACGCCAACGAATAAAGCCTAATTTAATCTAATAAAAATTACGGAAATTTTCACTAAGTATGGCCACTATGCCTTACTACTTTTGGATGGCCGCGATTGTACATCAATTATGACTCGTTTATTTTCAAAATAGCTATAGCTTACAGAATTATTTCACAATTTTATCCTTTTATAGATAAATGTACAGTCGTGTTCAAAAATGTGTTGTACACACATAATTGGATGTTGTAAGTGGTGTTTAAAAATATGTTGTACAGAAATAGGTAGTAGGCTGTATATTTTGTCAATGGTAGATTCCAGTAGATTAATTCCAGAACAGTCAAAGTGACAACCAACAGTGACAAAAATTATTATTATTGTATGCTTTATATGAAAATTAATTACTCTAGATTTGTAGTGTATTATTTATTCTGCCATTAATAGTTTGTAGGTGGTTGGGTTTTTACTCAACAAAGACTCGCACTGTATCATTAATAAAATATACCTTGTGTTGAGCTAGTTCTTTTTCCTATCGTAGCCTTAACTTGACGCCATATTTAGTATATAAATTTTCGCCATTTTACCAAGTAATAATAATAATTACTTACATGATATACTGTATTTTCATTGGTCACGATCCGCAGGCTATATATTGAACTGGGTCCGAAGATGGCATTGGCTCCAAATGATTTCTCCACATACAAAGAGTATTCTTTTAGTATTGTATATTAACTATAATGGGTAGGACTTACCAGGGGAGCATCTCCCCTTCACCCGCCAGTTGTTCTCTCGCCAACTGGATCCCTAGCAATCACGGCTTCAACCATTATTCTCTACGACCATTGTAATTCACCTTCATGTGCAAAGCAGTAACATACACCTCTTAATACCCAATACAAGTACCGTATTAATTAAGGACGTAAGGGACACACCCCTCTTTACTTCAATTACATTTACTATATTTATAAAGGACCTAGGAACATTTCCTACCTTTATATGCACTTACTGTATTTGTAAAGGACCTAGGAACATATCCTTCCTTTATGTGCACTTACTATATTTACAAAGGACCCAGGAACACATCGCTCCTTTATGTACACTTACTATATTTACGAAGGACCCAGGAACATATCCTTCTTTATGTGCACTTACTATATTTACAAAGGACCCAGGAACACATCGCTCCTTTATGTACACTTACTATATTTATAAAGGACCCAGGAACATATCCTTCCTTTATGTGCACTTACTATATTTACAAAGGACCCAGGAACACATCCCTCCTTTATGTGCACTTACTATATTTATAAAGGACCCAGGAACATATCCTTCCTTTATGTGCACTTACTTTATTTACAAAGGACCCAGGAACACATCCCTCCTATATGTACATTTACTATATTCACAAAGGACCCAGGAACACATCTCTCCTTTTTACAATCATGAGGACACACCTCTTAATATTGTGAATATTACAATCTAATCGAATATGTCGGAACACCTCAATCTGATATACATATTGTAGTTTAGGTACTGACCTTTAATCCATTCCAACACCTAATCCATAACTGTCCACGTTGTATTGCACAGCCAAACAATTGGTCACACATCTTCTTTTCATACTCCACACCCCAACTTATCGCGTATTTATCCGAGACATCCCTGCACTCACATATGCACCTCCCAAGCGTCCCATTTCTGTAATAATATGTTATTCCGCATGTGGCGCTAAATCCGCGCACTCCTTCCATACATTTCTGCTCCTAATACCCCTACACTAGAACACAGATATATTACACAGATATTTCCCCGCCGAGAGACCTCGCGTGCGACGATGCATCATCGGTCCCACTCGGCATATTTTTTCCATCATTTTTTTTTGCGGCTACAAGCCCAGCTGAGCGAATACATTTATTCGAGTCGGCATACAATGATATTGTACATTTATGTCGGTTTACCTAGGAAAGTCGAGAGGCTGCCGATGTATTGCAATTTTACTTATTATATTAATTGTAGTTCATTTTTTTACAGTATTTTGACAGAAAATATATGTCAATATTATTCTTATCTTATTATAATTTCCATTAATAAAATATAAAATATCAAAAATATTTATTTAACAAATTCTTACTGTAAAATATTGAATACAATTTAATAGTTTCTATAAAATTTTATGAGGGTATAATAATTTATAAATACGCAGTTATAAAATATCTCGTATTGTCAGAGTACAATAGTAGTCAGATACATTTTTTATATAAAAATATTTTGACATAATTTAAACAACTTTATTGTTCGCTATACGTATCGTAATATTGGGTATAAAAGAAGAATAGTTATTTATGACATAAGTGTTAAAATCGCTTTTAACACACATATACAATATGTTTTCTAAACACACCTATAAAAGCACAATAAAGTTCTTTAAAAATATTGACATTTCGGTCAGTCTGTTCATCATTCATCATAAATCATCATTATGAATTCTAATATTGAAGAAAGTCAACTACCGAAAGAAATTGAAGAAGGTGCTACCAGGGCGACTTTAAATTTGTTGCACCTACTCAACTCTGTTTTGTTAATTCTTATTTTTGATTAAATAAATGTGATTTTGACAGATTATTGGCTGCTTACTTTTAACACTAGCATTAAAAGTCGAGCACTTTTAACACGATTGTGTCATTTCTCTATAATATTGCATTTTTAATTGAAGTATGCCGTGTTAAAAGTTCAACTTTTAATAGTGTTTGTAGAAAAAAAACACCTTTTCTACGACCTAGAACTATATAAAATAATAAATTTAATTACATATTATTTTATCTCCACAAATTAATTGTTAAATCAATTTTGAACCGATCAAATTTTAAATTAACGAATTTGTTGCGAAAACAAAGTTTTCAAACTTACTATCTCTAACAATTGAAGAATCCGGATTATTTATTGATATAGAATATGGATTTCAGGGTGCTGGTCCCAAAGGTACTAATTGATCATTTTTATTTCAAAAAATATATTTACACCAATATATTTTTTAAGATTAATAAACGAGGGCATTAGCATACTGGAAATTAAATGTACATACAAATATTGTCTGGAAATATTTGAAGGAAAGATCAGGCTAAAGAGAAATCATAATTATTACTATCAATTGTCAATCAATATGTAATATATAAATATATATTTTTTTTACATTATACAAATTTCAGATGCAAGGCCAATTGAATCGTTCATTTCAGAAACTGGTCAACAGACATTTTTATGGATTTTCATTTTTTTGCGGAATTAGTATCGCCTATTGTCACGGCATATTTTTAGTTCATCTTCAACTGCCATTCCGTTTTATGGGATATCATTTACAATGAATATCGCGTTTAGTGCAGAAACCTGTCAAGCGACATCACAGTAAATTTAAATTTCTGCAGTAAAAGTCATGTGGTATTTTGTATAATACTAATACCATGGTAACAAATACCGTTGGTTTACCATTACTTACCATTGCTATTATTTTTATTAATAGCATTTTTATTATTTCTACCCGTATTGTCATAATTATCCGAATCGTTTGAGCCGGAAAGATGATAAATATAGTCTATTCTATTAAAAGCGCTCAAAACTATAGCGACTTCAATTGTTATGTAACTATCAGTAAACATATACATCGTGATTAGAATAATAGGTAAGAACTGGACAACTTTGTTAGTATTCATTTTAAAGGAAAATGATGTTAGGCAAAAGAGCCTACACTATCTCAAATAAATAATAGCATTATTTAAAAACTGAAAAAATTAAAAATTAAAAATTGAATAAATTATTTGTGCTGAAAAATTGAATATTTTTTTAATAAATCTAAAATAGACGAGCATTGTTTAAACTTACTTAGTATTTGCGCAATAGTTTTGCGATTGATGATTTTGTCAGGATGATTTACATTACATTCATTAGCTGCTTCTCTGCATGTTCTGTAATAATTCCCTACAATAAGAACAATTTCAACCTTTTCTGGGTTAGTTAAATGCAAATGACACTAGTGACAAACATATTACAAAACGAAAAATTAAACAGGCAAACCAGATAACGTGATTTATAAATTTTATTAGAAGTGTGAAATGCAGATCACACAAGGGACAGATAAAACAACGCATAGAAAATAATAAGAAACTGTACATTATATCTACAATTTTAGAACACAGTTAAGCACTTTAAAAGAAAATTCATTCAATTTATTATTTTTATTTTTTTCAGTAAAAAAAAAAAAATGTTATTCATTTGAGATAATGCAGATTTTTTTGCCTAACCACCTTTCCCTCTAAACTTATTTTCCCTCTAATTATTATTTTCGATTCGATAGTGATAGTGGGCAATACATTGAAATAAAAAAACTATTATTTTTCAACCATGTTTTAATCTCAATTACTATCACACAATAAACACATAAATAGTAAATAACCAACTTTTAGACAATAAATTCCAAATTACGTTTGACTCCCGTAGTAGCAAATCTATTTATAATATTTTCTACATTAATATATATATATATATATATATATATATATATATATATATATATATATATGTGTTCATGTGTATGTTTTCACGGACGAAATGTGTTTGAACATGTTCCGGGTCTTTGAACTTCCGTGTATTGTTTTGTGTGTCCTGAAAAGGACCTTTTTCACGACGTTTCGGCAAAATCGCATTTGCCATCTTCTGGTGGATTCTTCTCGAGTGTTAGGAGAGAACTGAAGAGAGTTGATTGCTGTGTCCTTTTATACCTCCTTTCTGGCGCGGCTTCTGGTCATCGGGCCGGTTGTGTGTTGTTGGTTTACGTGATCAACGGGGGGCTTGGATAGTCGGTGCGGATGCGATTTAGGCTTCGTAATCCGACTGAATGAGCTATTCAAGGAGTTGTTAATCCGTTGCGTCGGTCTTCTTGGAAGCTTAATGACCGGGTCCACGGGTTTCGGTGTTTTACCTGCAAGGGTGTGTTTCCAGGCTTTCGGCAGGCGTTGTGCGTCGTCACGTTTGTTTAAGGTGTGGGGATGTTTTTCAATTTCGATTGCCTCGCGTAATATTCGCAGCGGAAATATTTCGGCTTTCGCTATTGATCGAGTGTTGTCAAAATCGATGGTGTGTCCTGTGTTGTGTACGTGCTGGAAAAGGGAAGATGTCAAGTCGCCTTGCTGCACCGCTTTTTTGTGCTCGTCCTTGCGTACATTCATTCGTCTGTTGGTTTGACCAATGTAGATTTGGTCGCAGTCTTGGCACGGAATTTTGTAGACACCTTGGTTCTCTAGAGGTATTGTGTCCTTGGGATTCCTCAGTATTTGTCCGATCTTTTGTGTAGTTGTAAATATAGTTTTTATGTCGTTTCGTTGCAATATTTTTCCGATGCGGTTTGTTGTACCTTTTACATAAGGGAGGAAGGCTTTGTGTGTCATATTTTCTTTAGTTTGTGCAGTTTTGTTGTTGTTTGCTAAAATTTTATCGATGCATTTTCTAGAAAAACCGTTCTGAAACAATGCATTTTTTATAGTTTCCATTTCGGTGTCTACGTTGTCTTTGTCCGCGAGTCTTTTTGAACGGGATATCAGGGTTTTTGCGACAGAGTATATTTGTGCTGGGTGATGATGTGAAGCTGCATTTAGATAACGGTTCGTGTGAGTGTCTTTCCGGTAAACGGTGTGGCCTAGGGATCCGTCTTCTCGTTTTCTTATTAGTAGATCTAGGAATGGCAACTTGTTGTCTACTTCGACGTCCATAGTGAATTGAATTCTTGGATGTTGATTATTTAGATGATTTAGAAACTCATCGAGCCGGTGTCTCCCATGTGGCCAAATAACAAACGTGTCGTCAACGTATCTGAGCCACAGATGCGGTTTAGTCTTGGACGATTGAAGGGCTTTGGTTTCGAAATCTTCCATGTAAATGTTGGCCATTACGGGTGAGAGCGGTGATCCCATGGGGGCTCCTTCAACTTGTTTATATCTATTTCCGTTGAACATGAAATATGTGTTGTCCAGGCAGTGTTTCGCTAGGCTGCTGACGATGTGTTTCGGTTGTTTGTGTTTATTTTGGATTAACTCCAGAGCTTCGTTAATTGGAACTTGAGTGAATAGAGATTTGACATCGAAGCTGACAAGTATGTCATTTGAATGTATTTTCAGTCCTTTTATAATTTCCAGAAAATGCCCAGAATTTTTCACATATGATGTTGCTGTTTCTGAGTATGGTTGTAGTTGCTTAGCGAGATATTTTGCCAAATTTTGTGTGGGTGATCCGATCGACGAAACTATTGGCCGTAGCGGGACGTCTGCTTTATGAATTTTAGGCAGACCGTATAATTTCGGACATCTAGACGATTTTTCCCGAGGGATAAGTTTGATTTGAGAAGACCCATTCCAAGAGAGCAGAACTGCTGTGTGACTTAGTTTACCAACTTCGCTGCAGAGACCAGAAAGTTAACCCAAATTTCGTACAAAGGCACTCTGTCTCCTCACGCGCGACAGTTCCAGTTCGAGTCAGTTCCAGTTCGAGCTCAGCTTCTGAGCCGAACAGACGTGCTCTCTTGGAGCTTGAGTAGGTCTTCCGTTGTGGGGTGGCGTATCCTGTTACCTTCCCACTGCTGGCTACTCTCCTCTAAGCTTTCACGTTAAGCTCGATGTGCTCTCTCTGAGCTTGGGCAGAATCACCGTAGTGGGGTGGCGATTCCCGTTACCTTCCCACTGCTGGCTGTCCTCCTCGGAAGGAGCGCTGTCCTCTGCGACGATTGCTGCGGTGTTGCCTGCACCTAGTGCACAACACCATGTCCGGTACTTCGGTGCCAAGCCTTCCGGCCGTTGACGCGGGAGCCCCCGGCTCCCCGCTGACGCCAGCCCTGCCCAAATCCGACTCCGCCATGGCTCCTCGTATCGAGGATCAAAGCCGGGAGCAGCTCGAATTTCTGTATCGCGAAGCTATGCTCCGCATCAAGTCCCTGGAGGAACTAATGTACTCCTGCCACGACGAAGGTTGGGTGGACGTGCGGAAACGCAAGAAAGCCCGCGCAGTTAAGAGCCCTGTGCTCTCTGCCCCTTCCTCTCCGATGGAGGTCTCCTCCGTCCTGGACGAGACGGTGTGGCCTAAAGTTCGCGCGCTCATGGCCGCAAATAACATTCGTTCGCTGGAGAAATCCGGCAAGTGTCGTGAAGGCCATCGCGTCTTCACGGAGACTTCTGACGACTTCCGTCGTCTTACAAGCCTGCTGGAAGCTGGCCTAAAGTTCGCGCGCTCATGGCCGCAAATAACATTCGTTCGCTGGAGAAATCCGGCAAGTGTCGTGAAGGCCATCGCGTCTTCACGGAGACTTCTGACGACTTCCGTCGTCTTACAAGCCTGCTGGAAGCTAACGGCTTCCAGTTTTTCTCGACTCAGCTACACGCTGAGCAAACCGTCAAGGCTGTGATCCGTGGCCTCCACAGATCACTCCCCCTACAAGAAATCTCCGAGGAGATCTCCGATCGTGGCTTCTCAGTGAAGTCCATCACGAGGCTGGGCACTTCTGATCACCCGTCAGACCTCATCTACGTACAACTGGCTCGCACCGAGTCGGCAGCGGCGATTTTTAAGCTTCGCTCCTTGTACGGCCTCGCCGTACGCGTGGAGCGCAATCAGAAATCGTCGAAGCCAATCCAGTGCTATCGATGCCAGCGTCCCGGGCACGGTCAATCTCAATGCCGTGCCTCTCCTACTTGCCTCAAGTGTTGAATGGGGCACTTCTCACACGAGTGCTCCAAACCTCCTGGCACCGAGACCTACTGTATTAATTGCGGCAACAGCCATCCCGCCAACTACATGGGATGCTCAGTTCTCAAGCGAGTCGCTGGAAAGGGTAAACCTCCTTCAGCCAGATCTCAAAGCGGATTTGTCCGCGAGGGTCTTTCCTACGGCGGCGCCACCAGCAATTCCAGCCCATTTTCGAAGGTCGAAATGACCTTCAAATCTATTTTCAAAACCATGTTCGACTTAAACCCGGACACGCCTAAAGATAAGCTGGAGGCGTCGGCGTGGGCGGCCACCTCAGGAGCACTAGGACTTTTCAATGCCAGCACAGCATAGGCGAGTTCCCGGTGTGCTCCGCGTTGCGTACTGGAACGCCCGCGGAGTTACTGATCAGCTGGGGGAGGTGGACCACTTCCTTAGACTCCATGAAATCGACGTTTTCCTTGTGTGCGAGACATTTCTCAAATCTCGTCACAAGGCAAAAATCAGCAATTTCTACTCAGTCCGAAATGACCGGCCCCTCCGTCCTGGAGGCGGCACGATCATCTTCATCAAAAACAACCTTTCTTCTTTCACGGAAGACATTGCCACTCCCGACCTTGAATCTTCTTCTGTCTCCATTAACTTAAATGGAGGCCGCTCCGTCCGCCTGGCGTCCGTCTATACTT